>CATOCK010000002.1:0-255000 GCA_951509765.1 Sphenella marginata
CAAAGACAGACACTTTATTTAAGTTAAGCACAAAAGTGTGGTATCACAACTGTAAAATAGACATTAATGCGGCAGCTGGAAATAGTGAGCTGAAGGGCGAGCTGAATAGCGAAAGAGATATAGATAAGATTTGTATACCCAGTGGAATTTGAAAGGAACGAGAGTGGAAATAGAAGTGGATTCCAAGTAGCCCTTGAGTTCCCACGAGCAGTATCTCTCCCAATAGTATGAATCAATCCAGCGAGTGAACCCCAATTCGTTAAAAGGAGCCAGGTACTCTTAACTAAATAACTCGTTATGGATTAGTTAGAAGTTACTCGTTGCTAGTCACGGCTAAAAAGCATCCGAAAATAAATTTTTAAATAAAATACAATTTTTTTATATCTAAAGTAAGTTTCGTTGCCCAAGTTAGAAGTAAATGTGGCAAGTAAAGCACAACTCGTTTGGCGTAACTCGTTACCAGTAGGAATATTTTTTCATGTTAAGTTCGAGTACAGCGAGTGGCGAGTAACACGTTTTGTACTCGCTAAGCGTAATTCGCTATTTGTAGCGAGATAGTTGGGTTTGAATGCAACAGACAAATTGTTTTGTATGTGTAGGTGTTGTTGCCCACGTAATAAGGGAATCTTTTCGATTAATGTTGTTCTTGTTGTTACTTTTACAATTAATGTTAGTTTTATGTGCATGTAGGTTAGTAGATATAACTGCACCTTAAACGAGCGTTGTTGCACTTTTTCTATCCAAATGGTTCTTTCGTGGTTTTACCAAAGAAAAAAAACGGCTAAATTTTTGTTGGCCACACCTGTTTGCGAATGTTGGCTATTTTTACTTTTTTTTATTTTTTTTTTTTTTTGTTTTTGTACCTTTTTCTGCCTCTGGCTCATTCAACAAATTGCACCACAGAGAACGTTTTGTATATTTTGTTTACTTTTAAATGCTTACCAGCTGTTTTTGGCTGTTGTAACCACAAACTTTTCTACACAAAAACATTTTACAACCAACACGTATGCTCTGTCTTGTATACACCGATATACATACATACATACAAACATACAAAAAAGTATAAACAAATTTATGCACTAACTTGGAAAGCATGTTTCATTGTGGAAATGTAGTATTTAAATCATAAAGTGTTGCCATTTGGGTGCCACTTTGTTTGAATTAAGCCGAAAATGCAGTTACAAAACGTACAGAAGAAAAAGAAATATTTGAGGTCGGAGGGGTGGAGAAATTACAAACAGCAAACACGTTAGACACTTTTGCAGTGCAATACCCCCCTCCCTGAGAATCATTCATTAAACTAAAACGTTTTCTACTTTTCCGTATGCTCAATCATTTTCTTTTTTTCTCTTTTTCCACAAATTTTTTTTTGCTTCTTAAGCTTTTAATCTCTGTATTTTTTGCTCAGCTTTGAGTTTCTTTTTGCATATCTCACATTCTTATTCTCTCGTATTCTCTTTTTTGTAGTTCATTCCAAATGGTAGTGAAGTTTGACATTCGAACGATTCAGCGTTAACCCGTATACTCTTAAAGTCAAGAATATTTGTAATTACTCTCCGGGATAACCCACTCAGATCTCCTTAAAGAGGCTTCCAAGGTGTTTACTGTTACACAGATAGTTTTGGCTACAGATCAAGTTGTGCTTCTTCAATTAGCGTATTATGAAACTATATATTACAAACACGTAACCTTAACCTTATAACTACCACCAAGCTCTAAATGGCACATTAAACATTGAACGGACTGATGTTGCTAGATAAATTGATATGAACATTTAATTAAGAAAATTGAAAATTTTACACACAGAAAATTTAAAGCAGTAAAATTTTGACCTAAACTTACTTGCGTCCGATTGCTGATGGTTTTATCGATATTAACGAAAGTTATCACATTTAGTGACTAAAAAAATCGATAACATTATAAATTAATTTGGTATCTATGATTAATTTAACTATTTCTAATTTGTTTAACTATCAAACAATCGAAATTATTAATGGCGAGTTTGAAATAACCAAAAAGGGTTGCCGATACTAAATTACTGCCCTAATTTTACTGCTTTTTTTGTTGATAAATTTCATTAAAAATCCTTTTCATTTTCTGTGCGTAAAATTTCCAAATTCATTCACAACAAAATTGTGCCCACCCAACGCTGCGAATATTAGCTATAAATGGAAATCAGCAAAATTAAAATTGCTAAACAAATTTCTTCATACATATTTTTATAAAAAAAATTAAAATAAATTAAAAACAGAAAAAAAAAATTAAATCTTAAACACCACACCACAAGATATTGATGCATGAAGAAATTTTAAGCAATCAAGAACTCCTTTTTTTGCGTTTTTTTTGTATACTCATTTTTTGTAAAATTTTAAATAATTTGATATTTACTTGTGTATGCAACATTTAACAAGAAACAATGTAAACTATAACATTTAAAATTTATTAGTTTTTTATTAATTACGATGATGAATATGACAATCATTAAAACTGAATAATCATGGCTATTGAACACACATTAAAAAAAATATTTATAAGCTTTAAATTAGTTGAAATTATCAACACAATTTATATACATTTAATATATTAAAAAGCACGTTGTTTCGCAAGTGTAAAGCTTTATCGAATTTTTTATACACTTTTTTTAAATTATTGTCAGACATTTGTTTTTAATATTAGGTTTTTAGATACTTAATAAAATCTGATTTACGTAATGTTATATGCAGCTAAATTCAAACATTTAATATTGAAATAAATAATACAACCAATAATAAAGCTGTCTTTATTTATGTTTCTCTTTTATTGCCACCTTAAAGGGAACAGCATATTATGAACTCGATTTTTAAAAAATAAAAATAATGTTAGTTGTCAGTGAAGCTTGCACGTTTTTGAAGCGCTTTTACTACGAAAGCTTTTTTTAAATTTACGTATATGGATGCGTAATACAGATTTGTTTAAAAAAACAATAACAAGCTACGTTTAAGAGATGTGCTTTAATTTGATGATGTTGAGCAGGTACCTTTTACTTCACTTTCGCAGCATATTTAAAGTTTTTATTTTATTTATGATTTTAGATGATTATAAAAAAATTGCTGTTGAGCTTTTCATAAAAGCTTTTGGAAATGAAAATCTTAAAGCTATTTTTCTCATGTTTTTATGCAACAAATAAATCTCATAGTTTACTTGAGATAAGAGTAAGTACATATTTTATTTTTTGTTAAGAAGTTTTATAGTATTTATTATTAGTAACTACTTTTTTGTTTTAAATATTTAAATAACGTATATTAAAGTAACATATTTTTAAAATTTTCTTATCTTGAATATTATTGCTTAAAAAATAAAACAAAAACAAATCAATAGTCATTTAATTGTAACGGCTGAAAAATTAATGTTACGCGTTAAAAATAAATTAAATTGATTGCATTTTTGAACATTTTAAAATAAATGTTTTGATTGAAAATGATAATGCGAAACGGTAAAAAAAGAAGTAAAAACAAAAAAACTTAAACTTTATTTATGTTAATTGCACAATAAAATAATATATATGTATGTATATAAAAAATACCTACAAATATATTGCATAAATATGTATGTAAGTGATAATACTTTATTTTAATAAATCTATATATTTTTTATTTAAATGTTGTTATTATAATGCTTTTTTTATTCAACTATGCTACTCTTATAACACTATACAACAAAAAAAAAAAGTAAATAGAAATTTGCGTAATTCATTTCTGGTAAAATGGAACGTGGAAAAATAGGAGTTTTGCTGGACCAAACCAGCGTTCTGATAGCCTAGTGGTTAACAGAACATGGGACAATTTCTCTAATAAAGAAATCTAGCAGCTTACGATTTATATATGTATGTGCTATGCTTAGAACTTTTATCTTTGGATTTGAATGAGGTTCTCTGATATTAAAGTATTATATTATGAATGAAAGCGAAAGTAAATGAGGGAACATAAGGATATCACCTCACCTTTTCTCGAATGTGAGTCTCTACCAGATTTCTTTCAGCACAGACTTTGTATTTAAATTTTTTTTTTTGTTGCACAGTGTTTTAATAACCGCTTTATATATGTGTGTGTGTGGGTGTATAGCATATATTTTTTTCATATATTTACGTTTTCATTAAATTAGTTGCAAGCTCAAGTGTGAAATTTGTTACATACAATTGGCTCAAGGGAGATAAAGGGAAATGAACAATATGCTAAAAAATTTATTTGAATTTTATATGGAACGTGTGGTGGATGCATGCATAAGGGAGCTTTGGGCTTAATTGCACTAGCGCAGTTTATTTTGTGTTTATGTTAGGTGGGTGAGCTTGCAGTTTTATTTAGAGGTGGTCGTCGGGGGTTGATGTAGGGCTTATGATTTTTAACGCATGAAATGTGTGTGCATTAATTTAAAGCTATCAAAAACTGATTAATTTTTTTTTTATTCTCTGAGGGATTTAATTTTTTAATCTTATTACTGTATAATTTTTTTTTTTTTTTAACAACATTACCTTATTTAAACAACAGACGATTTAATTGTTTATGTTTGCATGAGAAATTATTTATTTAACGTGAAAATGCGCGTGTTTTAATTTCTTTTATGTTTATTTAGTTTGCGCTTGTTATTGAAGCGCATGTTTTTAATTATCACTTTTTAAATTTTCTTTTTTTAAATATATGTATTTTGAGGGATTTGATTTTATCGTGTACAATACTTGTAATTTATTTCGCCCAAAAGCATGCAACGTTTTTTCTTCTTCTTAATTTTAACGTTATTTTTTGAGTAAATAAATTCAAGTATTGAACGCTCAACCAGTTATATTACACCAGCGTATTGTTTCAAAGGTGATAATCTCAAATAAGATATCATTTTTTTATTCGTTTTCATTTTTTTTTTTAATTAATTTCTTTGTCATATTTTTTTCCTTCTTTTGCGCAGGCAAATTTCAAACATTTCGGTTGTGGTCTTGTATTGCTGGCGTTTCGTTGCGAAATTCTCGTGAAATATTTTTTGGAACAATAACTTGCATAATATTCTGGTTAAACTTGTGCGCGTGTGTGTGTGTGGTAGTTTAAAAGGGTGTCTCATTAAGTAGGTTTTTTAGCGTTTTTTTTTTTAGAGAATGATGGCATATATGCTGTTTAATATGGATTTTTTAAGCAAAATGTATTTTAAATATACATACATAAGTGTAAACTATTTATGTTTTTGCTGTGAAAAATCCAATATTTTTTATTTTATTATTTAATTGTTTTTGTTTTATTTATTCATATACATACAATGTGAGGCCCACATAAACGGCAAGCTGACAATGTACACTCCCTCTAGACCACTGCTGGTAAGTTACTCTTATTGAAGTTAAACAAATTTTCGACGCTTATTAATGTTGGTTTCTTGTTTACTCCAAAAAATAAAAAAAAGTTTTTTTTATGTAAACAAAAAATTTCTTTTATTTCGTGAATAAATTTGTGTGACGGGTTTATTTGTTTAAAGAGAAGTTTATTTAGAGAAAGTGTGTTTAAATTTAAAATTATAGAAATTAATATGGGTTAGTATACAAAATTAAATTAGACATTTTTTTTAAAGTAATTTAATTTAAAAAAACATATATATCTTTACAGCATTTTTAGAGAAACAAAAAAATTTACTTACGGGTTTGAAAATATTTAAAAAAATTCAAATAATTTTAAAAGAAGATAAAATACAATTTTAAAAATAATTTTTTTTTGTAATTATTAATGGAAAAAAATTATTCAAATATATTTATATTATACTGCTGAAAAAAATAATTTTTTTTTTACAAAATTGAACCTCTTTACTAGGTAAGGTACTACTTTTAAAATTTTTTGTTAGTTTTTATTAGTTTGAAAAATAGAAAATAATAAAAAAATTAAAAAGCAATTTTGTTTGTAATCAAATAAAAATTTTGATTAGATAATTTATTTTTTATTAATTTTTAAATTTTTTTGATTTTAATCACAAGAACGTTTAGTACTTTGGCTTGGTATTTAAAATATACTCACTGAAATATAATTTTAGGTGGGGTAGGATTTAAATTAACAATTTTAGTGGTGAAAACATTGAACATATTGTATATACATAACTACAAAACATATAAACGAGAACGTATGTATATCAAACATAGTTTCTGTAAAAGAAGGATATCAATAATTATTGAGACACTTGTAAACAAAAATATGAATTTCATTTTAATTTTTTCTAAATTTAACCGTCTTTTATTTTGAACTGCATTTTTAATAATAATATGCAGAGCTGTGAAAATAGCGAGTGGATTATGATTAACGCAAGCGTTCAAATAATTGACATCTACGCTGCTTAATAGGGCATATTTCAAAGCTTAAGTAAGCTTAAGAAGCTTTTAAGAAAACGGAAGCTTGCCAAGAGCTTTCAAAGTTGCATTTTTAATGGAAACTTAGGCAAATTTATACACTGATCTGAATCGTGCATCATATTTATTGCACGAAAGCTTTTAGAGCATGGAAGCTTATTCGCATGCGTTTCCATGATTAAAGCTTTTATTTTCTGTTTAAATTCGGCTTTGAAATGTGCTAAATTAAGCATTGCAAATTCTGCTCATTTCTTCAGATTTTTGATGGAAAGGCTCAAGAACGAACTTTGTCCACCTAAAAAAGAAAACTTTCAAACAAAGTTAAGAAAAACTATTTCAAACGCTAGTTGCGCGCATGAAAAAGCTTCGTGCAAATTTTACTATGCTTTGAACTAAAAAATATTTACACAAATTATATGAGTAATAAATATGGCTTATTGTAATAATTCCATGGCTTTAAAATAACGCGAACTTAAAACGAAAGCACATCTAATAGCAAACGAAAGCTGTTGCAAAATTACTAAGGTAGCTTTAGAAAAGCTTTTAAACTTAAAATGCAACAACAAGTTAAGTAAATACTTCCAATCAGGTTTTTAGTTGGATACACATTACTGTTAATATAATATGTTTATGTTAACATTGTAGAATTTTTAGTGGTTGAATAAATTTTTAGTTATCGATAACATGAAAGCTTACCTTTTGTTGCAAAAAAAATATTTGTTTTTTTGCTTTGAATTTACCTAAATTTTACTCCGAATAAAAAAAGTTATTTTTAATTATGTTCAATTGGTTACATATGAATATTACGTTACATATAAATTTTCACACCCATTATGTTACAAGCAAATGACTGAGACACTCTGTGTTCATAAAATTCTCCTGAAAGTAGGCTATTATTTCACTGCCTATGCTTTTAAACTTTGGCTTGTTTTTTAATAAAAATAAAGATTGTTTTTTGTAAATTCTATCTCTATACGCATAGTTCTAGTAACTCTTGTAATACTAAATATATTTCCCTCTCCTCATTGTTACTATCCTAAACACCTGCTCACACCTGGTCTAATTTTCTTGTTTTTAATACTAGTTTTTGCGTTTTTAATATTGTCTGTTTCTACTTTCTTGTACCTCAACTTTCTATCGAATTTTCTCTCCTAAATGTTTGTATTTAGCTTGTTTTCCTTTCTTCATGTTCCCCCTTCAACTTACCTGTTATACATCAGCACATCCGGTTTCCAAAGCTTATTCGGTGTTATCCGCAGATCTTTCACGCCTCCGTATTCCGATTCATTCCAGCGCAGGTTGTAGTCATTCCATTCCTTTAGGTCATTTGTTTATTTTTCCAAGAGTTTGGTTTGCGATTGTTTGCATTTAGTGATTTTTGTTTGTTTTTAGATAAAACAAAAGATAAAAATAGTTTTTGGTTAGTTGTTTTATTTTCGTATTTTTTGAATTTTGAAAAACTATGATAAGCAACTTAAGAAGATATTTATAATCCTAAGCATAAGTTACAAATTTATATTGTTAAGATAACTAAAATTGCCAAAAGATTCCTTGTAAGAACTTTCCAATTGAGTATTGCATACTTTTAGGAGCTTAACAATGTTGTAGGTCTTCGTTTGAAAACTTAATAATTTTGCCACTATTTCGGAATTGGTTGAGGCATCTCTCTTTGTAAAATTTCGCTACTTTTTTGTGTATTGAATAGGACATCCTCTGGGAGACTTTTCGGGATCAACTTGGAAGTATTTCAGAATTATTCTGAGAACTTTTAGGGCATAATTTCGGGACTGCTTTTGAAATTATATCGAAAACTTTTTGAGATTGCTTGACGAATGTGTTGATACCATTTGGACATTGTTCGAACATTGTATTAACTGCTTATAGCGATCCTTTTTCGAATCAAAAGCATTGCCCAGTTATTTGTATTATTACAAGGAATCAAAAGGCAGTAATAAAATAATTATTAAAGCGTAACTATTTACAATACTTATTTTATATAAATACATTTTTTCTATATAAATAATTTCAAACTTTTCATAAAAATATTTTCTTTATTAGATAAATATCATATACTATTTTTTATATATGTATTATTACTTAAGTCAAATATACTAGTTATATAGTACAAGTTCAAATATAAATATAAAAAAAATTAATACAAGTTTGCGTTAAAAAATGTTGTATAAGTTTAAGCAGGAAATCATACTTTTTTGTTGTAATTTTTACAAAGGAAATAAAAAAGCGGCAGATAAACGCATACGAGTATGAAGCAAGGTTATATGAAAAAAGTATGTAAAAAGTTTACAAAAAGTGGTGTACGTAGAAGAATGTTGCGTAAAAATAGTTGAAGAGCGAGATGGGTTACTACAAAAACAGTTTTATGCAGAACACAGTGTTGCAATTTTTTTCATTAAAACAAAATTTTGTTTTTATGCAGTACAAAGTGTTTTTATAGCTTCATTGTGTCATAGCAAGACATTTAAAAAAAAATGTTCATGCATGCCAAATGTTGTTGTGAATATGCTATAAAAAAAAGCAGCAAGCAGAATTAGTGGGGAAATGTACCAAAAGCTCTAAGGAACGACTTCGAACAATTCTATTCTCAAACTTTTTACTTATAAATATTATAATGCCTATATTTAGGCGTTTTTGCGTTTAGTGAAAACTCTTTTATCTTACACTAAATAGGTGTTTTATATAAAAAATAATAAATCAAGATTTAGTGATTCAAACTTGCAAGATGTCTTTGTTCATTAAATATTGAAAACTTTTTTCTTTGAGGGAAATTAAGGCAAAGAAAAATTTTGAAGCAAGTATAATGAAATTGTTCTATGAATCGAAATTTAGTGCTTTTTTTTGTGAACAGCAACATAACTCATATAAATAGACCTTTAACTGCGTTTAGTTGAATGAAAACATGCAATACGAGAAACTCCTTAACAGTAATAAAATAATACATATGTACGTATGTAAAACATAGCATGCTTTTAGGCGTAAAATAAAATATTTGGGCAGTATTACTTATTCATGTGAAGCATAAGTCTCTATTTTTAAATATTTAATTTTTTCATTGATTTATATTTAATGCCGAAACTTTCACAAGTCTCAGTTTGCAGATTAATATCGCTTGAGCCTAAAAGTATGCAGTAGCTAGAAAACAGCAACGCGTTTTAGTGAGAGCATGGTTCGGCATATATGAATATCTTCAAAATTGCATACTTTTGCTCTTATTTTCATCATCGTCACTAATAACCGAATAATAGACTAGTCTTCTATGGAATATCAAAAGTTGCTGTGAAATCGACAAAGAGATGGAACTTGTCGGTTCTCTTATCAAAAGTCGCCTCTAGAAATTGTAAGTCTGCGATTTTTTAAATTCAATCTGGCGGGGCTAAGGACCGAAAGCATCCTAATCGTAAATTCGTCATTGACTTTGTTTATAAATAATACAGTGTCTAATTTTAGGCGCTTTCGTTTTTTAGAACACGTCATTCAAACTCTTATCGTTAATATCTTTTATCATTGCTTGACACAGATATTGCTTAAGTGGAAAAAAAGTTTGTGGTCCCTTAATTTAACTAGAACTTCACATCCCTATTCTGAATTGAGTGACTCACGATTTACATACCTCTAAGAATTTTTTTTATAAATTATAAAAGCGACACAGCTTTGACAATTGTCAATAGTCACTAGCTTGAACAGTGCTGTCAAATGTATATATGTTACTGTTGCTACCGCCCATTGTTACCTCCCACTAATTTTCTCTTTGAGCCACAACTTTTTTTTGCTCATTTCTTTTCGTTTTTTACTTACATATGTATGTACATATAAATAAAATTTCGTAGCATAGTTTTAGGAGTTCAACATTATTTGTTTCTGCGGTTTATGCACATTTGTAGTGCAGGATAATGTTTATGTGATTTGTGGTCTTGCCTTTTTGGCTTGTAAACAAGTTGTTTGTACAAAGGGCGCCAAAAATGAGGGAATAAAAAAGACATTTGTACAAAGAAAATATACTAGAGGGGAAAAGAAAATTAAAGGCTGCACAATATCTCAGAAGTAAATAAAATAAAAAGATGAAGATGGTAAATAAGAAAAGCGTCAAAGCAGTAAATGCTTAAAAATAAGAAAAATTGAGCATTTTTTGTGCCGAAAAGTAGCAACACAAACAAAAGAATCGTGAATTTAATATAAAAGGGACCTTTACTTTCATTTATACAAATTTTTGTGTGACACTCTTATGCAGCTAGCTTAGAAAAAATTATTAACAGAAGCATAGTTTAAGGCGCTTTGCACGAGTTTTCTTTATCCAGTTGCCGCAAAAATGTGTGCACAAAGCGGCGAAGCAACCTTTGACAGAAAATCTTATTTTGTGGGGCAAAACTTTTCTGTGGTTAATTTGCAACAAACGCAGCGCCTAAAAGTCTACCGCAAACTGCTTATGAATGCAAGTAAAAAAAGTTAGTGAAAATGCAGAGAAATGCGTCTAAATGTATGAACATAAATATTTAAGAGCAAGGTCGATGGTGTTTTAAGATTGGGACTTAATCTCTAATTCAAACTTGCAAAAAAGTTTCAACCAGTTAAGGAAAAGTCACGCAGGAATACTTGATTGCAATGAATTTGCAGGGGTACCACGATGATAAAACAGCTTAAAGCACACTGGACTCATTGCTAAGAAAAAAGTCAGCCTTTACTGCTAATATATACATCAAGAAGATTTTCATGAAATACAGTAGAGGGGGACATATCACTGGTTATTCAAATATTTGTTGAATAACTTTTTGGTATTCTTTGCATACTTTCAGGCGGCAACTGTTAGTACATATTTTATTTCCATATTAAATAAACAAATTTAAGACATTCTAATACTCTTGATCTCCCTCTGATGCTGTGTTTTAGCGCCAGAGTAACAGTAAAAAAATACAAAAAAACAAGTGTGACAAATTATGTGAACCAGATGGCGCGCCATAAAAGTTAACTTTATTCTCTTTTTATATACATTTGTCGTTATGACAACGAGATATTATTTTTAATGAGGCAAAAATATGTTAGGGCAATAAACGTTAAATATACAAGTCTAATTTTCAAAAATTGTATTTAAAAAAAAGGCAAACGTTGTCAGTTCGCTTTAAAGTAGCCTAATTTTAGAGTGGAGAGGATTTTATTGGCTAGTGACTTTAAATAAGGAATATTTTAGTGCGCTGATTCTTGGAACTTTTGGCTCATTTACTCGATAGAGTTTATCTTTTAATACAGTTTTCTAAAACAGCACAATTTTGTTTGACAATTTCTGCACTATAAGAGCTTGCAAATTTGAAACAGTCTGGTTCCAACTCTTACCAAAGGCACTCTTAGACGAACTCCTTCTACAAAGAACGGGAAAGGCCGATATAATTTTGGTATGTCTCTTGCTTTTAAATTACGGGAGTAACCAGTGGGTTAAAGGAAGTAGCAAAAAAAGATTGCCTACTTTTAGGCGCAATATTTCTATTTTTTATTCTCTGCGGTGTTCTGTGTTCTTGAAACAACTACTAATGAAAATGTATCACAAATACGGAACTTGACACCCTGCTCAGTAACCAACAAAACAAACACAACAACCAAACCGAAATAAATTTCACTGTATTATTACTTAATTTTAATGCTAACGCTACTATCATCAGCCGACAGATCTTATTCAAAAAACACATAATAAAATTTAATGAAAAAAAAATTAGTTTACCAAAAATGCATATTTTAAATCATAATAAACAAATCATTGATGCATATGTCAACTGCCTGTCATGCCCAACTGTCATGCCAATCAGCAAGCGACTGATGATGGCAACAGCTAAAAACATATTGAAGGCCACACTGCTATATAGCAACGGAAGTTGAATTGTGGTATTGAAATGGTCGCTGGTAAAATCGTTGTAATTCTGTAATTCATGCTATAAAACCGCAGTGTAAAAATCTGATGGATTGAAAAAATTGATGTACACTGCGGTTAAGAGCAAATATGACATGAGTAATGCAAAAATATGTTGCAATTATAACAGTTGTATGTAAGCACTTAGTAGAAAACAATAAATGTTGGCGGCGGCTGAGAAATTTTAATTTACAGTGGGACAAAAAGAAAAAGAAAAAAATAATAAAGAATTTTGTGTCGGAGAATTTTTATGGATTTGATAGAGAGTGTTGGGAACAAATTCAAAGCTCTTGTTGGGATTGCTACAACAGTAATGGCAAATTGTACTTGAATTCTTTTCATGATTAATCGTGATTTATTGTGAGAAAACTTAAATATTGTTCAACTACAAATGGTTTAGAAAAAATATTGCTGAATTTAATTTTTTTTATAAATTTTTTTTTTATCTAACGTTATTAAACCAAATAAATTAATCGGTTAATCTTAATTAATTGTGATTTTATACGATTGATCTCAACTAATCATTTTACGCTGTTTGAAATATAATTAATGATTTTCAATCATTTGATCATTTTTGCCTAACGAATACTAAATATTCAACAAATTAAAGACCACAAAAAAATTAAAAATTAAACAAAAATAATAAATTAATAAAGCTGTATGCGCATTTAGCAATTTTTTGTCTATAATTTTGTGCAGTGCAATGCGATTTATTTGAAGAAAAACCATGATCCCGGTGTGTGCAAAAAACACTGCGGAAATGACATAGCTCTTTACAGAAAAACAGCGCATTTTTTGCAAGACCAACAGACGAAAAAAGTTAAAACAAATAGTAAGTGTAGCTCAATATAAATGTTATGTTTCACTTATTTTGTATGCGATTTTTCTTCTGGCCTGAATGTGCACAGTTACAACAATTTCATTGCTGTCCTCGATAACTTATTTATACTTTTTTTAGTTACGACATTTTTTTTGGAGCAACAATTTTTTTTTAGTATTCAAATAAATAATTTAATTACTCTTGCCCCATAGGGGAACGAAAGTCGCCAACAAATATTTTTTTTTTTATTTTTTTTTGACCACCATTGACATTGGGTTTTTTTCCTAATGTTCATAAATACGCAATTACTTTTTTTATTTAGCAATTTTAGTGCAATTCCGTTTTTTGTTGTTGTTATAAATGTAGATGAAAGCGCTCTCCGAGGAGTGCATTCGCGCAATCTAGCGCTTTTCATTTCACGCAAGCAGTCATTTTAATACTTTTTTGTACTTCAATTCTGGCTGACAGGATAACGATGTGGCGATCGGCATGGACTTATTCCAGATAATGGATGTTTATATATTGGTATGAGAGCACCCGCATAGCTGAAACAATTTCTGATGCTAAAGACTCTCCCCCTATCGAGGGTTGGCAGGGTCAATTTTACATATACATACAAGAGCGCTACTAAAACTCCACATTTGTTATTGTCTACTTTGTTTCTTTTTAACATTTATTCTAACCCACAACACGTCCGAAATCTCCATTGCATAAACTTTTGCCCAAAACACAAACAACACAATGTATAAGTTTAAACTACTCGTGAAACAAATATTACAATTAACACTATTTTATTTCGAAAAGTTATTGTGTCACATAGCTGAAACTATATTTTTGACATTTCAAATTAATTTTTAATTATTTACTTAAATATGGACTGTACAAAAATATTTTATGTTGGTTGCTAGAATTTTGAGTTAAAAAAAAAAGAAGTCTAACTTTAGGGTTTCTGCGGGCTGCAAAAAGTTTAGTACAGTGACTAAGAATATTATTCAGCATATTTACTAATATATAGAAATTTATTCATGACTGAATATTGCTGATAGGGATTTACTCTGGGATCGAATAAAAAAATTGCTGTTGGTCATATAAATTCTTGTTATAATAAGCTAGAGGTAAAGATATTTGATAGATGTCGCTTGAGTCAATACATTTTAAAAAGCTTCAGTGCTATGCAGGAGAGGGCACGGGGTAGAGATGGAGGTGAAGCGTAAATATAAACAGAGAAAATTTGAGAGGAAGGGATAAGGAAAATATTGTATGGAAAGATAGAAAGAGAAATACTGAGGCTCACAGATCTGATACGGACTTAATGAAGAGCATTTGCTTTTTGCAACTAACTAGTCCAAATAATAATTATTTTTTAAAATAACTCGTTTAAATATTAGCATCACTGTTCCATTGTTGCAGCTTGCTTTGAGACATCATTTTAACACTGGCATTAGTTTTAAATTTTTTTACAACATTTTGTTGTATTGTTAACGCTGACTAGAACTCTCTGAAGCCACAGTCCACTTAAAAGTTTGCATTTTGTGTGGTTAATTAAAGAAGTCTGGTTGAACTCGAATATGAATTAAATTATTTTGAGTAAAAGGCAAACCTAAGTCTATCCAGTTGTTGTTTAGTTGCGCATTTTGTTATGGTTTTAAAAACTTTGCATGATTTTCTGGAGATTCGCAAGTGGTGGTATTAAATCGAAATAATTGTTGAGGGTAGAACTTTAGATGAATTTTTTGGATATTCGAACTTTAAAAAATATCGTTTATCGTTATTTTTAGGCTTTAGTTCCGATATAATTTTCAAGGCACAAAAAAAAAAAGTCGAAACATCAAGTCGAAGTTCAGATCGGAATCGAGATCAGATTTTCAACATAAAAAAAATCCAGGAATAGACTTAAATTAGGAGAATCGGTACGCACCAACTTTTTGTCGATTACAATACATCTTTACCTACTTTTTCTTAAAAAAAAAAAAAAATATTTTAGCAGTTTTTAATTTTATTTACTATTTAAACAAAATAAACTTTTCATAAAAAAAAAAATTGATATTTATATTTGTAAGAAATCTGGCAACCCACTTGTATTTACTTATGCATTCCTATTCTTTATATTTTTCCTGTTTATCAATTAGTCTGAATAAACCTCTCGTTATATCAACTCGTGTGTTTTTACTGATCTACCGAAGTGCGGGCGTACCTGTAAGTAATATAACCTAACATTGGTTATGGGCCCAGTGCACGTGGGCATGTAAATTTATAATCGGTAAATTCGGTAAAGAATCAGACAAAATGAGTGCTATAGCTAATATTGAAAAGCTTACGGCGGATAATTTCGCGACGTGGTCGGTACAGGTTAGAAGCCTTCTAATTACACTCGATTTGTGGGATGTGGTCGTCAGTGATTGTCCTGATGAAGAAAGGGCAAAAGCTCTTTGGATAAAGGTTGACCAGAAAGCGCTGGCAACAATAACATTGTGTATAAAACCCAGCGAAATTATTCATATAAAATGTTGTGTAACCTCAAAGGAAGCTTGGCGGGTCCTTAGTTCGATTTATCGTAAAGACAGTGCCGGGCGTAAAGTGGCTTTGTTTAAAAAGTTGGTACACTTTAAGGTTACAGTGCAGGACAAATTTGCTTTGCGTATGAATGAGTTTTGTACTATCGTTGATGAACTTAAAGAAGTCGGTGTAATAGTACCAGCCGATTTTGCGTCTATATTATTGCTTTGTAGTCTCCCCGAGGAGATGGAAAGCTTCGTGGTGGCAATTGAAAGCCGTGATAGTTTGCCAACAATCGATGTGCTAGTATCGAAAATTTTAGAGACCGAAATTCGTCAAAATGATAAATCCGTGGCGGGGGGTGACGAAAAAGTTTTCCTAGCAAAAAATAAATATAAGAGGTTCAGTGGAAAGAAAAATGACAATACACGATCGAATATATTGTGTTATAAATGTGGCAAAAAGGGCCATATACGGTCGCAGTGCAAAGTTTCCGTGTCCAAAGAAAACGAAAATGAAAAAGCATGTTGCTTATTTGAAGAAACGCATAACAACGAAACGTGGATTTTGGACAGTGGTGCTAGTTCGCACATGTGTATGCACAAAAGTTATTTCAATGAAATTGAGCCAAAAAGGCAAGAAATCGTGCTTGCGTCGGGTAAAACAATTTTTGCGGAGGGAATAGGCTCTATAAGTTTAAAAACTGAGTTTATGAATCTGAAATTACATAACGTGTGGTACGTTCCAGAATTAACCTCAAATTTCTTTTCGATTGGAAAAGCCCTTGAATATGGGCATACGGTAAAATTCTCAAAATATGGCGCGATAATGAAAACCGGTAAAGGTGACGATATGTTGAGAGCGAAGCTTGTCGGCGGTGTATTTGTTGCTAAAATGAGACTGAGAAAAACAACGGAGAATATAAACGCGGTAGTGGAAACGAAGAATTCGGAAAAATGGCATAAGAGATTCGGGCACATAAACATGAACGATTTACGTACTTTGTCCAACAAAAATTTAGTGCGTGGACTAAACGGGAGTGCAATGCAAAATTTTCAATGCATGACTTGTGCCGTATGTAAAATACATAGCCTGCCATATAGTTCTTATAAAAAAGTGATTTCCAAACAAGTATTAGATTTAATACATACTGACCTTTGCGGTCCCATGCGCGTAAAATCCCTAGGTGGTGCGTTTTATTTCATGACTTTTGTCGATGATTTTTCGCGGTATATGACTGTTTATTTTCTTAAAAACAAATCGGACGCTTTCGATGCGTTTAAACATTTTGCTGTGACCGCGGAGACACAGATAGGCCGCAAAATAAAGTGTATGAGAAGTGACAATGGTAAAGAATTTACAAATGCGGCGTTTAAAAAGTTTTTTAGTGAAAGAGGTATTGTTCACCAAACGTCGGTTGGCTACTCACCACAGCAGAATGGCGTGGCTGAGAGAGCTAATAGAACTCTCGTTGAAATGGCGCGTTGTTTAATACAGGGCTCCGGAATGTCTCAGTGCTTATGGGGAGAAGCTATAAATACTGCTGTTTACCTGCGAAACAGAACAATAACAAAAGTGTTAAATGATTCAACTCCTTATAAGGTGTGGTATGGTAAAACACCTTCAGTGTCACATTTAAAGGTTTTTGGTTGTGATGTGGTTGCTTTAAAGAAGGGTCCACATAAAGGTGGAAAGTTCGATGCAAAGGGTGTAAAGTTAAAATTTGTTGGTTATGCCGAACATACCAAAGGCTATAGACTTTACGATCCAACCAAACGAAATATTGTTATTGCTCGTGACTGTATATTTTTTGAAAGCTCATATGAGCAAATAATAGAAAAAGACTCAAGTGAAGAAGTGCCTTTTTATTATGAGCCAAAAGAGTCATCAGGTGATGAAGTAAATGATGTAAATAGCGAAGTTGCTGTTGAGCCACAGCTTGAAGTTGGCGATGAAGAAGAAGTTGCTGTTGAACAACAACTTGAAGTCAGCGGTGATGAGGTATATTCGTTAGACGAAGAGAACGATCCAGTGGTTACACGAAAGAGAGGTAGAGGCAGACCGAAATTGGTGCGAGATGGTAGCATCGGTCGGCCGAAAAAACAATATAAGCAAACAGAAGTGTTAAATTTTATTGGAGAGAATCCAGAAACGGTAGTTGAGGCGTTGTCATCTGAAGAGAGTGTGCATTGGAAAAACGCTATGCAAGCTGAGATTAACTCTCTTTCCAGAAACGATACGTGGGTATTAGTTGAACGGCCGAAGAATAAGAATGTGATCGGGTGCAGGTGGGTGTTCGCCGTAAAAAGAGACTCATGTGGTGAAATTGAGAAATACAAGGCCCGACTGGTAGCTCAGGGGTGTTCGCAAAAGCAAAACGTCGATTATTACGAAACATATGCTCCGGTTGTACGACATTCGACAATTCGACTTTTGCTGGCACTAGCAGCTAAATATAAGCTTACAGTCAACCATGTAGATGTAGTAGCGGCGTATTTAAATGGCGATTTGGCCGATGAAATTTATATGGTGCAACCACATATGTTCAAGGACAATAAGTACCCAAATAAGGTGTGTAAACTACGTAAACCTCTCTATGGCCTTAAGCAAGCAGGCCGGGAATGGAACAAAAAGGTCTCAGACATTTTAACAACTATGGGCTTTAAGCGGTGCCAAGCGGATAGTTGTGTATATTTTAAGAGGGAGTCTGGCAGTATGTGTATTATTGGTCTGTATGTCGATGACATACTTCTAGCTAGCTCTGACATCAGAGGAACAGAACATGTTTTACAAGAGTTAAGCAAATATGTCGAGGTTGTGGATCGTGGGCCAGCATCCTTCTATTTGGGCATGCAAATAGAACGAGATGAATCAACTGGTGTTATATCAATTCACCAAGAGCGTTATGTGACGCAACTACTAAGGACATGGGGTATGGAGTTCTGCAAACCTGCAGCTACACCCTGGGCGGATGGTATGGTGTTAACCAAATGCAATAAACAATGTGAGGATATAGATGCTAAGCGTTATCAAAGTTTGATCGGAGGGTTAATGTACTTAGCCGTAATTTCTAGACCAGACATCGCTCACGTTGTATCGAAGTTGTCACAGTTCAATAACCATCCACACGAAGAACATTTTACGGCAGCTAAACATGTTTTACGCTATTTAAAGCAGACGGTGGGAACGAAAATCACCTATGGTCCTACAGACAATAGTTTGATTTGTTTTACTGACTCGGATTGGGCAGGCGATGTAGCTGATCGTAAATCTCACACCGGCTACGTAGTTTTCATGTCCAACGGGTTGATTTCCTGGGAATCGAAAAAGCAGTCTGTTGTGGCCCTCAGCACAATGGAGGCAGAGTATGTAGCCCTATGCCAAGGGGCAAAAGATATAGTTTTTATTCGCGCATTACTGCGTGAAATGGGGTACGTTGATTGTGTAAACCAACCTACGAAAATGTTTTGCGACAATCAAAGCGCACAGTTCCTGTTGAAGAATCCTATGGTACACAAACGCAGTAAACATATCGATTTGAGATTCCATTATGTTCGAGATGTATATGAAAAGGGTGAAATCCAAGTGAATTTTGTAAGCACTGAAGCAAATTCAGCTGATATAATGACTAAATGTTTAAAGAAAACGAAACATGAAATTGGTTGTAAATTGCTCGGTCTAAAAATGTAATTAAAATTCAACGATTTGCCTAGCAGCTTTTTCTAAAATTTGATTTTGAAGAAAATCCATTAATTTTTGTTTTATAAAAGAGCTGCATTTAAAACCTATGTAACATGAATATGTCAAAAGAAACAATTGGGTTGAGAGGGAGAATTGTAAGAAATCTGGCAACCCACTTGCATGCATTTTAATAATTGCTTGTTAGTTGACATTATTTATGCGTTGGAAGAAAAATGTAAAAACCACTGACTAAAAAAATTGAAGGTTATTTATTTTTTTTAATAAGCCAAGTTTATAATAAGTGAAAAAAATAAAGGAAACAATTTTTTCAACAAAATGTGTTCAAAATATATTTAATTTGGCATGACGAAGAGGGTGAAGCAAAAAAGATTAAATGGTTTAACATTTCAATTTATTTACAAAGCTACGTTTTTTTTTATTAATTCTATGCTTATATTTAGAACATATTACTATTTAAAGTTTTGATTTATTAATTTAGCACACACGGCTCTACATTACAAAATATGAAAAAAAATAATAATTTAACTTTAAGGTTTAATAAGAGGTTTTACTTAAATAAGTGTCACACATATGGAAGGCAGCTTCAGTGTCAGCGCTATGATCTAAACTAGGGGTGGGAGAATGTGAGCTACTTTTGCACTTTATAGAGCTAAGGAGCTGCCTCTATAAAGTGCCATAGATAATTCCAAGAAATATTTATTTTATTTAAAAATTTGCTGGTGTTAAACAAAAATTTCGTAAATCGCAGTTTGAGTTAAAGAATCAGATTGTTCTAAAAAAAGTCACTTGTCAAAGGCGTGAAAAGTCACTGGTTCTAAAAAATTCCCCAAAAAAGCTACTGATTGAGTTAGGAACTCTAAAAAAGCTATTGTGTCTATAACAGCTCAGTGCTTAAGTCACCTACTTCTTCAAAGTCACTGGTTCTATGATTAGTCACTGATTAATTCACCGGCCTCAGGAAAGCCACTGACGTTTTAGTCGATCTAAAAAAAAAAAAATCACCAGTGCAAATAAGAGCTCATTTTCTAAATAATTCAGAGATTAAAAAGCATTTTAAAAAGTCACTGGCTCTAAAAAATTCACAAGAAAGTTACTGTTCCAGTCGCCGACTCCAAAAAAAACATTCACAGTTACAAGTGACATAAAAGTCACTGCTTTAGAAAACTAACTGGTTAGGTTTATAAAAAAATTACTGGTTAATTTACCGAATTTAAGAAAGTCATAATTAAAAGTATATTACAATCAGAGCTGACTTTAGGGTACACTGTGACAGTGATGACTTCCAGAGTACACTTGAGAATTTCATTATGACAGTGCTTTGTTTAATTTAAAAATCGGTGCTAATTTGTGGTCCATTGATATAAAGAGAGTATTTCGAAACATGCAGTAATTTCTCAAGGTGTAGAAGTGTTCGGGAAGCTAAAATACTACAAAAATAATTTAACCAAGCACATACAACAATTTTTAAAGTTCAAGAGATGCAAATAATTTCCTCCTGGGAATTGAGCTTCTTCAAATTTAAGTTAGATAAAAGCATGAAAAGTTACTGGAAAAGCAAAAGGTGAGTGAGCGAGAAGGAGAGTAATGAAATAAATGTACATCTATTGGTATATGCCGTGTGTGTAAATTATGAGAGAAAAGTGACAAAAAATTTAATTGAAAAAAAATGGCGATTTTAAAATTTTACACAAAGAGGCTGCTCGTAAATTTTTATTCTTAATACGAACTTTTTATTTAGTTTAACGAAATTTTAGCGAAATATTTTTTTTCAGCTGTCATATTGCATATAAAATAAAGTAAAAATAATTTTTTTTTAAAATAATTTTTCATATAAATTTCGAGAAAGTGTATGCACAACAAAAAAAATTTATATCCAACAAATTTTTTGTCACTTTAATTGCATGATTTTTTATTTAATGAACAATGTGATTATTTAGTGAAAATATATTTGATATTTATAATTATAAATATTTAGTAAATTGCTTATTTAAAGTTTTTGTTTTTAAGTTTGTGTTATATTTTTTTTAAATTGAAACTTACCAACGAAAGCCAAAGATTTGTTATAAGAAGTTGATTCTTCTCGTCCTACAAACATATAAAACACAAAAAAAAATTACGGAACAAAGAAAGGGGGAAAAAAAAATAAATGATAAAAACAGGAAAAAGGAAAAATAAAATCAATAAAAATAAAGAAAAATAAATTTATGAAAAATAATTACAAAATCAAAGGACAGTTAACAGTTAAATCGTTTTTTGTTGTTGTTAGTTTTAAAGGGTAAAGAGCAATAAATAGACGAATAAAAGAAACAAACAGAGACACAAATAACAAATTTTAATTTTATTCGCACAAACAATTGAACGACATTTATTTATATTTTAACAATTTAGTTTTATTATATATATGTATTGTTTAAATATTATATTAGTATAATAGTGCAAAATAATTATTGTTTTGGTTAAAATGTAGTATGTGTTTCACAGTGTTAAGAAATATAAAATCCATATTTTTTTTTAAATTTTTAAGTTTCAATGAAAAAAAAGCTTAAGCAGCGAGCCAGGTGCAACGTGGCGTATGAGTAATGTTTTTTCTTTTTAAATTGTTTCATCACTTTAATTTTATGCTTTATTTTCGATTTCGATAGCTTGAATGGCATTTGAAATGATGCATTAGGCACACAATTCGATTTACGGTAGTTTTTAGACACTTCGGAGCTGTGCTATCTTCAGTGACGCTTTTCGTGCTCGAGACTGGGTTTTTAATGAAAATCATTCCAAATTTAAATTAAAAATTAAAAGAAACAAAATTGCTGTTGTCAAGTGTGGCATGAGCGTTTTTTAAAGCAATTTTTTGAATTACTCTAGGATTTAGGACTATTTATTAAAATGTTTTTGTTTTTTCATGACGAATATTTAAAGGCTTAAGGGGCTTTTCTTTAAAAGGCTGCTCACACACAGTTTAAAGATTTTTTTTTTTTTATTTCTGAATCAACTTACATTCCCACATTTAGTTCCATGCCATCATCACTTTCCTACTGGGTCTTTACATGACCAATACAACATGTCCTACACATAATAAAAATTACTGACAGAAAACAAAGTGCAGTCAAATGCATTAAATACGCCCTCAGGAGAAGGATAAAGTGCAGTGTAAGCGGAAGGCTAAGCGCGTTTCTATTGTTCTATGGTAAGCTTTTAATAAACGCAGGCTTTTCAATTTAGATTGTCGCTACTGAGAGTGCATAATGGATTTTAGTGCTTGTTATCATACGGCCAATCTATTGTTGTGGGCTTTAAAACGCTTTTGAGCCAAAGTATTGCAGAACATTGTGAAAGAGAATAGTTTTGACCATTAGCTAATTTATATTCCACATTAGGGTGTGTAAATGTATAGAAAGAATTTTTGTGTAGCTTTGAGATTGTGAAAAGCCTTGCAAAATGTATCTGTATATATACTCGTATATACATATATATTGCAAATCTCACATCCCGTTGAGACAATAATTTTAATTTATTTGAATTCGAGCACAATTAAGATGATCAACTTTTCTTGGAAATGCGAGAATTCATACTGCTGCTCTTTGTACAACCAATTTACCATGAATATATGTACATACATACATATGTACCAATATAAGGGTGTATAATTTTTTTAATAACAGTGTTAACTGTAAATATACAATACAGTGATGTGGAAAATAAAAGCACAGGTTTCTACGCTCACTGCAGAAACGAGCGCAGGAACTGTATGAAAGAGGACTTTGGCTTTAGAGGGCTGCTGAAAATGTCATAAACTCAGCTTCTACTCTCTGAAATATGTGTAAAATTTTATTTGGAACAAGTTTCTCTGGTAACGTTACTACACACATTATATTCAACACTGTACATATTTCACACACAAGTATTAAATTTCATTTTCCAAATTGCCTTGGCTTGTTAAACATTTCAATCAAGATTTGCGACTCATTTCAATTGTTCTTTGTAAAATTGAATTTGCTGCCAAGCCATTTTCTCCCACACACACACACACACACACACACACTCACGTGTTGCTATGTGCCTCTTGGCCACGCTCTTTGAATTAAGAAGATACTTTCGAGGCCTACATTCGTTCTTTGGTTGTGAGACTTACGCGTTTGCAATTTTAAAAGAAATATCTGCCTGTAATAACAAAGCGAAATAGCGGCGGCTGGCAATACAAACGAGTACGTTACTCGTGCTCACAGATTCGTATCATTTTTGAGTGGCTTTTTGAACAAATTGCATGGAATAATTTGACGTCAGCGGCGTTAAGTAAATGCAGTCATTTGTTATCATAAGGATTTTCGCAGTAATATTTTTAATTGAAATTTTGAAAGAAAGAACAAATAACTTCAGAGAAAAGAGATCAAGTTTTCTTTCTGTAATTTTTAGTCAAAGAAAATTTAAATTTGATTGCATATTCTTTTTTGTTTTTGTAAATTTTTGATTGTCTCCGAGACTGTTTGCTGTGTGTGTGGTTTTGTGAATTTTCAGAAATTTGTTGAGAAGTATTTTAATTGCAATTCTGCTTTGTACAAACCAATTTTGCAGAAAAGCCACAAGCAATATTTTGCGTAATTGGTAAAATGGAAGATTTGATTAGAAAATTTTAATGCGTTTTTGCTATTGACCGAGTGCAATTTCAATTCAAAAAGTCAGTTGGTGAAATTTAATGTTGTCAAACATGGGTGGGTTGAAAAAATATTTTTTTTTTAACTTTTTTATATTATTTTTTAAATTTTATTGAGGCTCAGCAAAAAAATAATAGTTTTGAAAAATACCTTTTTTTAAATAATAATTTTGAAAAAATATTTTTTTAAATAATAATTTTGAAAAAATATTTTTTTAAATAATAAGTTTGAAAAAATATTTTTTCACCTTCAGCAGAAAATATTAATTTTTCTGTTAGAATGGGTGTTTTTACCAGTATATCCACTGTTTCTGCGAAAAAAAATCCGGTCAGGAGAAAAAAAAATGGTACTAGTTTCTGTTGAATATTTCCTTTTTTTCGAATTTAAAATTTTTTCTTTGACTTTTTTAAAATTTTCTTTGACTTTTTTTAAATTTTCTTTGACTTTTTTTAAATTTGAGCCCAGCAAACAAAAAATTTATATAAAAAATTTTTTTTGTAGGTACCTTTTTCACCTTTTCATTTATTTCACTTAAGTTCGGCAAAAAAAAAAAGTTATTAAAAAAAATTTTTTTTTGTAAAAAAAAATTCAGCGTCTTTTCTGCTCAGAAAAAAAATTGATTTTTCAAATTTAAAAATTTTTATTTAACTTTTTTTTAAATTTTATTTAAGCCCAACGAAAAAATAACAATTTTAAAAAAAAAAAAATTTTCCCTCATCGAAAAATTTTGTTTTCTATTAAAATGTTTTTAAAAATTTTTTTCGCCATCTCTTTTGAGTACAGCACTATAACCTTTTTTAGCTAAGGAATATTTTACAGGTATGATTTTCTTTACTTTTTTTATCCAGGATTTTGTCAACCTACTAACGAATGCAAGCACGTCATAATGTCCCCTGAAAGCCAAACCAAAGCTCATATATGTTTCCAAGCAAAAAAAAAAAAAGGAAAAAGGAAAAACCTGCTTCCTTCGCCACCAAATTTACATGAAAAGTTAAGCGCCTTTAAGTTTGCCACCATAACGATGCTCCCCTAGAGGAAACGGAAGTAAGCTTAAGACATTAAACTGATAAGAGTGCGCTAATACTTTTAACTGCACATGTGGTATATACATATGTATGTATGTATTAGTTTTTTATCACGCAAGGTGAAAGGCAAAGTTAGCTGCAACTTTCCGTTCTCGGTTGTGCTAGCCCATATGCGGTGCATCTGATATGTTGATGAGCTGTGACTTTAATTTCTTTTACACACGTGCAACTAAGAGTAGTTGTTGCATGCAAATAATATGACGCAGGTATATACGTACATATATTGACATAGCAAAGGTAGATAGATATATATAAAGTATACACTTTAATGCCAAGGATATCGCCTTCTGTGATGAGCACACTTGAGAGGTTTATACTTACATATATATAAATTTATATGATCTTAGCAATAGATTGCGAGCAATGCATTTTTACAAAGTGAGACTGGCTTGGAGAAATATTTTTTTGGCTTGGCAAGGGAGTGTAATTTGAAAGAAATAGGAAACGTTTTATAAAGGACGAGGAGGGCCTTTTTCTGTCTAAAATTTCCTGGGACAAACTGCCCCTCAATATCTCCCCTAATTTTTCTACGCTCACTTTTGCTCTCTTATATTCCTTTACTTTTTCTCCTGCTGTTTTTCTCTATCCCTTCTGTTTCCTTAAATCCTTTTTGACAATTCCTCTTCTATCCCACATCCATATCCTCTTAGTTTAAGGTAGCATTTAGAGCCCAGCAGACATCGCCTTGCTGTTGGCCAAGCATCTAACACAATTCCGTACTTTAGTGCTTTTTTTTTCCTCAACACTATACTTCTCTCATGCCCCTTCTATGTAGCCACATATGTTTATATATTGCAAAATATATATTCGTGAATGCACTTGCAACATTTTCCTTGAGCACTCGAAAACTCATTAGCATTTTTCCAGCAGCATATTGAGTTTCTGTGTTTCTTCCATAAAAAAAATATGCGGAAAACTCAATAGATACATATTAACATTGCAACAACATATTTTTTCAAAGGAAATTCCGGTTGCTTGCATATTTTGATTGGATAATTTTCATTCGAGTGTATTCATATGGTGTGGATTGCAGATTTTAAGGGGAAACATGTGTTTTGCTTGTATTTGTATACATAACCAAGTCCCAAGCAGCACTGCATCTTCACGCTACAAATATGTTTGTAACCTCCTCCTGTCCGCTCCAAAAGTTGACGATCATTTTTATTAAATAACTTTTCCTTCAACTATCATGTATTCATATGAACGAAAATGCTTAGTATAAAAATGAGATAAAGTTAAAGTGATGACATTCCCAGCTGACCTTCATATTTACAAAACTATTCGTTCACGCATTTGCATATACACCAACAAAAAAAAAAAAGAAAGGGCAAGTAGTGAAATTGACAACGACGACACTTTAAATGCAATTTTCTTCAATGTCTGCGAATTTTTTTAGCGTTGACGCTGACGAGTACCAATTTTACAAAACACTTTTGCCATGGTAAGTTTTTTTGGTTCCAAATTATTAATTTTTATTTTAATTTTTAAATATTTGCTTTTATTTATTGTATTTTATTTTATTTTATTTTATTTTATTTTATTTTATTTTATTTTATTTTATTTTATTTTATTTTACTTTATTTTATTATATTTTATTTTATTTTATTTTAGTTTATTTTATTTTATTTTATTTTATTTTATTTTATTTTATTTTATTTTGTTTTATGCCAAACTCACAAAAATTTTATCATTTTTCCTACAAACTTACCACAGTGGGAACCCTTAATATATTTTTTTGGGTATTTGAATTATTTTTGTTCACAACAATAAACGTGTAGTCATCATTTATCATGTTGTCATTGTTCTCTTTACAGTTTCTAACTTTAGCCTTTTTCCTTTTGCCTTTTTCTTGCTTATCCCATCCCTAGCTAGCTTTCAGCTTTTAATAAATTGTCAAAAGCAACGTAATCGCGTTGCTGACTTGGATACACTTGCAATTTTATGAAAAAAAGAAGCCAAATTGTTTTTAAATGACTTTGTAATGAGTGTGTCGGCTTGGATATGAATTTTATGTGCAATGACTTGGAAAACCTGAAAATACCTTGAGGGGAGGGGTTTGAATACGAATATATTTTGTTTGAAATTTAATATAAGTTTGAAAGCACGTTACTGAAATCGCTTCCTACTTGCATCTTAATGTGTTATTTTGATCATGAAGGGCCTTGTTCGCATACAATTTTGATGACACGGTTTATGCGGAGAAATTGCTGGAGGAAATAAAGCATTCGGAGTCACACCCTGTCTCAGAACATTAGGTTTTAGCATTCAATTAAAAACGTCCTTTCTTAGTGAAAAATAAGTTAAAGTTTCTATTCAAATCCAATTTCTTAACCGAATTCTGCCAACATGAATAATTTCTGTTTGCTTTATGAAAGCTCATAAAAGCTCTAGTATCGCATTGATAGTATCCGAATAATTGTAGAAATTGAAACGCATTCAAAATGCTCGGGGTGTAAAATATTTGTTTAACTGTAGCCTTTATTGTGTTTTCATTGCTTTCACTACAAACTTTTTAATTGAGCTTCACAACAGGAAATTTTCTTGTGGTGAAAGTGAAACCGCTCAAAAATAATTTGCCGAAACTTGTACAGGCATGTTGCAGATATTCTAAAAAAATATGTAGGTATTTGCATGTAACTATACATACTAGGGTGGAATGAAAACAATTATTTCTTAAGCTTGGAAAAGAATTTATGAATATCTTTGAAAACCACTGACCATCTAATTATTGCTAATTTTTATTCAATTTCTCCTAACTATATTTCTATTTTTTTGTTGATACAGCTTGAAGGTCTTCATTGTAACTGCTTACCGCCAGCACCACCAGCAACTTAGCTCCACTACCTAACTCTTCCTGCATCCGTTTCCGTATGCGAGCATTTACCTTGGCCGCGTTCATATATGGATGTTTCTGTGTAAGTAAGCACTTAACGTGTTGCCTCTTAAAAATATGGCTTTTACTAAATTTTTCGTTGTTGTTGCTTTACTAAGTAAATAAGTGTCGCAAGTGCATTTAATGCGCCTCATCCCATCTCATGTCATTGATGTTAAGGTGTCATCTATGTGGCACCTGTTCATATTGCCAGCGAAGCGTGTGGCATACATAAAATGCCAATGGCACAAGAAGCAGCAGAGCGGAAGTGTGTTTTGGGGAATATGCAGATAGTCCTCATGTAACTCTTAAGGTTATAAAGTTTTCCTGTCAGCAACCTGGACACACACACCAACACACATTATTTACTCGCCTAAAAAGTAACATGATAAGAATTCTATACGGTGTATATGTTTGGTCTTAAACATGCTCAGTAGGAATATTTGTTGTTGGTCTGTATGAATTTTATTGCGTTGACTGCTTTAACTAACCTAACAGAGAACCCTTGATCAATTCTTTTCGCATTTTTTAAATTTATTAAAGTATTGCAAAGTAGTGTACTAAATTTCCTAATGGGTCTTTTTCAGGGTCATAACAATTTACATGCAATATCTGTATATCTTCAACACATTAAAACAAACCAACACAAGGCCACAAAGAAAACTCCAACAGCCTAAAGGTTAATTTCGCTGTAATACTAAATATTTTCTAATTAAGCCAGAAATCCTGTGAGTGAACTTTCTTTTTAAATTTCCAACATTTTGGCAGTATTTTCAGCTATTTTATTACTTTTTGAAGTGTTGTTATATCGTGCGTCTATTAAGCATACTCACACACTCATAATACAGGCAGTTATAGTAATTTGTGTATACCCAGCAGAACTCAAAACTGGTAAAGCAACTAGTCGATTTGGATTTACTTTAGAAAGTTAATTTTAAAGCTGCTGGAAAATCGATAAAGTACTTAGAACACATGGCAGCGGTCATAGGTCATCATAAAATATAAAATCCTAGGCTCTTCTTAGTTTTACCAACTCTTCAGTATTGAACAAAATTTTGAATTTTGCACTTAAACTTTTTGAGTCCGCTTTATTCGTTTGCTATTTTTCTACTTGGTGGCAACACATACTCATCTCTATTCCCGAGTGTTGTGCCATATGCGCCTTGAAAACTTTTACAATTTCATAGCTATTAGTAGTTGCCGCAAATGACTTTTACGACGATCGAAGGTTTTATGGCGAAAAACGCAAGAAGAAAGGCCAATGTTGTTGGAGTTGACGGCTGAAGCTCACAGCTAGTTTATATGTCAGGCAGTGTGCTGTAAACTTTGTTGTTTATTATTGGTATTATTGAACAAAGTTTCTCTGAATAAATGTTATAGGAATTGACCGCAAATTAAATGGCCTAGTACATGGAAGTAGAGCAATAAATACATTAACCCTGTAATGCCAATGGAAAGCGTTTGCTGGTAAATGAAGAAGAATTTTCTAACGTGTTAGAAGTACGAAGAATGTCACCCATAGAGTACACCGAAAAAAAATGAGAAAATGGGGTCAAAACCCCCGTTAATTCATATTGGAAATTTTGAAGTTTTTATGTCAGTATTTCAAATCAAGCTCTCATTTCATTAAGAATCTAATTGAGAAGGGTTCGGGGGAGGGGTTTCTTTTTGTACTTTTTAACTCTTATAACTCTGAAATGGTCGGGTTTTGAAATACATTTTATGTAGCTAAACTTCAGACCTAACCCTGTATTGAAAAATGTGCCATATAGTGCCGAAGCCAAGATTTTTTCCGATGGTGTTTTTTTTTATTAAAATATTTGATAATTTTATCTAAAACAGTTTTAGTAAAACCAGTTCTGATTGAGACAAATTATTTAAGACCAAAAACAAAAAACTAAGTTTTACTAAGACTGTAATTTTAATGTAAAGCATATCCAATTTAAAAATTTTTTCTTTCTAAAATAAGGGGAAGCCCTTCAGATTTTGGCTTTGGCAGAAATAGGTTTCTATGAAAGAACTATTTTTATTTTTATATAAAATTAGAAATGAATTTTAGCTGAAGTAGATTTCTTGGCATATTAAAAGCAACAACTGTATCATTTTCACTGTGACTCACTGTATCACTTCATTTGCATGTGCTGCCCTCTAGTAAGAAACACTTAAGATTTAGATCTATGCTTTCAAAATCAGATATTAACATATGCTGGGCAATCTCTGACCATAAAAGTACACACATACAAGCAAATATAAATATATAATCACCACTAACTAACATTAGCCACACAAACTCACAGCCACTTAGTCAAAATTTTGCAGAAAGTCAAATTTAATTAAAACTTGTCATAAAACTTTAAAATGTTTGGAAAATTATGCTGGCCCAAAAGGCAAAAAAAAAGGAAAACACAAAAAAAAAAAGGAAAACACAAAAACTTTTACATAACAACCACTTAATTGCGCTCTTAACTCTTATGTAAATCAAGATACTTGTGAAATCAACTAGAACATTGTATGGAGATCTTTGCAAACTTGTACTTAAGATGCCTGCTAATCTTGATATGCCAACACTTTAAAAGAGAAAAGATGCCCTCATCTATGGATGCTTAAAGCTTGAATGCCACACTTGAAGCGGAAGAGTTGTAAGGAAATTTGATATGAGCTGAGCTATGCTGCAAATGGCACATACGAGTACATACAAAGGATTTAAATATGTTTAGATTGCTCGAAAGATGTGCCTAGCTGTGGAGGTGGCTTTGTGCTATGTGTTGTTTATCATGACCCCAACTCAATAAAAAATATTTTTACACAGCCAACGGCACATGAAATGCTATGTGTTAGAGGTGCACCCAGCGGGAAATTGTGATTTACTAAAGCTACAAAAATTTGGAAGTTTGAAGCTAAAAAAAAAAATCGTTCATAATTTAATTCCACTACAACAATCAAACACAGTTTAGCCTTTGACAGCAATATTTTAATATTTTATTTAAATAAAATTCATGAAATGAGAAATTACTTTCACGGGCAACATCGAGTTAGAAGCAATATCTGCTTATCCATACCTACAGACAAAATTTTACACAAAATAAATGTTCAAAGAAAACATATTTTTTTCACCTAAAGGAACAACATTTTCAATTCCAAGTATGTAGTTTGCGATTCTTTTACCTCCTCGATAGGTCTGTTCGCATATGCGTCAGCATAAACATATCCTTCAACTTTGTTCAATTTTTTGGCTTAAGTGCAGTGGTCGTATAGGTTAAGTTTTAACCTTGTATTGATATAAAAAGTTGCAAGTCTATTCACCCAACATAATTACCCAAAACAAAAATGCAAGCATAGCTGCCATTTTTACTCTCTTACGTTCCACAACAAATTTCATTGTAAGCGAACGCCACTACAAAATAATTTGTCACAATTGCTACTAAATTTTACTTCAAAATTAAGTAAGCGAACAGAAGTAATGTGCCCGGATGTCAACACAAGTTATCTTCTTCTTCATATGTGCGCTTGTGTGCTCACGACCTTCACATTTGTTACTGTCATTTGCAGTGCTCGCTGTCGCTTAAACCTTACTGCTTCTTCTACATTTCTCACAGTTTTATGTTTTTTTCCTTCCTTCACATTTGCTTTTGATGTTTGTCATTCATTTGCATCCATGTGTGGCAGAAAGACAGAAAACTAAATGGCGGCAAAAATCGTAAGTCAAGCGCAACATTAAATGTCACTTACATAAACATGCATTAGCGATGAAAGGTAAGGTTAAGTAAGGGTTAAGATGAGCGAAATTGTTAGAAGCATTTGAAAAAGGTGCGTGGAATTAAATTATTTAAGTTTTTGGTTTAATTTTTCGTTTAATAAAAAGATTTGGGAACTTTTAGATAACGCAAAGAGAGTCTCTTTCATTCCTTAATAGATCTTTGGTGTTAGGACTATCGACGAGAGTTGGGAACCGTGCTTAAAATGGAAAAATTGAGAGGTGTCTCTTAGTGCATAAATGGTTGGTTACGAAGACGGGCGATGTAATGTTACAACAACAGCAACAGCAAATTATTATTCTTGTACAGCTGATTTGTCATTCAATCAACATTTTATGCTGGCAACGCTAATTGTTAGCGAAAATAGTTTCCACACCCAAGACACACACCACAAATAATATAACTTTGACGCGACAGCTTCGATAGTTCTAGGAAAAAATAAAACCATCTTTATTCACAACAGTTTCCAGTTTAATGAATTTCCTTTAGTCTTAAAGTTTCTCTTTCAACTTGTTTTGTTTTATAATAATTGCAGCAATTGTTGCTGCTATTTTGGTTAAATGCCAACTCGAGTGTAATGTGACATTTGAGTTTTGTGTCAAGTTTTGTTGACATTCACACTTTGTTTTTTTTTCGATTATTTTTTTCTTTTGCTTTGCCTTTGGCTCTATCACTGTCACTTATTAGTGTTGTTGTCACAATCAGTTCATAGCTTTTGTTGTTTACCTTTTTGCACGGTATTGCATTGCGCAAGAGACCGTGATGGGCTATGACTTTTTTGTGAAAAGAGGAAGATAATAATTATTAAAATTTGAGTTTTATTGTTTAAAGAAATATTAGTCATAAATATCAACTATTTATTTTTTTTTTCATGGATGTTACAAAAAAAAAATAATTATGGCTTTTAGTTTTTAAACAAAAATTTATTTTAAATGTAAGTAAAAATTAAGGCTTTTTTTAGTCAGCAAATAAAAGCTAAATTAGCCTGAATTCAGTGATTTTTCTTGGTGTGACTCTAACACATGAAATAAGCGATTTTCTTTAATAACAATATTTCAAAAGAATATTAAAAACAATCCTTACTATCGATCCCTGCTTTATGCGCATTTTCTGCTAAAAGTTTCAATGCAACTTTTCTTGGTGGCTCGTTCGCCTCTTTGCTTCACTTTATACGATTTTATTGTTGTGTGTTGCTGTTGTGTATGTATGTGTGACAGTTGCCAAAGTGTTTTTGTGTTGTTGTTGCACTCTTGGAATATCATATTTTAAAGAATTGGTGACATTTTGTGGTGTTGCAAGCGACACCTAAATTTTTTTTCTAACTTCGGATAGGAAACCAACACTAAAACTGTTTGTGTTGAAATTCTCTAGATGTTCCGGCTGCCGGGAGTTTGTATTTCTAGTTAAATTTATGCCCTTTGCTCCATAGTACGCTCGTAATTGATCAATTTTATGCCCCCATAAAATGTTTAACGGCTTCAACCAAGCATTAGTAATTCAACTTTTGTAATTTAGTATAATTGAATACCAAGTTTTACGATGTGAATATATTTCGATAAAAAAAAAATTAAATAAAAAATCGATTATTTATCAACTAAAAATAAATGATGGTAAACCTTCGAAGCGATCAATGTCAAATATAAATCGAATTGTGTGCCACAAGCAGACATACTTACGCCCGAGTGTATGAATATAGTCGATGGAATTGTTTTTGTTTTTTTTTTTTTAAATTTATTTAACAGTTATTTAAATATTCTTATTTTTATTGCTATTGAACTGCGAATTGATTTGCAAAGCGATGAATTTTTTGTGATACAAGCTTGGTAGCTAAAAAGAACATTTAGCAGCGCCAGAAAGTATTTTGCATTTACAACAAAAGCAATAAATCTTATATTAAAATGGCAATTCAATGAAAGTTTGTGTATTTTATGTTAGCTTAGTTTATTTATTATTTAAATTTTTATTTATTAATTTTAAATTAAATAAATGTTTAGAATGACATTCTATGCATTTTTAATGGCTTGCAGTTTTATAAAAAAGGAAATTATGTTGTTAAGTGTTGCACTTTTTTATGCCGGCTCATTTTTTAAATTCAAAAAAAAAAAAAAAAATTAAAAAAAAAAATTATTTACCACTGTTTTTACTTTCTCTTTTGATTTGCATGCAACTTGTTAGAGTTTAAATTATCTGACCTCTAGCAATGTATATAATCTTCTCGCTTTATATAACAGTTAATTGTAAAACTATTATATTTTCTAAGCTCACATTTTTCACATGACATGTACCCAGTAACATGTAAAATAAGACATTAACACACCACACTTTTGTTTTACTACACAATTACTTATTTCTTTGTTGCTGTATTAAAAACATTTACTAAATATTCTTAGTCACTTAAAGCGACATTTAATATGATAAGAAATATAAATATTAAATTAAAGGGTGCATAATTTTTATTAAAAAATTCTTAATATTCAAAAAAAAATAAAATTTTTTTAAATAAAAAATTTTATAAAAAATTATAGAACAAATATTTTCTGAAAATTTTTTTAGTTAATTAATTTATTTGAAGAAAAAAAAATGTGAATAATTTAATTAGTGCCTAGCTTTTTCTATAGAAACAAACTACAGAAAAAAACAAAAATTTGTTTTTGTGTAATACCAAATTTTCAAATAATAAAAAATCAAATTCTAAAATTAATAATATGTTATGTTATACTCAAACATCGACTCAAAGAACAAATTCTTGGATTTGGAAAAAATGTTAAATTAAAAAAAAACAACAATATTTACTGAATAGAAATAATAATTTCAGTAATAAAAAATTTAAGTTTAGAAAAATATGTGTTTTACAAAAAGTATTTTAAACGAAATGACAAGTATTTATTTACTTAAACTAAACACATTTTCAAGTAATATTTCCTAAATAATAAAACGAAAATATATTTAGAAACTAAACATTTGTTTAAGGGTGAAAAAAATATTTTTTTTTTAGAAATAAATAATATTGAAAGACAAGAAAATGTATTATAAGTGTAGGAAGAATATTTTTCATTTTTAATAAAATATTTCAGTACAGCAAATAATATTTTCTGAAAATTTTGAAAAAAAAAGGAATTGAAAGAAACAGCAAGTGGTGACTTATCACAGTACTTCAGGAGGCAAATTTCATTTTAAGTAATAGAAATATGTTGAAAAAAAAAACAATTTTGGTAATTTTATAAAAAAAAATTTCTGGTAGATTCAAATGTTAAATTAAAGGAAGTCAGTGACAGGTGTAGGAAAAATATTTTTTTTAAAGACATATGGCAAACATATTTTCTGAAAACGAAAATTTGGAATTTTTAGGAAATATTTTATCACGAAAAAATATTTTTACTGGAAAAATTTTTCTAAAACAAACAAACGTTCTGGATGCTTGTTCAATATTGAGGTACCTTGATTTATAGCTAACCTATTCACAAAAATAAAAACAAGATTGAAAATCAGTGTGAAAAGGGACTAATCTTCGATTCAAATATATCTTCCTTGATCTCCCTACCCTCCTGACGTTACTCCCACTCTGCCAGTCAGTTTTGTTCATAATATTATAAATTTAAAATATTTTTTGTTTTATAAATTTAACTATGCATTTGAAATATTTTAAAGTTTTTCATTTAAATACTTTACCTTTACACAATTAATTTATTCAGTTTCAGCGTTCTTCAATTTAATTTCATCACAAATTTATTAACAAAAATTTCAATATTGAAACGTAAAAACGCTATTAAATTTGTTTGTTCGTTTTTGTCACATTGGTGCGAAAAGCACATTGAAAAATATTTATTTGTTTTGCAAGTGCGTGCATCACATCAAGATAAACAATTTCGCTTAATTTAATTTTATGTATTTACACATGTTTGCATGTGTGTGTGTTGGTGTGTGCTTAAGCGAAAATTGATGCTTTTCATTCAAAGCTCAAAATCAAATTTATTGTGTCCGTAAAACAGCTACGATATGTGAATTTTTTTGTTTTTAAATGCTCATTGCATTGCAATGCATTTTTTATATGGCTTTAGAAGAAAATAACTTAGCGAGTGCTCATAAAAGCAAAATAGAAGCAAAGGGCAAAATTTCATTAAAGTTTTTTGTTTATATTTAGAATTTCAGTAATTTCAACATATGTTTAGTTTTATGACTTGAATAAATATAGAGAAGTAGGTAAAAAAAAACAACAAATAAAAATACAGAGCTAAAATGAGATGTTCTTAGGTATTCTATAAACTCGCAGGCCCTCAGTGATGGTTAGGGAATAAGCTGATGCTCAGAAAAAAATAATAAGAAAAAAGAAAGAAACACAAGATGAAAATTTAAAAACGATAAAAACAATGCAGATAATGAAAAGGAAGTAGTTTAAAGAAAAACCACTCAAAATCAAAGCAGTGGGAAAAACAACGTATAAGAAACCTGCTTCAATCATTTATATTCAAAATAACAAATCGAACTTTGGAAATGGTTCCAATTATATGGATAAAACATTTGCGAACTAATGAGGAAATCTGTTCTGAACTCAACCGTTCCCAGCCTATGGTAGGTACTCGTAGATGTTTTCTATGTATGACTCACAGCATCGCATATATGTAAGTACTTCTCGTTCCTTCAATTTAAATGATTGCCAAATAAGCGCATTTTTTACCGTTAATGCAACAACAACAACACATTCTTTTTTATCCAGTTCCTACAATTATTGAAATGTTTTATGCTGACCCGTGTCATGTTTCCATTGTTTTCACATTTGGCACAATAACTCATTTCATGGTTTTTTGCTGAGACACTTTTTTTTTGGTAGCATTTCTCGCTTGTTTTGTAACATTTTTTATTTTTATTTTGCAATGTAAAATTCTTCATTTTGTTGCGCTATATTCATGACCTAAAATAAATACTTTTTTTTATTTTTTTTTTATTTTCGAAGGTTCTTTATGCGTGACTTAATTCTTTCTAAATTTATTGTTTTCAAATTTAGTATCTTTTAGAAAAAACAACAACAGCAATGCACGGGAACTGAAACAAATCAACCGCAAATTACATAAATGTATTTGTTTTTGTTGTTTGTACATACATACATACATATTTACTTTTGAAATTGTTTCTTTTCCATTCCTATGCACAATTCTGCTATTATTTACTGCCAAATTTATTTGTGTTTTTGCCATATTTGCTTTGTTTTATCTCGTTTTTTCGTTGTTATTTACTGATACTCACACCAGGTGGCGCATGCTGTGGTTTTTGTTCATTCTTGTTCGTTCACTCTACGTTCATTCATTTCCCATTTCAATTCATATTAATTGGCTTCAGTTGTTGTAGGTGTGTTATGTGTGCGCCTGTATTGGTAGAACTTTTGTTAATAGTTGAATAAAGTTCTTTCTCCTCGTTGCTTTTCGTTTTTACTAACCTGATCAAACTGCCAAAATGAGTGATGAAGATTTAATATTTAAGTTTTTGTTTTATAAAAAATGGTGGCGCCACGTGGTCTGTATTTTGCTTGAAATACTCAGACAAGTTTTTGTTTTTGTGGAAGATTTATCTAACATACGTGTGTGGGCTAGAGAGTTTCGAGTAATCCACATAACTAGACATGTTTCTGTAAAATAATCTTGGTTAAATGAAATAGTGATTTAGCAGGGACTACTTGATTTTATTCGGACCCATGTAAGAACCATTGTGCGATATTCTCCGAATCACTTTAGGACCAAATCGGAATTACTGTGAAACTTTCTTGAAACCTTTTGAGAATTTTTTTGCAGACGGTTTTGGTACAGTGCGGATTCGACCGTTCGAGTGCAGTCCCGATTTTTTTCGGGGTCAATTCACATATATCCCGAAGTATGGGTATAACTTTGAGAGTGCTGGGTAGTTAGTTTTTACTCTTAAAATTTTAGATATTGCGGGGCGTTTAAACCTCAAATCCTACAAAGAATTGTGTGCTGTTGAGTTGCTGGAGTATAACGCACATATCCACCTTTTTTTTGTATATTAGCAAATATTTGAACCATACAATGTCAAAAAGCCTTTGAAGTATAGCCAGTTGTTGTTTTTTGCTATAAAGGTTTTTGTCGATTTTTTTTCTTTATTGATTTACGTGTGCATTTACGCTCAGTTGCTCAAATTGCTGTCAATTACTTCATTACGTTCGGAGCGAGGCAAATTGTTAAAGGTTAATGGTTGGTTGGTTCAAGGTTGAAATGTCGAATTGCGAATTTGAATTAAATGAAGCGTTTGTTTAAAATTTCCAATACATTTTATGCTGTCAAAGGGGAAAACAATATCCTCATTTGGAATGATTTTTTGTGTATTTCGACGAACAAAATATGTATGCAAATTCGGGATGAAGGTGGGGCGTGGATAAAACAAAAAGTGAAATAAATCTAGATGTAACGATTTGAAAAATTCAAATAAATTTTTTTTTAAAGAAATCAACACTAAAAAATTTTGAAAATTTTTAAAGTTTCAAAATTAATAAAAAATTTAAAATTTAAATAAAAAATTAACAAATTTTCAAAAATATTTAAAAACATAAAAATATATTTAAAATCCAGTAAAATAATTTTTTTTTAAAGAAATCAACACTACAAATTTTATAAAATTTTTAAAGTTTCAAAATTACCAAAATTTACAAACTTTCAAAAATATTTAGAAACATAAAAATATATTTAAAATCCAATTCGTTCCTTTAAAAAAAGGAAAGTTGAGGGAGAGCAGTTATAAGGGTTTTAAAATTTTTCATAGAAAACATTGAAAAACAAAAAAGAATAATAAAATATTTTAGAGAAACAGTAAATATAAGAGTAAAAATCAAAAAAAAATTAGGAGTTAAAAAAATCAAATAAAATCACCTCCAAGATAACTATCAAAGTTTCAGAAATTGCTGAAATTTCTCAATTAAAAACAGACGAAAAAGAGTCGAAAAGTTAAAATAAACTTACAAAGTTAAAAAACAATACATATAAATAATTTAAAAACTTGAAAAAGTTAGAAAATTTTACAAATTTAAATATATAAAATAAAAAATATTTAAAATTAAAAAAAAAATTTGCAAAAATAAAGGTATAAATTGCTATTGAGAATTACATTAAACAGGAATTGAAGATTGGAAGCGTCTCTAACACAATATAAAGAAAAAAGTAGGGACACTTTATTTGTAAGAACAAGAATTGAAATATTGCAATAATTAAAATAATAATGCGGAAATTTTAATAATAATTAAAAAAAAATTAATAACAACATTTAAAATCATATAAAAATTGAACGACTTAAAATTTCGAAAACTTTACAAAGTGAAATAGTAAGAAAAGTGAAAAAAATTAAATTTTGAATAAAAATAAAAAAATTATTTTAGGTTAACAGAAATGAAAAATGTTATGTAACTAAAAACTAAAAAAAATAGTTTAAAATTTTAGAAAAACATATGTTATTAGAGACAAAATAAGTTCTGCAACAAACTTTTATGCCAAATACATACTTTTTTTTTTAATTTTTACTTATTTATTACATTTATTTTATTGTTAATATAAAATTGATTTGGTTAGCATTTTTTCATAGAAAACACACATTAAATTCGATAACAAACGTTTAGTATCACATTGAAACATTTAAGAGTATTCGTTGTCAAGAGTGTATGATCTGCGCTTATAAAGAGAAAAAATCTGAAAATTTTATTAAAAACAAAAAAAATGAAATTTTCTTGCGTTTTTTTTTTTGAAAAACTCACAATTAAAAAAATGTTAACTAGCACAAAAAGTTAAATGATTTGAAAAATGTGTTTGTTAAATTTTTTTTTTTTACAAAATGTTAGTTCTTGGAAGAAAAAAAAATAAAAAAATATTAAAAATAGCGTCGCTCTTCATTTTTCTGCTAATGCTTAAGCATATTCGAAACATGTTTTTAGGCATACATCACAACATAAAATTTGAAATATTATCTTTTGTACGGGTACATGTCACTTACCAAATTTAACCACGCATTTGTGGTCAGAATCTGATTCTTTTCGTCCTATAAAAAATGTTAGATGTATTAATGTTAAAACTTTTTTTTTCAATTTTTCAATTTTTCAAATTTTCAAAATTCTTTTTTGTTACAAAATACTAAAAAGTTATACGCCTTTGTAGCTGTAATTTTCCACGCACAATTTTGTTATTTTTATACCATTTTCTTGTGTGTTGAGTTAACGTGAATTATTTTTTTGGTTTTTTCTTTTTTTTGTATTTCTTGTTTTCTGTTTTCAAAAGAGATTTTCTTAGTTGAATTTTTTTTCAAAATAAAAAATGTTGTTCATATGTTGGTGTTTGTGCAAAATAATTTTGGAACTCAATTTACTTACCACATCAATAATTTGTTGTAATGTTAGACCAAATTTGACTTCCAATGGTTCCGTTTCGTTCGCCACAGGTCGTTCGAGTGTGTTATAGGTGGATAGAAGGTGGTTAAGTAGACGTTTTTCGTGTGGTCCTTGGCAGCTTTCTGAAAAGGAAAATAAATAAAAAGAATTTTTGTTAAATTTATGGATATTTGGTTATTGTATATTTAGAGGTTTGTTGGAATTTTTAGAGGTAAGTAAATTATTTAAATTTACTAATACTAATACAAAGGCACACGCGCTGAAGTCCTTCAATACTATGCAAACGATTTATTTTTTTATACACTTTTAAGTATCACTTTAACACAAAGGTCAAATGAAACTTAAAAGTTTGTTACGCGGATACTTGAGAAAACGTGCCTCATTATTGTTCATAATTTTTCAAAAACAAAAGCAAAAAAATCCCCGAAAAGTGCATGTGGTAAGGGTAGAACAAATAATTGCCGAAAACGAGCTTTTGTTAGAGCTGCAGAAGTGGTTGTCCTTTTGCGATTTTCCTATAGGAATAGGCTTTACCAAATATTAGACTGTTTGAGGAAATATTTCTGTATTTTTCCCCCTGAAAATATGGTCTCTAATCTTTAGGAAAGGTTCACACCAACATTAGAGGTTAAAGAACGTAGCGCTATAGAAATGGGCTTTATAGAAATAATAGTTCTTTTAATACATACATTACACTACTAACTTGAAGGTTTGAAGAGTTACAAAATAAATCCTTTTAGCCAAATTAGACAGAATACAAGATGCTATTTCGAAGAACTTATCTGCCAAGAAAAGCTACTTTGGACTGAGGAGGCAACATCCAAGGCAGGACTACCTCGAAAAATGAAAGTCTAGCTTCATGGGTTGCTAATCATACTCATGCTGCTTTTTCACGTAGAGTCCTAAAACATGTGATGAGGCAGCTTTTGGAGAATTAGAGAGAAAAAGCTTTCAACAGAAGTTAGTTTAGTAAGCACTCGAAACAGGCGGTTCTAAAAATTTTATCAAATTTTAAACGGTCTAATATATATACATTGCAGTGAAAAAACAAAAGCTACTAATAAACAACAAAACTCATTAAGGAAAAAAAAAACTTTCGGCAATCGTTACTAAGGGCAACAGCCAGCAGCACAAAAGTGAAAACGGAATGGGGAAAAATTCCTAACACAGAAAACAGAGCACAGAGCAGTCAAGTTTAATAATTACAATAATAATAATTTGGCAGCTAACGCAGAGCCATTGTTAATTGCGAAACTGGACACATAATTATAAGCAAATATGCTTTAAATGAGTTTGTGAATGGCGCAGCGGAATATTTTTGTGAAAATAAAAGAGGAAAAGGTAGTAAAAAGACGAACAAACTGGAAAAGTGGCAAGTGGCAGAGAGCAAAAGTTTGAATGAAAAATGTGCTCATTTAATTTTATACGCAGCTGAATAAACCTCTGAGGCTACTTAGATAGCTGCAGTTAAAAAAGATCCCAAATTATTTGTTGAAACTCACAGCTGAGTATATGATTTTCTGTGATCCAACCACTTTATACCCCCTCAGCTGTTGAGTTGAGTTTGGTTGTAGGTATGTACTATATGTTAGTGCTTTTGCAAATATATTTGGAAGTTTGTTATAGTCAAAGCTTCCACATAACTCTAAGCGACTTGAAACGGTCTCTAGTACACTTACATAATTAAAGAAAGATACATGTTAGTCAGCGATTAACTGATAAAACGCAAAAATAACCATTAGATTACGGTGACATAATTGACTATTGTCCATATTCCCAACGCCAGGAATTTCAAACTACGTTAAAAGATGGCTCTCTTTGCCTTCTAAAATATGCTCTCTAGTTCAACTGAGTGAATTATCGTATCCAGTATTTAATTGCATAAATATTTGAAATCGGAAAACGCTTCTTCTATGAATTCAATCTACGGGAAATGCGTTCACATGTGATTTTGTCGCAGCGATTGAAGGATCACAGTGTCGTTGTTACAGAATAAGAAATATTTTGTCGACATACCAAACAACCACACCAAATTTTGTTTAAATTTCATCTTCTTTCGAGGAAGTCGTGGATACAAGTCATTGCGACCGAGAAATTACAGTTACAAATCACATAGTTGGAAAATCACTTGTTCTGCCAACTCTAAGCCCTGCCATTCACAATAACGTCAGCCGAGCGAGCTGTGCTGTTTCTCTACATAATTTGACACAGTTAGCTATGATAACAACCTTAGGCGCCTATTATGACAAAAATTCGATCTTCGACTGTGATCGAAAGAGTTGATCGAATGAATTTTCATTTGGTATTACCACAACCATTCGACAAGAACTGGCGTCATTGTGAATTTCGATGTTTTTATCTGTTCACAATAGCACATTTCTGTCAGCTGTTATTAAGTAAAAGAAAATAAACAGAACAAAACAAATCAAGTGCGGTATTATTTATCTATTTTTATGAAGACAGACCAAAAAGTCTTACATATTTAAATACAAAATGTGACTACGACGGAAAAGTTCATCAGACCAAGAGGATAGCTTACTGGAACTAGGCAGAAGTAGAAAACGTTTGAGGGATGCCTCCAATCCTTTGGAAATGAATACAGCTGCGTACATTTATCTTTAAAAAGGTTAATCAGACTGTAAAAATTATTACTTCTTTTATAGATTTACAAATAGTTTTAGATTGCACCTTTCGACAGGTTGGGACTTCGTTCCGTTATTGAAACCACCGTTTCCAGCTATTGCTTTGTACTTAAGACCTTTGACCTATATACAATAAATGCAAATAGATAAATATTTGCATTATAAATCAAAAAAGTAAAGGATAAATACAAAAAGTATAAAATTCGATAAGTATAAAAATTCGATACAGGATCGACAGCAAATTTATATTCGATCAAATAATAGAAAATTTCGACAGCGATGAGCTACTCATAATACGAATTTGAAATTCAATTTTCGATCTTCGATAGCCAGCGAAGAACGAACAACGAAAAATGCTCATAATAAGGGCCTTAATATACATCCACCATGTTCCATCATTTTTTCATAAATAAACACATACAATAATAAACACATATTGTTACTCAAGCAAGTACCATGCAAATATTTTTATATTTCAAACAAACATTTTATGATAAATAACTTCGATAGCCAGCGAAGAACGAACAACGAAAAATGCTCATAATAAGGGCCTTAATATACATCCACCATGTTCCATCATTTTTTCATAAATAAACACATACAATAATAAACACATATTGTTACTCAAGCAAGTACCATGCAAATATTTTTATATTTCAAACAAACATTTTATGATAAATAACTTCAACATAAACAATTAATGAAGAGCCCAACACACCAACTACTAATTAGTTTGTCAATTAGCTGCATGCCTATTGTGAATACAAGCACTAGCAAGAAGCAGCATTTATGTAAACAATGCAAGTGACAGCTGTACAAAGTCATTAGAGTAGTGGGCACGTGTTTACCATTTCGTTAATTTGCAACGACACGCCTTATTAGCCAATGAAGTGACTGCAATGAAAGTTAAGTCCGAAAATGCGTCAGTAGAGTGCAGAAAGCAAATGAGAATAAAAGGAAATAAAAAGAAAAAAAGGAGAATGCACTAAATTGGCGAAATTCGTAATTGTCACAGTCCAGTACACAGTGTAGAGGTTTTGTGCAAAAACAAATATTGGTAGTGCATTGCAAAAGTGGTGCCAGCCAATTATTTTCATTTGAAGGGCACAGCCCAGTTACGCACTAAAACGTTGTGCATCAGCTATTGGACTTTGATTACATATGTATGTGTGTAAGCACTGTGTGAATCATATATGTTGTTGTTGTTGTTGTTGTTGTTGAGTTAGTAGCATATTTGCACAAGCGCTATAGACCAGTGTAGTTGACATACGGTTTACTAATTTTAGCTTTCATTGCACTCAGCAGGTGCATTATTGCAATGTCGGAACAAATTGCAAATATGGTCATTTTCGGAGAAATTTCAATATTAACTACGTACGTAGGTATGAATCTAAGGTAGCCTTTGTTAATTACTGCATGATCAGTCAGTAAGGTTACTACCAATTTCTTTTCCTAGTATTGATACGTAATAAATTCGTATTGGACAAAACGAAACGTCTCCAGCTAGTTTACCAAGGCTATGCAACTATTTTGGATAACTCCAGCTTCCGACAAATAGTGTTTGGATACACGAAAAGTGTTATTCTAACTCCACAAACGCTTATTACTCCCCCAAATCTATCTTTGTCACGACCATCTGAGTTGTGTCCTGAGACTGTCATCATATTTGATTTATGAAGTTTTGACCACTATCGCAAGCCATCACTAAATGACTTGCTTAACAAGCTGTCGAAATGCGTGAGCTATGCAACATAATCACTCAACAGCTGGCAGTAGTACGCTGATGGCATTACGCCTTCGGGGATTCGAGCGTGGTTATGTGGTCTTAGTACCTTTTGCATTAAGTGCATTCCGCGCGTGTCAACATTATTGTCTATCAGTTCGTATTGGCAGCGGTAAGCGTTGAAATGCATTGACAGCTTGATGGGCGTGAGCATATATCAATTTGATGGGTAGCTGTAGCGTTGAAGGTCGCCGTTTGTGACGTTGAATGTCTGAAAATTGAACGCCACCGAAATGCACAAATTTAGCTGAAGATTTTCTGATGATATTGCATAATGTAGTGGTGTGGTTTGTGTGCACAGTGACAACCCAACAAACAAATTCAGTTAAAGAGTTCAGCGCGGTATAAAGGAAGCTTACAAAAAGCTTATTTTTCGCTTACACAATTTTAGAAAGTAAGCAATAATTTTTGTAAATTACTTAGCTTTAAAAGTGAAATGCATAAGTGCTTCCTTAACCTCTTAAAGTGTAGTTTCGTCTTAATTTTGTATGGGCGATTGCATTTCACTTTTAAAGTTAAGTAGTTTACAAAAATTATGTTTTGGAGTTAATAAAAAAAGTTTAATTTTAACTCTCAAATAAACTAATACAGCAAATGCTTATATAACGCTTATATAATGCTTAGCAATATTTTTGGGTACCTTAATGGATTATGCAAGTGTATGTGTGTGTCTTTGTGTTTGTGTGAGTGTAATATGAACTATTATTAAAGCTAGCTTCTGTTATACTTGGGAATTTTGGCAGCTGCTGATGTGGTGTATCCACTGATGTTGACAACAATAACGGTTGACGTGGTGACAACATAATAAATGATTAGAAATTTCGTTGAAGGTTGCCGCATAATGTTTTTGTAGCATCAAAATTTGATGTTGGTTTGAAAATTAACCAAGGTTTTAACAACATTTTAGGTTGCCTCATACCAGTACGCACTTGCGCCTCACATGTGTGGTTACCTTTTTTGGCGTATGTGCAGTTTTCGGCCTTAATTGGAATAACGTAGGGTTACCAAATGTTTGAAAATTTAAAGACTAATACAACCAATAGTACAATGTGTGATGAAATTATGAATTCTGATCTTAAGTGTGTGGGGTGGTATTAGCGAACACTTTGTGACCTACCAAGACAAGAGTAAAAATATTTCAAGTGCGGGGCATGAAAATTTCGATGACTAATGCCCACTAAGTACATAGATTGTGAAGGAGGCACGTCTCTGCCCTTTTAGATAGCGAAAGTTTTGAAATATTAAGGAAAACTGAACGATGAACCTATACCGAATTCTGGATAGTTTACAATTGCCTTATAAAACGTTAGTCAATGGGAAGATATGTGCTGTACTATAATATAATCCAGATCTATTAAATGATGATTATTAATCTTAGTAATCAAATTAATTAAATCAAAATTTCAATTTGATTAAATTTTTTGATTAATTGCGATTAAAAAGGATTAATAAGTGCCGTTTATGAGAAAGAAGGGCGTCTTATATGACTCTTATTCAAGCTTATATGACATATGGAATCAGGCTCGTATCGGACAACCATCGCAAGAAGGGAAATACCATCATTTTGGACTTATAACCCAGCTCATAAAAAGCACAAAAGCTCCCATTTAGGACTCTGTTCTGACTCAGGCATGACTAATATATAAGAAAAGCACAAAATTTTAAAAATTTTTAATTTTAGTTAATATTGGAATATTTAAAATTTGTTATTAATCCTCGTTAATCGCAATTAATCAAAAATTTTTATCTAATTTAAGTTTTGATTAATTTAATTAATCCTAGAATAAAATTTGAAAACTAAATAAATTTTTATTAATACCCATTAATTGAACACAAAATTTAATCTTAATCGACTAATTATTCTAAAACTGTTAGATTATCATAATTAATCAATTAAATTAACAGAGCAGTATAATATAATCGATTTCTAAGGTCTCATTTAAAAGGTCTGATATAATCATCCAATTTTTTGCTTTTTAAAACTTTTAAAGTGACACAAGTACAGCTTAAAATAGTAAATAATTAATTTTGTTCAATATATTGATCAAAGCGTTAATTAATTAACTACTTTATAGCACAAATGGCAATAATCAAATTCCAAGCTTTTTTCAAGGTTGAAGCTTACCGAACAGCTTTATTTAGTTACTAAAACCAATGCGTAAATGGCATTTTCAAATAGGAATTTAAAAGCAAATCTACCTTTTTGCAAATTAAATGCAGCAATACTGTTTATGCTCATATATGTATGTATGTGTGTATGTGTGTGTGTCAATTTGCAGTTACACATGCACGTTTAATACACAAATGTCAATTCAAATTAAGCCAAATCTCTGCTTTTGTAACAAACTATTGGCCTACACATTGATTGATTATGTGTCCGAATGTGAGTCGAGTCGTTATTGAGTTGATCAACGTGCAGAGCATAGAACTTGCATTGTTTGTGTGCGTGGAGTTGTGACCCAATTCTGTGTTGACCTTGCCGTCATGTGCTAAAGCTTGCACGTGCATATATGTACGTGCCCACCTCTGCACACTACACACATACACACACACATGCATGTATATACTTCATTGCAAACTCACTTTCAACTGCTGCACATCCAAACACACACACACAAACATACCATAGATGTAAATATGTAGATGTATGCTGCATGCATTACCTATGAAGGCCTCGAGTATTGCGAAATTTGCATTTAAACACCTACAAAAAGCCCTTACAGGATATGCGCAGCAGCGATCAGCTGAGCTGAATAAATATTTGGTGGTCCTACGTGCTGCACTCGTCGTAACAATTTAACAACTCCCTTTGCAAGTTGTAATGTAAATTGTGATCTCGCTTGTCACATACATATCTTTGGCTATATCCGCATATAAAATTAATTTCCCGCCTACTCTGATATCAAACCAATATTTACATGCTTTCAGTGCAAAAAAAAAAAATTCAAATAAAAATCACCGTTTGTGCTTATCCGCCTTTGCACTGCATCATTGGCTACTCAGTCGAGTTTTTGTGTAGGGAATTTATTTAAAAAATGCATTGTCGTACGAGTGTAACCTTGCCCGCGGCCTTCTTCCGCCTACTTTCATGATATATTCGCTGGTTCATTGTGGCGTACTTCCGTTTCCGTTTTGTTTTTATTCTGCTGGCATTCAACGCCTTTTTGTGTTTTTGAGCGTCTGTTTTCACATTACAAACAGGGTGCTTGGTGTAATGAGGAGTTACGTTGAAATGGATACGCAAGCAGCTGAACCCCAAAATTTTGGGTTGCAACTGGATGACCGTGATTTGCTCAGAATTTTTTTTTAAAACACCACATTTAGATGGCTCTACGTACTCATTGGTATAGTTTGACATATCTCACTTAATTGAAATATGTGGCAACCTTGGTCAAACATCCGAGACAGCAGGAAAAACTTCCTGAGCGGCAGCACTTAAGAAACGGAGACAAGTTCCACGTAATCGATATAATCAATTGTATAGAAATGTGTCAAGTACTTTTTGGAATGAAAGATGAAGAAAAAACGTGATAGAATTAGGTGGCAACCCTAGAAATATTATTCCCAGAGCAAGAACAGGAGGAGAAAAGGAAATACACTGCGGGTGAAGAAGAGACATATTAAAAGTAAGGGGATATGACACCGAAAAATGTTGAGCAGGAAAAAAATATTTACTGCGTTGAAAAAAATTCATATTGTAAATATATGTGACCCGTTCTATGAAAAGGTGGCTTATGACTCCAAAAAAAAAATTTCCATTTTTTTCCTGGTTTCGATAGTTTTTGAGATGCTCTTTCACGTGGTGAAAACTAGAAAGTCCTACCTTCCTTAGAAGTGTACTAAAAAGTAGTTTTCTTCGTCGCTATCCTTGTTGGAACCTTTGAAGTTGTTTATCTTTAACAGCTGTTTCTCGCAATTCCTTTTTTGAGTCATAAGCCACCTTTTCATATACAACCGCTCTATTCGATCTAGCCTAATGTGCAGCCCTTACTGGTTCTCCCTTTACCTGTGAAAATATGTTAATATGCTTTCTTTTTGTCTCTCGAGAATTGGTAATTTCTTTTGTTACACTCAATCCAATTGTCCAGCCTTTTGTCGTCACTATTTTCTCTTCTCATTTCCTATTAAATTATGCATTTATATAAATTTTTAATATCAACTGTTGTATTGTTGCACTGGCTTTATTACTTCAGACCACCTTCACTCTGTTGCACTAACTTAACTTTTATTGGTTAGGTTGAAAAATGTCATATGAAATAACAATACAAAGAAATTAAAAACTGTTGCTGAAACTAGTCTGCAAATTACTAGCAGAGCCAGCAGACATAGTGAATAAGATTCTCAAACAAATTAATTGCTGTATTTATAAAAATAATTTTAATTAATTTTGCACTCTTAAAATAACCCTTTGTCACTGTGTCGCATAAAGATACCATTCTGAAATTTTAATTACAAAAATCGATCCAGTAGACAGCTTGTTTACCAGCTACAAAAATGTTGGTTACCACCATCGTAGCCATGCTACGTTAGTTAATACGCTCTCTGCTGTAATAATTTACTGTATGTAACTACTGTATTGCTCTATTGATAAATAAAAAAAAAATTTCTTTAAATAGTTATTCTAGGTCTTTTGCACCTGTTCTATAAAAGAATTCAGCTCTTTTTCGCTTTTCCTCGACATAAGTAAATTTGTGTTGTTGTCGCTGCACGTGCCCTCTTATACATTTGATTTTATTGTTAATTCTTTTCTTTTATTTCCTTTTTTTCTTTTTTTTCCTTTTTGCCTTTCCTCTTGCGTTTCCTTATTTACTTTCGTTATTTTCGGTGACAATTTTTTATGACTTTTCGGAAAGTGAAAGCTGAACGGATGCAAATGTATAAAAATTACGACGCTGCGGAAGTGAGATGGAGAATGAAAGAGAAAGTCAAATTGTTGCTGTGACAATTGCAGCTTAATTTACTGCAATGCAATTTACAACAAAAAAAGTGTTTGAAGTAATATTTTGAGGATTTTAAAAATTAGTAGAAATAAATATTAACAAACTTCGTTTCTAGAAAAGTTATTTGAGATTGATAAAAAAAAAAAAAAAATTAAAAAAATATTTTGAGGTATCGGCTATCTTTTTTTTTAAAGTAAAAAAAAAAAGTTCGAATTCGGTACAACAACTATTTTGTACGAATCTTCTTCAATAACCAAAGCATTTTTTTCTATAAGTTGTTTGTGTTGACAGCGCCCAATCACAATCATTAGTCATATGTAAATAAATATTCATAGAAAAGCAATTAAATGCTTTCCAAATTATAGCTTACCTTTAATACTATTAATATCCCACACACATATACACAAACATATAAACAGCCATTCAATCAAAAGAGTTAATACATTTAGCCAATTAATTATAATTATCAAGGCGATATGCGAAAAGCATCCATCCCCATCGCAGCCATCACATCACGCGCACGTGTAAATTACACTGAAATTTTGTCAAGTTTAATATTAAAACATATTAGTTATAAATATGTATGTTTGTGTGTATCTAAAATGTCCCATGCTTCATTAATATTATTTATTTATGCCGGATAAACATGAATATGTATGATAAATACATACCACAAACGCAATTTTAAGCAGATTTTCAAAAGCAGAACGCGTGTGAGAGTGATATACACAAATTTTTGTGTGTGTACATTAGATGGGACCAAAAAAAAAACATGAAAGTTGTAGACTTTAATAAAATTATTTTTTTAGTTTTTAATATAGTTTTTTAAGAATAGATCTTATTTTTAACTTAAATTGCCAAAACAGTGAATTTCGAAAAAAAAATTTCCAAAAGTAATAAAGTGAAATCGCAAAACTTTAGCAAGCTTTAAAGCTCGATTTTTCGTCCTTCCAAAAAAACTAGTTAATAAAAAATGAATTTGAAAAAAAAAAATTTTTAATTTCAAAAAGTAAGAAAGTGAAATTGCAAAACTATACCAAACCTCAAGGCTTCATGTTTCATCCTTCCAAAAAAATATTATAAAAATATAATTTAAAAAAAAAAAAATTTTAAATTTCCAAAAGTAAAAAAAAAAAAATCGCAAAACTATACCAAGCTTTATAGCTTGATTTTTCCTTCTTCCAAGAAAAATAGTAAATATATTAATTTTAGAAAAAAAAAATTTCCCCGTCTAATATTCATGATACAAACGCATTTCTAACAGACTTTCGAAAGGAGACGCATGTGCTTTCATTACTGTGTTTGTACGTTTCGGGAATAAAATCAGCGCTCAATATATAATTTCTACTCTAATTCCCACCAACTTCGTTAACTTAGTTGACCTTGTCCTCATTTATTCTTAACTTACACATACATACCCCTTGCCAAGCCAACCGTTTATTCACACATATCCTGTAGGGAAGTAAGTGAGTTAACTTCGAGCGCAGCACTAGTTTGATTACATGCAACCACGTTGTATTAAAGGCATTATGAAATCATTATCTAAAAAACCCATCCACAATTCGCTGGCCCTAGGAATTTACAGTAGATGGAGTCCGATTTTCGAAACCAGTTGAGATATGGAACTTAATCTCATCGATTATTTCATCACTCATTAGGAACACACTTGTCCTCACCCTGTTCCACATATTATTCGATAACTCCGAAGCTGGTAAAGTTATCGCAATAAAGAATACTTAAATTTTAAATTAGAACTTTAAATTTTCCCTACAGGGTAGGATCTCGATTATATATGAATTGACATTTACACGCTTATGCTTCTGACAGCGTATCCTGTCAACTCTCGAGCAAAGTTATATATATGTAAAGTTTGACTTTCATCGGAGTACATATTGTAGCAATTTATTTTGATTTATGTTATTATGTTATGTTATGTTATGTATCTAGTATGCGCATATGTATTATGCATTAGCGTTATGTAGTGAAGGTGAATAATGTTTGTGCTAATATAATTTTACAACAAGGGAATATATGGATGTATGTATGTTGGTAGAAATGTTTTTGTATAAATTTGTTACAATACATTTGGCATTGATATACGGACATATGCCATGCTTGAAGGATATACAAACATCTGTTTCGATATAGAAACTTAATCATATTTATTGCTTTTGGTCAAGTTTGAATTATTCAGGCTCAAAATTTTGCTTGCTGAAGTGATTTGTAGTTCGAGAATTGAGTAATGTGTTTACATACCATATTAATTTTGCAGTCACAACAATTTTGTTGTGTTTAGCTTTAGACATTTAAGTTGGAGAGACCGACTGGCGACACATATTCAAGGACATGTGTTGAAAAAGCGAGTAGGGCTCATGAACAGTAATTTTTCACTGAGCAAAAATTCTTCGATTTTTATTATACTCGCTCTTTAAAATATCAAAGTTTATAAATCTCTTTGTCGTTTCATTTATTTGAAGTTGCTCTAGTTTGGCATTGAGATTCATTTATTTTTTACTTCTTTAATATATTTTATCTTTTTCACTTCTACTATAGTTTTTTTTAATACTACTTCCAGTTCTGAAACAGAAAATTGTTCTACAAAGTCATTAAATTCTCCGCACCACACATCTAGTCACACATCTAGTCATATGTGTAGGAGTGCTTAATGCCTGCATTAATTGGTAAACATAAAAATTCATGTAACACACGTAACATTTACTAAATATGTAAGGTGTGGTAGTAATGTTTTCATTATGTCTGCATTTAATTTAATTATGTCATTAAGAAAGAATTTTTTTTCAATTAGTAGTTTTTGAAGAAACGAGAATGCAAAGGGAAAATGAGAATATTTGGATTGCTATTTCTATTACTGAGAATGTGTTGGGGTGATTGTCTTGTTGTTTTTTTTTGTTTTGGTTAAGTAATGGTTTGATATATATTATTAAACTAATTTTAAAGATAAGGCCCTTGACTAGAGCCCCGATAATCGGAGATGAAGGTGAATTTACAGCTTTCAAAATGGATCTAAGACCTCTGAATTCTTTTGGAATAAAAATTTGTAAAAACCGAAATTTTATTTTTGGTCTTTTGGTCTTGAGCTCATTAATAGTTATGAATACGTTAAAAAAATGAAAAAAAAGTTAAAAAAAAAAAAAAAAAACAATAGAATATTGAATATTTTTGCGGAGAATGGGATATCATTATTGTTCACTACTGGGTATATAACGCTTAGCTTCACTCCTATATCAAGCTCCTTAAACGTTTTTGTTTTGCTAAGTTTGTTCGTATTCTCTCTTCACACAATTTTAATTAAATGTTGCTCATACGCCGTGGTGGCTTAGAAAAAACCAGCTGTCAATCTAACGAATTTCAGTGTATTTATTTAACTAGCATTTACATGACAGTTGACACTTTTGCCACAAGCACGCTTATAAAGTTATTAAACATACATATACATTAAGCTGTTCGTTAAGAAAAAAATTTTTTTTCGCCAGGCGGAATATGATGCGTTATGCTGTAAAAATAAGCTGTGCAAAATTTCACTCGAATTGGATAACTCTTAGAACTGGCGCGTTGCATTTGAAAATTTTAAAAACCATATGCACTCAAAGACAAAAATTTAAAAAAAGCCATAGGTTTTGAGATTTCGCGAAGTTATCGTTTCTTACAAAGTCAGAAAACGCCATTTTCGTATTGTTCAAAAAATCTCCAGTTCTACATATCCGATGAAAAAACTTTTTTCATCTTATTAAAGATCTTTCATTGCCCTAACAACCTACCATATAAATCTTTTCTATTAGATTATGAGTTTAAGAGTTATTTGCAAATGCATTTCAGAAATCAGACACATTTTCCATCAGCTTCGTCATTAACATTAAATAACACTTAGAAGCACTAACCTGTTTGCATTTTTTTTGATGTAGTATTGGAGATGGATCTATTACAAATAATATATGTTGAAACCATTTCCAAATCGGTTAACAAATATAAAAGTTATAGCAAGTTTATCAAGTGTTATTTTTTCATTCGGTATATCGATACTGTATTTTCAAAAATAATCGAAAAACTTGTTTGAATTCTTCAACTGAATTTTAACTAAACTTTCAATAAATTTTTCGATTGGATCTGAAAATACAGTATCGATATACCGAATAAAAAAATAACACATGATAAACTTGCTATAATTTTTATATTTGTTAACCGATTTGCAAATGGTTTGAACATATATTATTTGCAATAGATTCATCTCCAATACTACATCAAAAAAAATGCAAGCAGGTTAGTGCTTCTAAGGGCCACTTTCATAGAAGCCGGTAGCCGCTAACCGGAGTTTAATTGACGTATTTTGTACGGTTAGCTGTCAAATTAATCACCGATTAGGCTTAACCGGCTTTTATGAAAGTGGCCCTAAGTGTTATTTAATGTTAATGACGAAGCTGATGGAAAATGTGTCTGATTTCTGAAATGCATTTGCAAATAACTCTTAAACTCATAATCTAATTGGAAAGATTTATATGGTAGGTTGTTAGGGCAATGAAAGATCTTTAATAAGATGAAAAAAGTTTTTTCATCGGATATGTAGAGCTGGAGATTTTTTGAACAATACGAAAATGGCGTTTTCTGACTTTGTAAGAAACGATAACTTCGCGAAATCTCAAAACCTATGGCTTTTTTTAAATTTTTGTCTTTAGAATCGTAATCTGCATGTTTTTTCACGTGATAAATGTGAACCAAGTTTACGGCTATCAAGTTTCTTATATGATCTGCTGCAACCTGAGTGCATATGGTTTTTAAAATTTTCAAATGCAACGCGCCAGTTCTAAGAGTTATCCAATTCGAGTGAAATTTTGCACAGCTTATTTTTACAGCATAACGCATCATATTCCGCCCGGCGAACTTACAATTTGCAAAAAAAATTTAAATAACGAACAGCTTAATATACATATGTATGCATTTGTATATGACATTTATATGTTTGCACGTATGTCTTCCTGAGACATTCACATTTCTCTTCGCTTTGAAAACATATCCGCACACGAGCAATTACAGACTGTTATCTTCGTACATTTCCTTCCTACGCTTTTCTATCTTATTATTGTTGCCGTCTTCTAATTTTCGTTAAAGACTTCATCGGGTTTTTATTTGATTATAAATATTTCCTTTAATCTTGTGTTGTTTATTTTTATTTTTATTTTTTTTTATATTTTAATTGAAGACTTTAATCATTTGCCTTTCATCTTGAGCTGACTTGTTGTTCGCGCATCCTTGCGCTCCTTTTTATTAAACGACAACAATAATCACGAGTTAACAATAACACAGCAAAGCGTAAAGCAAGTTTGCGTAATAACAAATGTCTACAATAACTCTTCCATAATTACAGCAATTACATAACGAGACATTTTAATTTCGTTTTCGTGCCATTTTGTTGGCAGTCGAAATTTAGTTAGAAGACGGCAAGGCAAAGCATATCTGTTTATATAAAATAGTCTTGGCTCTATCTACGCCAGGGACGTATTTGAAATGACGGTCCTAAAGTCCTATTCGCCTGCCTTCCAAAAAATATAATGCATGTGGCGATTATGAAATGTTAGCTGGTCTTGCCAAATGAGTGGATTCAAACATCAAAACAGAAATGCCTTGTTCAATAACGAATAATTTCATTGTAGTAACTAAAGGTCGGTCAGTGTTTAGAATATACAAAACTTAGAATGAAGTCCAGTTGTATATAATTTCTTATTTCTAAAACAAGCAGACCGCCTCACCTTCTTGAAGTGCAAGACATCACACATATATGTATTTTACTCTTCCTTTATGTATGCGAATATGCTTTGTATTCTTTGTTTTGCTAGTCGCATGAAATATTCTTAATTAAATTAACATAATGTTTGCAAATTTAATAAGTGAAAGCAATATATGAATGGTATTATGCAATATGTGGGCATTAAGAAAAGATTTAAGTTTCTTTATGTAGTTAGTATGGCAGTTAGTATGTATATATGTATGTTTTGCTAGCTTTAATAGATTTTGTAAGCTTTTCAATTTTATTAAATCAAATTTGTTCAACATTACCAGTGGCAAAATATTAAGAAACTTTAATGGGAAATAAAATAAAATAAAATAAAATAAAATAAAATAAAATAAAATAAAATAAAATAAAATAAAATGAAAAATTAAAATTAAAATAAAATAAAATAAAATAAAATAAAATAAAATAAAATAAAATAAAATAAAATAAAATAAAATAAAATAAAATAAAGTAAAAATAAAATAAAAAAAAAATAAAGTAAAATAAAAAAAAAATAATAAAAAAAGATGGTCAGCATTATTTTATTTATTGAAATCAAAGAGCCATTAAAAAGTTTTGTTCTAAAAAACTACTTTCGTTGTGTAAAAAAAAGTGAAACTAAACGGCGGAATGATAATATTAGACAATTGTCACTTTTCTTTGCGGAAGTGTTTACTTTGTTGTTATTACCGTAACATAGTAATAGAAAGTAATGAGCTCTTTCAAAGAGCTAAATAAATGAAAACAACAAAGTAGAACAAAGTAAATACTGACTTGTTTAACAGTAGTAGCATCTTCTTAGTGCCCCAGTTGGGTACTAACTACTTGAGTTTAGGTTGTGTGTAATTGAGTAATTCCAGGTTAAGAAGAAGGAAAAGTATATGGATACTTTAATGATTCTGGTATGTGCGAAGCTTGGACACGAAAGTGAATTTTTTTTTATTAAATTGTGAAAGAGGAAGGAGAACAGAAAAAGGCTATACAAGAATTAAAGTAAGCCAAATTTTCTAAAAATACAACGTAATTCATCTCTGTGAATTTTACCAACATTTAATTTTAGAATACAATTTTCTCTAGATTTTTGGAAAATAAAGTAGTCTACCTACCGTTTTTATCTTTTCCCCTAATATACTATTTGATTCTCATTATATGCTACTCTACATTGTATTTGCATGTATGTGTGAACATAAAAGTAAGTAGTCAAGTCAATGAGAATATAATGTGCATGTGTGTTCTCTTAGAAAGCAATTAAGTTGCAAATTTCAACAATAACGAAAGCACACAAGTGGCACACGCACGCACAAATTCTCACATATGTACATATGTATGTGTGTACTTAGCACTTGCTTCAAAGCTTAGGATTTTAAGCATATTTAGGCAGAACCTTACTGAAAGTGGCTATGAAGTGACAAAAGGCACTCGACATGAATGCGAAAGCGAAGGAGAGAAGGGCGAAAGGAAGCATGGAAGGGGTGGGTACTAGAAGGTGCTTGCTTGTAAAATAGAAAGGAAGTGTGCAAGGAGGGAAAGAGGTTTCGAGATTTATTTAAATATAAAAAATGCAAATTATGCTTAAATAACTGTTTCCACCTTCCGTTAGGCATCTTATGAATGCGTTGAAGGGTGCTGAGTGTTACTTTCGAAAATTTTGTAGCATATTTTTAGGTGTTTTGAAGTTTTTAAGTATTTACATGGGTACGTATATGTATTCATGAGTAGCAGGTGGCAGTGTGTTGAATGAATTTTTATGTGCGACTTGCTTGAAAGCGCGTCAAGTTTGCTTTTATTAGAGCTGTGAGTAAATAAACGCTTTTTGGTTGTATCGATTATTTGGTTGTTATTGACCATAATTTGAAGATTTTTTATTAATAACATACATCCATTTTTATTAAATAAATTAAAAGAATTGGTAATTTAACAAAATAATGATAGCTTTTGACATTAAATGGCTTGTTTTTAGAAATGGAATATTTCTAATTTTTTATTCTTTTTTCATCTGCTCCGACATTGAGTTTCAAGTTCCAAGCCAATACCTCTAGTCTTCTAATCAAATAAAACAAAGTTTCATTGTCAGATTTTTCATACTCTCGTCTGTGTTAGCTGCTTTTAAAACAATACCATTCACAAAACTGTACTTTTATATACAAACTTCTGTTAATTACTTACATTTTCCAACAATTTAATTATTATTCCTTGCCAGCTGTTACTTGATTACTTCATTTCCTCTTACATACCAACACTCATACAATTTATTTTTCTCTCATTACTCAACAAAAATATCCGTCAGCTCATGCCTTTTGGCAAAAACCTATGTTACATTTACTATATCTTGTTAAAGTTACTTTGACCAGCAACAAAAATAGCAATAATAAAACCCACAACCACTGCAAAGGTTTCGAAATTTAGCTAGTTGTTGTTTTTGTCCTTATTTACTTAATATATTTTCCTACAAAGCAACATAATATATCCTTATGCTTTCCTGCTAACAAGCAAATATAACTGACACTAGGCTTCCTTAAATATACGATATAAATGTATGTGTTAATATATCCGTGTGTATGTAAATATATAAATGGTAGGTGGATACGTCTACTAAGCGTCAGAGAACTGCATACATACATATTTTATTTGTCACATAGCTTTTGTTTCATTTATTTTCTTTTCTTTTGTTTTCTTTTCTTTTCTTTTCTTTTCTTTTCTTTTCTTTTCTTTTCTTTTCTTTTCTTTTCTTTTCTTTTCTTTTATTTTCTTTTCTTTTCTTTTCTTTTCTTTTCTTTTCTTTTCTTTTCTTTTCTTTCCTTTTCTTTTCTTTTCTTTTCTTTCCTTTTCTTTTCTTTTCATTTCATTTCATTTCTTTTCCCTTCTTTTCTCTTCTTTTCTCTTCTTTTCTTTTCTTTTCTTTCCTTTTCTTTTCTTTCCTTTTCTTTTCTTTTCTTTTCTTTTCTTTTCTTTTCTTTTCTTTTCTTTTCTTTTCTTTTCTTTTCTTTCTTTTCTATTTTATTTCATTTTATTTTATTTTATTTTATTTTATTTTATTTTATTTTATTTTATTTTATTTTATTTTATTTTATTTTATTTTATTTTATTTTATTTTATTTTATTTTATTTTATTTTATTTTATTTTATTTTATTTTATTTTATTTTATTTTATTTTATTTTATTTATATCAATGAGTGGTTTTTGTTTTAGTAAGCAGAGTTAAATTAATATTAAGTTTACAAATGTTCCATTCATACTATTATAAATATTTCAGGTATGGAGGGTAAAGGGGTGACAGCGAACCTTTGGGCTGTCAAGCTGACATAACGTCACTGAAAAAAGCAATAAGTGCTCATGTATTCGCCTGAGTGAGTTTAAAGCGCAATATATACTAAACATAGAGAGAGGCCCGTCCATTTCATTGAGAAAATACAAAATTTTAGTCGCCGTATTCCGAACTAAACTGCTTCATAAACTTTCTCTATTTGCTCATTTTCCAATAAATTTCTCAAACGTTTGTCATATAAACGAATAGCAATAACAATGATGCCTAAAAGTATGCAAGTTTCAAAAGTTACGAGCAGCAGAGGATACAGTTATAAATGAATGACTTGCAAAAGATGGGCCATAAAATGCCAGCGACAAGGAAAAGTTTCTGAAAAGACAAACTTGAAGAAAACGCGACGAGGAACACAAAAACAATAAAAATAAAAAAAAGGAAAAAATGACAGTTTAGTGAGACAAGAAAGTGCGAATAAAATTAAGGACAAACTCAGTGCGAGAAAGTGTGAAGGGAAATTGAAGTTGCTGGAAGAATTTCTGTTTGACTTTGTTTTAGTGCAATAACTTTGTAGCGCAATTAAGTAGGGCATTATGTGTGTGAGTAGCAAATACAAATATATGTATAGTTGTTTATTTATTTATATTGACAGACGAAAAGATAAATAGAAACTTAAGTACACATACAATACAAAATTTGTTGTTAAATAAAAACATGGTCTTGTGTTTATCATTCACATGGATCATGTGCGCCTTTAAGTATGCCCAATTAAAATGTTTTCTTTTTATCACTGCCGCTACTTAAAACTACAACCAAGCACTTTTGCTCTAACAGCCCTACAAAAAATCGCGCGTCTTATCGCTAATCGGGAGTATCCTGCGATTAATGCTTTTGGTCGGCAGTGCGCTTTTATTGATTTCAACTAGGCCATTATGGGAAATTTTAATTTTTGTAGCATACTTATAGGGGTAGAAAATATATTTCATCACAGAACATGCTGAGAGATCAATACTTGTGAGTTTACGACTCATCTAAGATTCAGCCGAGACTTGTCGCTTTTTTAGTGGCAACAAACAAAACTCATTACCACAAAATGTTACATTAATTTGTAAGTGTGGGTGTAAGCGAGCGTGAGCAGAACCCATAAAAGATTTAATGAAAATACACAAAGTATGAAATAGTTTCTGTGCAGCGTTTGTGACATGATCAGCTTGCAGTGCTGGAGATGTGGACGCAGAGCTAAGAAGTTGAGCACTTGCGACCGTTCGTTGGGTTAGATTTAAAAATGGGCCCTCCACAGTCATTTAAGCAGATAATTTAATTTTCAGGCTTCGCATTTTCTATCTGGATGAACTGGCTTCATGCTTTCGAACTCTCAATTCGGTCTTGTACTGTTAGAGATAGAGATGTGAAGGCCTTTAGATCGTAGGCTGCGAGTTTGAGGCACAACTTGTATCGGTAGTTCAGTTGTAGGTCTACCTTGCTTCGGGTAAGCCATATTTTACGTCACCATTCTACGGCAACTCACCACACAAAACAAGTCCAAATAAAGTTGATAAAAAATAAAAGCCAAAGTTGAGTGAAGTATGCGCATATGTAGTTGTGAGTGCTGCTAACGACAGGCTCAATAAAGTTAAAACAAATAACCGGCGCCAAAGTACAAACAAAACGTACAACAAGCGTTGACATAGTAAAATGGTTTCTTAATTTTTTTTATTTGTTGTATTTAAGTTTGTTGCTTGTCAAATTGGCAGCAGCTGCTGCTCGTTTGGGCAATACGTATTTAACTGTTTTTTACGTGAATGAATGTGCGAAACGAGTTTGTGTAAATAAATCAAGAAAAATACTTATTTTTGAGTTTATATAATGTACAAAAGTTGTAGTAAAATGTATACAAAAGCGAAAAAAATATTTAAAGTGGCATATAAAAATAAACTTCATTTCATCTCATTTACAATGCATAACAAGGGTCACATGCAGTCATAGTAAGTTTACTCATTAATGAAACATTACAACCAATTTGTTTTGATGTGAAACTTTTATGAATTTTCGGTTGTAAATTCAAGCATGTGACATGAAAATACTGTTTGATGGCGGAACGAGTAATTATTATGTGAGTTACTGGAGGTATAAAGCGAAATTTCTTTGGTACAACTTACTAGGACGCCTGGAGACATGCAACAAATTATTTTAGTATTTTCGAATGGACATTGTTTCGCCTTAAATGATATGCCCTGCCAAAAGGCCAATGAGTCGCGTGCACTCCAAAGGAGGATAAAAACTTGTTCATTTTGTTTGTCGAAGCTCACTTTTTTATTGTGTCAAAACTGCTTTCGGGTACAATTTTAGGGTCTGAGAGCTGGCATACTTTTAGGCACTTGTTTCAGTACAAATTCCAAAAATATGGTTTGCTGCTGTTATTCCTAAGTAAACAATTACGATGGTGGAGGTGAAATAATAATTTTTACTTCCGCAGAAGTACTTAGACATGGTTGGTATACATACGAACACTTTCTCTCTCTTCATAAATTTATACAATCCCAATATCTCCCTTCTTAAAAAGTATTAATTTCTGCCACACAAATACTCAACCATACAAGCTACTCGTTTATGAAGCATTTATACATCGCGCGTCTCTGATCCTTTGAATCTTTAGGCAACTTTCACCAATAATCGTGCTCTCCTTCATACTTTCGCCCAATACTCCACAATCACGAAAAATACTTGCACTTAAACCCGTCGATTGCATTTGTTCCGTATTAACATTCTCTTCGCTATAAGCATAAATATATATGAATGTGTGTATATGTGACGCTTCCGCCAAGCCCGTTTTATCTGTTCAAGGTTGCCTGCTTAAGCCTTAAAGTATGCTTAAATATTTTTCATACTTTATATGAATGCTTGAAAATATTTGAAAGCTTTTCGTAGGCTTATAATAAGAATTCAAGCCGGATTGCAAAAAGCAAAAAAAAAAAAAAACAGACAAGAACAAGCATGCGCTAAGAGTATAAAAATAGTGTAGCATTTTAAATGCGCTTAAAAATAATGATAAAAGCTTTATGGAAGGAAATAACGTATGCTCTGCTTATCCACAATGAGAAACGTTCAGCTTCAATGTGTTTAAAATGACAAATGTGTTGAAAATGGCAACGATAAGCAATCGAGGCAAAGGCGATGATGATATTAGACTGTGCCAAGTAAAATATATGTATATATTTTTTTGGGTGAAAATTATAATGGCACTAGTTTTGAGAATGGCGAAAAAATAATGTAATCATTTTGAAAGCGAATAATCGTAACTTGAAAGTAACCGTAACTTGAAATTAACCCCAATTTAAGAGTATCCGCAACTTAAATTTAACGTTTAACTTCTGAGTTCGTTGTCATTTAATTACAATTTTCATAATCAACGATTTGATGTGGGTTGACCAGTAGCAGCAATATTCCCATTTAATATCAGTCAAGTGTATGTAAATGTCAGTTTGAGCTTAACATTTAATTCAAATTTAAAATTCTCGGATCAGAAGGCATTCAAATTTTGCAAAACTCAGATAACCGCCAGCTAAATTCGTTGTGGTCACATAAATGGTGGACAACGAACTTTAATAAAAATAACATTAATTTACATAAGCGCTACCCAACTACAAAAACAACGAAAAGTGCTTGAATGCCAGACGCAGACGTCTGCCAATGCTACACGTAGCCGAGGAGCCTCTGAACATGCACGCTTTTTTCTATATTTATATGTATTTGTTTATATAAATTCAAAACACTTTTGATGAAAAAGCGGCTATGAATGAACATTTATTCGTGCACATTTATACACACATACATACATACAAAGCTTCACACAAAAACGAAACGTAAATACGCTCATGTTTTGAATAAACATGCGAATCAGCTCACTTGGCTGTTATTTATATTTATTTGATTAATTTTGTTTTTACTTGGTCTAAACCTCTTTTTTGCGGTTGTGGTTTCGTAGCGCACACAGTCATCGCGATTACATATTTTTGTTATCTCACAGGTCATGCACCGCAAAAATGTATAAATAGAAAATATGTAGGATGCGAGTTAGAAAAGAGAAAAAAAAACCAAAGTGAATGTGTGCTTTGAAAAGCCGCTAAAAACACTCACGTTCATATTTTTGTTTACACTTTTAGGCACATATGTATGTGTGTGAAATATAAGAAAACATAAATAAAATAAAATAAAATAAAATAAAATAAAATAAAATAAAATAAAATAAAATAAAACAAAATAAAATAAAATAAAATAAAATAAAATAAAATAAAATAAAATAAAATAAAATAAAATAAAATAAAATAAAATAAAATAAAATAAAATAAAATAAAATAAAATAAAATAAAATAAAATAAAATAAAATAAAATAAAATAAAATAAAATAAAATAAAATAAAATAAAATAAAATAAAATAAAATAAAATAAAATAAAATAAAATAAAATAAAATAAAATAAAATAAAATAAAATAAAATAAAATAAAATAAAATAAAATAATATAAATATCTCCCCATGAAATCTTGCTTTTTGCCATAAATATTTATATAATTTCCTCTCTGATATCCTTTAGACCACTTTAGAAAGCATCACTCTTTCAAAATTAAAAGTGGGCTGTGTAATCTGCTTTACGGGGGACGCGCGTGGAGTTAACTCAGCCCTTATAAGCCAGCCAAATTTTAATTTTAAAATTTTAAGCACAAATATATGTTGGAGTTTCATTTAAATTCCTTGTAAATTTTGAAATGCAGTTTTAGCGTACGTACTTTAGGTTTGCTAACGACAAATTTATTCAGAAAAAAAGCATGAGAAAAAATAAATGATGATGCTCACTTAGTTTCATACTAGTATATGTATATCCGTGAGCATATTTTTTTTGTTTCTGCACATGTATAATAAAATTAAATGTACACATGTATAATTTTCTCATTAAAAGCAAATGTTTGAGTCATACAACTACCGCATATACAAACATACTTTTCCCACTGCTTTTGCATGAGCCCTCACTGCATACGACACATCAGCACTGCCTTTGCTTTCAGGACATATGCCAAAATTTACATACACATACATACATACATACGTAAAACAAAAATGTTACTGTGTACACTTAAATATGATATGTGTAAATTGGCAGAGCAACAAAAGTAGCCAAAAAAAGAATTCCTATTTTTATAACATTGCAGCGCGTTTTCCAAGCAAAATATGGCCCCTTTTATGCTTCTCTATATCTTTTTTAATAATTTTAATTTCATACTACTTACTCTTATGTATGTATGTAAGCAGCTGAAGGCCTTAATGTACTAACACACACACACACACACACATGAAATGTATTTTTAATTGCTGCGCAAGCATATTGTCCTTGTTACGTTATAATAAAGTAATTTGAGTGAGTTACTTGCAGGAAGCAGATTTCTTGTGCAAAGCTCAACATTGTGTACACCACGGCGTATACGTGACTTTTAATATTTGTTAATTGAAAATTTATTCTCGTATGCTTTCGTTCACATTATGTAAATTTTGCATATTTTATGTGGTGAATAAAGTAAGTGGCAGAGCTTAAAGTTTGCTTAGTAGTTGAGTAGCAAGTGGACTTCGGTTAGTAGACTGTGAACCAGTGTGAAATATTGGGTATAAGGTTTAATATGATTTTTATGTCGATTTTTTTTTCATTGCAGATTTTTACTTAATCGAAATTTACTGTGGTTATTTCGACGTTATTTTTTAGCTATTTTCTATCCAAAGTGATATTGCTAGCTTTAACAATAAAATATATTAGTTTCTGAACTTCTTTTGATCAGCCCCACCTAACTTTTAAGCTATTAGTTAATTAAATTATAAATCCTTAGCTCACCTCCATGACTTTTGTGCCGACTTTCTGAAGTTATTGCAGCTGCTAGTGTTTGCTATGTAGTTGCCTTTGTTTGTTTTGTTTCGCAGAATTTTCTAATTGTTTTGTTTTAAGCACCAATCACTTTCGTGGCATTCACCCTATACCCTACCCCAAAAGATGATACTTCATCTCTACCCACTCCAACTTTGTTTTGCACTTAAAATCATTCTTCCGTTAAATTTCCCTGTTGCTACATTTTGATTTGATTTGTCTCAGTTTGGATCTGGAGTTGCGTTGCCAACTGTTTGATACTTTTGCCGTGATTGTGGCTGTTATTAGTTTTGCTTTTGTTATTGTTCATTTTTCTTTGCTAACTATGGTTGTTGTTTCTGTATCTTAGCTACTCTAGTTATCATTGCTACTTGAAGCTTTTTTCGCATCTTTTTACTATTTTAAGAAATTATTTTTATACCCTACTGCGGGGTATTATAACTAGGATCACAAATAAGGGGTTTCTTGGGGATACAGAGTAGTCTATATTTTGTTTTAGAGTTTCATATTTGAAATTTTACCACACTTACATACAAAATGTTTGCATTGAAGCCCACAACTTGGTATTTTATTTTCTGTTTCACCCTGACTTCGTCCTCTTTATTTGTTTGACTCTACTTCTTCTCATTCTTTCGCATTTAGTTGTATGCGCTCTGTATGTGTATGTATGTGTATGAATTACTTTGTTTACAATCGTGTTTGTTTCAATTAAATATAATTAAAAAGTTATCTGGCAACGAAATTTCACTGCAGTCTTCAGTTACAAATAGTGCCAGTATAGGGTGCTTTAAGTGCTTTAAGTAATATCGCAAGATGTTGTACATACATTAGGATGTTGAAAAAACTATTCTTTTTCTCAGGATTCAGTAGGCTTCTTGATTTTTAAGTTAATATAACGGTGTAATAAAAGTAAAAAAAAAAAATTGTAAGTACTCTTTTTGAAAGTTCATACCTGTTATTGATCGTACCAAATTCCTACCAAAAATATTCTACGGCCAAAATCAAAGTAATAATAGTGAAAAGATGGAAAAAGTTGCTTCGCTTTAATGACCAAAAATCTCCCCAACAATGCTTCGTGAAAAAATGAATATTGGCAAAAAAAAAAATTAAATTTATTAAATGCAATGACTTTTTTTATATTCTTTTATATTTATTATATTTGGCAACTAATTTGTCAATCAGTTCTTTCGAACCCGGCTTGGTTTAAATTTGACTACTTGATTTCTACTGAACTAAATCCGCTGATTTAGTTAACTTATTTAAATCATTTTAATTTTTGTGTATAATCAGTTTGCGACTGCTGAGCTTTCTAAATAATCAGATTTGTTAGTTTAAAGTTAATCAAGTTGAATTATTTGTTTAACTTAAATAAATTTTAATAGTCACTGTTTTGATTAAAAAATTCTGACTGGCAATAAAGAATAAAGAATAAAAAATTTGATTTTTTGTGGTTAATTAGTTAATCGGCTTAAATTAATCAAAAAATGACTATTAGTGAAATTAATCAGTAATTAGTTAAATCGAATTATTTGTTTAATTTAAATTAATTTTAATAGTCACTTATTTTTGATTAAACGAATTCTGACTAACAAAGACTTGCATTTTTTGATTGCACAAATTGTGGTTCAGGCAGTTTTCTAAATAAAAAGTCAAAACCCCAACTTATGCTTAGCTCGAAAATTAATCCTTTTGATTGATAGATAACCATTATTGTCTAACTAATTTAGTAACCAAATAGTTGTCAAACGTCATAACTACTTGATTAATTGATTTATAGCGCTTCCCTAACTTCTTTTCGTTTAGTTTCTCTCTTCAATTCTATTATATGCGTACCTGTTACTAACTACCAATTTGCTTAGTTATCCAACAAATAAAATATACTCAGCTCTTCCCCTACGATTAGCCACTGCTTAAGTGTCTGACCGGCGATTGATTGAATTAAATTGGCAGCATTTGGCAAGTTTTATCGATCTTGGTTGCTTTTGTCGAAAGTTATTTCATACCACGAGAGAATTGCGCACTTAGTGGAATGAATAAACTTTGAGTTGCTTGCGATGCTGCTCAAAGAGCCAAGAACTATTGCTTGGTTCTTTTTTTGTTTTTTTTTGTTCTTTGGAAGCATTTTGTTTGATTTTTTGTGGATCAAAAGCGAGCCCTAATGGGCTTAAAAATTCGGAAAAGAATTCTTCGAAAAAGTATGCTGACTGCTGCTCCATCTGCCAATAATCTGCAGTTTGGTATAAACAATTTAATTTTCTTCTTTAGCTTCAGTTGTATTGTGGACTTAAACTTTCATGGGAGCTTGCTAGTTGTACTTAGCTTGAGTAGATATTTGTAAAACAAACGCATGTGTTAGAAAAGTTTGCTTCAGACAATGGCATAATTCAGCTTAATAATATAATACGCATTCTTTTGCACCGTTCTATTCACCTTTAAATGCCATTCCATTACTTAAGAAAAGAAATAAGCGCTTGTTTAGTAACTTAACAAAATACTTTATTTATCAAAGGAAACATACAAAAACAAATAAAAGTCAAAAGAAAACAATAAAATACTTTGGATACCTTTTTCACAGGAAAACGAAACTTAAGTCGATACATAGCGAACTTTGAAAATACAAACACACCTAATATACATACATGTACTTGTGTATGTATGTGTTAAGATATATAGTTATATAATCGTGTCTACTTTACTGGTATTCAACAAACTTTTGCACGAAATTTAATTATCGCTTCTGCTGTTAGCGGCAAGAAAGACAAATTGCTGAGGCAGTACGCCCATGTTTGCCAAAAAGAAAAGCCGTCACGAAGGCGTCGAAATTGTTTGAAAATTTACTAGGTAATGGTGTGCGGTGTTAAATATGTACTCTTGCTTGTCTTTAAGAGTAGCATCAGTTGTTGACTTGGCAATTTTGTTGCTTATTTGAACAGCGAAAAATCTCAAAAATTTGGTGGTTGTTGTAACATCTGCAGCGCACACATGCACAATAAATTCTGTGATTATGTAGCGCAAGTTCGCAGACGGATATTTAATATCATTAAAGTATGACATGGATGAATACGATTGTTTCAAATATTGACTAAAAAAAATTTAATTTCTCTGACTAACCAGTTGGTGATTATTAATTTTTTTTTTAAATCATGTGCTCAAATAAATTTAATCAGTGAATAAGTATTATAGATTATAATGAAAATGTGATTAATCAGAAAATTATTGAATATATCGACACCATTGATTTCGCGAATAATCACATTTTGATTAATCTATCATGAATTTTCTCTAATTTTTTGATAAGCCAAATTTTGATTAATCAACAATGTTTATTATAAATTAATTGTTAGTTATGTTAATCAATTGATCAAAGTTAGCAGTTATGGCATGTTGGATTGATTTATTATTCGGGCATTCCCAATTTCTTCTTTTCCAAGCGTCTTATAGTCTAAAAACATGCTGATAATTTTCTATCTCTTTCGTTCTCACATAGGAGTCTCTCCACGTCGATTTTGTGAAACTGCAGATGCCCTCCTTTAGCTTTGCTTCGAGTAGATTTTTACTTAAACCCTGGATACAATATAAAACCAAAGACTCTACCCAATGGTAGTACCCATACTGAATTTATTCGAGGAATTTCAATATCTTAAAATTTTGATAACCAACCTCAATCAACCGTCAATTGTTGATAACAACCACAATCGTAATAAATGAAGAAAAAAAATGTACAAAATGTTTAAAATGCACACAACAAAAGGTTATGAAATAATAATTTATTATTACGACTCAAATAAAAGTTCTTAAGTTACAATCGCTCCTTATTTGATGAAGAAATGATTGGGTTGTGAGAGAATTGAGAAACGATTGCAATCGAGCGTAAAAAGTTGTTGGTTATTGAAAGTGATATCAGAGCATAAAAGTAAAAGGTTCGTATAAATGGGAGAGCATACAAAACACTTGCAACATAGACGAGAAGGTTTATATGGTTATATGTTTGTATGGGTTTGTGTTCATTGATGCAGAAATAAACTGAAGTAAAGTTGGGAAAAGATGAATTTAGTAGATTTGTTTATGGATTTTTACAAAAATGTATTTCACTTTAGTTAAGTTTATAGAGATGTAAGCGAGTTGCACCTGACATTTGTTATTTTAATTGTTACATATATTCTCAAGTTTTAAATCCGGAAAACCCAAAAAAAAAATGTAATAACTTTTTTTTTGTTTATCATTTTTATTATTAAATTAAAAATAATAATAGTTTTAATAAAAAAAAAAAAAATTAAATCATTATTCTTGGCTTCGAGCTCATTTATTGTTATGTCAGCTTTAATATTTTTTAAATTAAAAAAAAAAAACAAAGAATAGCAATACTAAATAGTTTTACTTAAAAAATGATAACACAAGGTTTTACTTCATAAAAAGAAGAAAATCGAATTTTATCAATATTTCTAGATTGCAAAAAAAAAAAAAAAATTATCTCATATTAATTAATCAGAACAAAAATTTTAAAAAATCTTTATCTTCGTCATAAAAGGAAAAAAAATTTTTTGCTTTGCTAAGGACTAAAACAAACATTCAAAACATAAAAAAGGTTAATAAATATACTAACATTTTAAGTATATAAACAGAAGTAAAGCCAAATTTCGTTCGGCGCTTCCTCCTTCTGAATAACAACTTTGCTGCAAATTTAAGCAAAACAAGAACAAAAGAAACTCTGCTTTGTATTCTTCTTGTTTACTATTTTGAGCTTCGCATTCTTCTTTACTTTAAACATAAAACGACATATAAACGAAACTTTTGTTTACAATTTAGCAAGTCGGAAGCATTGTCGTCTTTATTGCGAGGCAATAAAACGTTTATGCTTAAGTTTCGCAATATAAAGCGGCTGCCTGATTAATGGCCACCTTGCGCTTGGTCAACGCATTAAATTTGCGACGGCGTTGGTAATGAACAAAATGTAGGCAATGGCAAAAATGGTGGCACTAACAAGGCAGAAACATAATAAAATGTTAAAAGCGTGGAAGTCGATTATAGTTGCATACCTTTAGGCGTTTTTACTTAATACTATTACTACTGTTATAAGTTTGTAGGTATGTCAGTTTGTCATTGTTTATGTCATAATATAATTTTGTTTGCTGCCTTACATAAATGAGCGTAAATAAAATAATTAAAAATGACATTAAAATTTACCTGTAAGCCACTTTAATGGCAAACGGTTTGTACTTACTTAGTGGTATCAGGTTTGTGCCTAATTGTATGCACTTTAAACATTTCTGTCTACCTTTTCAGTCATGCTGCCTTTTGTTCAATAAAATTCCTTATTTAAACTCTACAAATATTGCATTCTAACACGTTCCGCACGTCTGTTAAGATATTTATGCAGTCTCACAATGGTAAATATTTTCTGCCTTTGATTTTCAATTACAAAGTTTCTATAAATTCATTTTCCATTTTATTGTGTATGTTGTGCTTTAAATGTCCTTTATCCTTAGTAAATACGAATCAAATAATTGCATATGTATTTGTTTGCCTGCATATTTATCTGTTTGTAGTAAACAATCCTAAATGCAACAAGAAACAAAATAACTAAGTAGGCAAACAATTCGGCATATTGAGCATACAAATTGCGTAGAAAATTTCAAATATTTATTTATTTACATACGATTTCGATTTGAATTTCTCAAGTGCAATAAAAAGTAGAAATTTATAGGCATTGTTGATTTGTTGTATTTTGTGTTTGTGTTTTTATTAATCGCTTTTATTTAACAGAAAATTTGTTGCTGGGGTTAAAGGGGTGTTATCGGTTACAAGTTTTTATTTTTCGTTTGACTCTTATTCAATTTGCTCAAATGGCTTGAATTCGGCATTTGGGGTGTTCCCTTATGGCACAATTTATCTTTTTAATTGCTCTTCGAACTGCAAGCTCACTACTGACTTACTCTAGAATATATTTATTAGCAACGATGTACTGCTATAACAGCAAAAAAAATAATTTCTAACAGCAGACTTTTTTTTTTAATAAAGCTAAGGAAATATATTAACGAAAGCAACCACCACAACAATAAGAATAAAATCTTTAACCAACTAGCTACAAACTAGGTTCGAAGTAAACAGCTTGTAGTCAGTTGATCTTTTTACTTACATAGCCAGTTAAAATTCTTTCGTTGAAAGCAAATAATTCTTTTATTCTATTCAGCTCAGTGTCCTACAGGGATTTATTGTAAACGAAATTGCTTTGCAGGAGCATTGAATACTAAGTTTCGTTGCTCATAAATAAGCAAATAATTGAAATAGCTTTTGCAATGTGTGTAAGAATAGTTTACGATAATTGCAATTTAAAGTGATTGCAATGAAGATGCATATTTTATGTTGTCTCCATGTGTGTGTGTGTGTGTGTGTGTGGGTGTCATGCATGCGCTACAAAGCAAATTATATATTATGAGAAAAGTTGTTATTGTTGCAATTGCAACTTTTGTAGAAAATTGAAAATATGTGGCACGCTTTTATGCAAATTTTGCTACAAAATTGCCAAGACCAATACAATAGCAACAACGGTAATTACAAATAAATATGCACTAAACAAATAAATAAAACTAACCGACTGCATTGACTTTTTGGCTTTGTTTGTTTTGTTGTTTTAAATATGCAAGTTTGCCCCAAAGCAGTGCCGTTGTAAACTTCTTACCAGCAAAAGCTTAGCGCTCGTAAAACTTGGCTCTCGAAAAAGCACAAACAAATGTATGCACCTTTGTTGTTGTTGGTCGCTCGTTGGCTTACAGCTGGGGAATTGTAACTTTTGGTTTAGCGTTTGAAAGTTGAGTTCATTTCATTTAATTGCTGCAAATGAGCTAAACTTTTCTTGGAACGTATAAAATATTTAAAGTAAAACTTTAGTGGCGCTCGTTTACTGTTGATGACAGCTGGATAGTTAGAGTTTGAGCGAGTTCTCAGAAAATTTAGAATGCACTTGAGAATAAATTTAGTTATACAAGTTATTAACTAAAGAAATATTTAATTAAAAAGGGACAGTTTTTTGTGGCAGCCTTTACTTTAGGGACTTGTTACCTTAGCGGTGGTAAATGCACCTTAGCGGTGGTAAATGCACAAACAAAAATTAAAAAAAATAAGTTAAAGTGAAATGAAACGAAAAAAATAAGAATAAAATAAAATAAAATAAAATAAAATAAAATAAAATAAAATAAAAAAAAATAAAATAAAATAAAATAAAATAAAATGAAATAAAATAAAATGAAATAAAATTTAAAGTCCTGTCTAATAGCTTTTGTTGCTTTCTTTTGTTTCTTATCAAACAATTACCCCAAGGTAGCTCAATCCTTCACCAAGAGCTTGCATGAGAAGATACCCAGCACCTTATTGACTCCATTAAAGAATCTTTGTATTCACCAAAATTTAAAATTAAAAACTTTCCTAAAAAGCCTGCCATTCAGTCACTGAAAACAACAAGTCTTTACCGCTAACTGAATACCACAAACGTATAGTTCAAACTTTTTCTGTTTTTTTTTTCTTTTTTTTTTTTACTTTTAGTAGGCCTTTCTGTCTGCTGATTTCATTCACGTTTTCAAAGCATGTCGTTCACCGTTTTTTTAGTTTTCAGCTTTTGTGTACTTTTTGTGGTCTCACGTTTTCTCCATTATCACAACAAGTTGTTTCTCTTTTAGGTACTTTCTACTTCCGCAGTCACTAAATGATAGCATTTGTTGCATTGTCATCGGTGCAAGTTGTTGCATCTTTGTCTCTCTTCCCTTTGCATTTATTGCCCATTGTTAGTTTCAGCAGACATCATTATTGTTTGTTTTGTGTGCTAAAAGTGTGGCCATTGTGTCGCGTCTTAGTCACAATCATCGTCAAATTTCAATCTCAATTCATTTCGCTTTTAGCTGCTTCCGGCACATTTGCCCAAATGCCGTTGCGTAGTGGACACATTTCCGCAGTATCTTGAAAATTTTGAAATTTGTTTAGATATTCACAAAGTTTTGGAACTAAAAAACTATTTTTATAAAATTCAATTGATTTGTAGGTTGGGTGGAAATTAAAGGTGGCAACGCCAGCTGTTAGTTCTAGTTAGAAATAGTTTTGTTTAAAAACCATTTGCTGAACATTTACTCTGCTGCTTTAAACAGTTATGAGTAAATGCTTGTAAATAAGTGATGGGTGAAAAAATCTAGAAAATATTCCCAGAGTTATTTAGTATGGTACACGTCCCAAACGTGACATCACCATAATTGTTGATGTGCAATTGTCAAAATGGCTACTAGTGATTTTGTTATTGCTTTAGAGAAATTTCTATTTTCCACTCAGTGACAAAATGGATGTTAAGTTTAAGGTGGTTCTAAAAAAAATTGCTTTAGCATGTGTTAATAAAAAAAATTTAAGCAACGAAAAGATGTTGGTGTTATTTTACACCGATAGGCCATAGATGGTTAATCACTGGAAACATTCTTCCATAAACATCGCTTCTTGTATCAATTTTAAAACAAACATACACGTTAGTACCTTTTCTGCTATATACTATGCTCCATGCAAAGCGAACTACATAATTTTCGTTCAACCTACCCTAATGCAGAAAACCCTGCATACTTTTTGGCTGAACAAATGCAATCACTCACGTGCTTTCATACACAAGTTGAGGCAAATCTATGTACACACACAAATCGGTATATATGTACTACACGTTCAAATGTTGAGGTTAAATGAACAAAATAGAAATGAACATTGACAAGGCTTTACCTTCAATTATGTATGACGATGAATTTAGAAGAAACGCCTAAAAGTATGCAAAGCACGTCACGAAAAATGTAGAAACTAGCCACGTTGCGGTACAAATCCCAGAGATTTTTTATTGGAAAAGTATTTGAAGGGGTATTTGTGATGACCTAGAGGGATAGAAGGCGAAAGGTCAGTGTGAGGGGGATAGGGAAGGGCAGAGCTTGTGCGTATGCGAAAGTGTTCGAATTTGCTTTTTTTTTTTTTTTTTTTGTTAAAAATTGTTAAGCTCAAACTCCCCCTCTCTTTGGTAAAGAATTTGTCACGGACTTAATTGGAATTGCATGGTGAGTGCTATATGACTGAAAGTGAATGTGCGAGTACTATTAGTGCTGTCATTGTTGAATGCAGAAAACTGCGCGAAAATCCTCAATAAAGTCCACTAAAGGCAGGTCGAATTGAGTGCGCAAAAGTCAGCGTGAAATGCAAATCAATGAATAAAAAAAAACAAAAAATAGAAAATCGAATAGCTTTAAAGTATTCGCTTCGTTGTTCTAGGCAAATTTATGCACTCTGCACATTTTGATGAAAATGTAAATTTTACTTAATTGATGTTATCGGAGGGCGATAGTTGAGTTTTGAAGTGTCCTTGGCGCAAAAAATGAAAAGGATTCAATTGAATTGTAAAAAGTAAAAAAAAAAAAAAATGATCAATTCAAAAGTGAACAACGAGGGGGAGAGGCACCATTTGCTTCAATGTCATCATGGAAGCCTCGAAAATTCTTGAAGTTTATAAAAACAGTCTTCAAAACTTTATAAAATTTAAAAGTGAAACCCTTTTTATTATAGCAAGCATATTTTAAGCTTTTTTGAAAGCCTTTACTTCTGCTTCTTAGTAACTTACTCAGTAAGCTACATTCATAAATATTTAATAACTTTTATCCCTCTAATGCTGCAGTTGCTCATGCTGACCCTAACTGAAATGCTCTCAAATTTGCCACGCACACTCGGTCACGTGCCCCCCCTCTCCCTTAGTTTGCTTAGCAGGTCATTCGCATTTTCATTGCATACATAAATAATCACAATTATGTTACGGTACTTAAAGTTCACAACCATTTTGTTTACCTCAATCGCACCCACTTTTTCTAATTTTGGTTAGATTTTTGTTGGTAGATAAATTTCAATTCAAATTGCTTTCTCGCTTAAGGGACAAAGTTAATCGCCATGGGACGCTCCTTTTGGTTTTTGGGTGTGTAATCAAAGGACGAAGCTTGACTTTATTAGAAAAAAATTAGAAGGGGCTTAATATGAAGACTCTTTATATTTATAATATTATCTACTAATACAAACACATAATCGCCTTTTCATAGTTTATGAGCCGAAACGAATTTAATGTTTTGCTTGTGGCTTGCTTATTGGATATTTTAAATTGAGGTGATAGGTTCTACTTAAAATTTATTATGTGTAAATAAAACGCCCTTCTATGTATGGAATTGAAAAAGAAAAAGTTTGGATTTTCAACTTATTTTAAAATTAATACGTCATTATAAGAGATTTTTATGGCTAAGAAGACATTTTTTTTTTTCTCAAAAAATGTCAAACATTTTTGAAACGCTTCAACACAAATGTTATCTAACTTTTTTTGGATGCGCACAAAGTTTCGAATACAGATTGAAAAAAATTTTAAAATTAGAATTCCGTGAAAAAATATTGAAATTAAAATTTTAGCTCTTTCATTAATAAAAAATATAAATTCTTTGTGTGCTATATTTCTGAAACGTACTGTATTTCCAATGTATACATTTCCAGCAAACAAAAAATTTTTTTAACAAAATAAACGCGCATTGGAATGTGTCTCTCATGCGAAAATGTCAATATTTGTGTAAGTTTTTGGTTGTTATTCTGCGCCCCCCAAAAAATTATCAAAAACACACAAAAAGTATACACATCGTATGTATGTAGTAGCGGCACAATAGCAAGACACGTGAAATTGCAGTAGCGCGTAATGACAGCTACGCAGTTGACAGCTACAAAAATGGTTGGCAACATTGGAAATGTCAATTTGTTGGTTGACATGGAAATAGCGACTTTTTAAACAAATAACGTCCATCAAAAAAGAACGAAACGCTAAAAAGTGAAACAAATAGCAATCTTTGCAGAATATAAAATAAAACTTTTAAAAGCCGATCTTTGCATATGAGAGATATTCAAAAAAAGCGAGTTGTATATGCTTTCCACCGGAAATTAGGATGGTCACGAAACAGTCACGAAATAATCCCAAGAAAATATCCCGAAATTATAAAAGTCCGAATTATCACAAAAATATTAATGAATTAATTTTTAAATAATCCCGAAACATAAGAGGAAGTAATTTTACCATGGATAAGCGTGTGGCTCTCTGGTCCAAATTTTTTTTTTTACTGATTTTCACTATCTCTAATTTTCCCTTCATCGGGCTACTTCATCAAAATTATCGTCCTTTTCTTTATATTAATCTTCATTATCCGTAACTATATGCCCCTTTTCTTTTTCGTGCTTTCCCTGTTCCTGCTCCTGTCGGTCCTTTGACTTTTCCTGTTCGTTCTGATATTTTTCGAGGAATATTTTAACCCTCTAGCGACCTAAAGAAGACCACATTTTTTAACTTTTTTAGAAAAGGGTGGAATTGATAATTTCGTGAGTGGTCTAAAGGGCTTCGACAATATTACTTTTCGTTAAAACTAGCACCATCTTTCTAGTCAATATAAATTTTATAATTTTTTTTACTCATCGTTCTATTCATTTCAGTATACTTATTGAGAGATGGTTCTCTTCTTCTGCTTGTACTTACAAATATAGCGAAAACTTAAAGATATACAAAGTTGAGTAAATTTGGAAAAATTTAAAGGGTTCATAAAAATCATGTCAGTACTTTTTGAGTCATTGAGCCATTACAAACACTTTCCACTTCATATACTCCTTACAGAGTTAGGCGCGTTTAAAGACCGACCATTTAAATTCGGTTCGTTTATGAAAAAATTAGACTACATCAAATGCGCTGCAGCTTAATAAACCAACTCGGTCAACAAACTCGTCGTATAACTTGCTGAACTCACAAACATTTAAAAAAAAAATGCAAAATGCACTAATAGGTCACTGACATTTAGCTGAGTTAAAAAAGTAATCCATCAAATTCATCAACCGCGATTTCAACGAAATTTGTTGCGCATACCAAAAGAGAAGCGCATTCTTTGGTCCATCACGAATAAATTTTTATAGCAAATTAAATTTCACTAGACAGACGCCTAGTAAAAATTTTGCGTTGAATGCAAACTGTCAGCATTGCAACCAATCAGTCGTACCAACACGCAAGTGAGATGCGCTCATTACACACATTGAAGCTAGTATGTGTGTGTGTGGCTACTCTGCTGGTTTGTATGCGTGTGTGTGTGTGCGCGCGGTTAATACAAAATTAATATCAATCACGTGCTCCGTTAAATAATAATTATTTAAAGAAACGTTTGCATCACTACGAAAAAGTAATTTATTTAATGACTGATGTCTTACTTATCGCTAAAGCTATTAAACGTCAACAAAATGGATGGTCATGTGAATGTTTGTAATGAAATGAGCCAAAGTGGATTTCGGTGTATTTTTGCAATGCAACATATAAAAATTAATTTCGGTTGTACTGCATTGTTGCATAATAATTATTAATATTTGTTGTGTGTGCTATTAATTAAATTTTTATTATTAATTGTCTCTTTAAATAATAATTATGATACTTGTAGCAAGCAAATATTATTTATGGGTCGTAAAAATTTAGATCATATCTTTAACTAAGTTCTAGAATAAGTCAAACAATTTTTAAAGATATTTAGTAATGATTTCTTATTATTGCTGATGTATTATCATTATTCTTCCAACTAAATATCACAAAATAAATTACGTTAAAATAAATTTAAAAAAATTAAAAATCCATGTCAAGCCCTAGTGAGTACTCTTTGAGTCATATCCATATTGTGAGAAAAAAAAACAAAATTTTGTTTGGTTGTCTAATCTATGCCACCGAGTGAGTTTCCCAAAGCAAGCCATCGAACCATGTCAAAGAATATTGAGTACATTTTGACTCATATCCATATTACATAAAAAATCCAAAATTTTTGTTGTCTTATACATATATTGGTGGATAGCTACCAGAAAAAATCGAACTATGTCAATCCCTAGTGAGTACCTTTTGACTCATATAAATATTGTGTATTGGTTGATTCACACTTCCGTCGATATCAGCATTGAGACTTCGAGACACAAACCACAAAAACAATAAGAATCAATAGTGAGTACCTTTTGACTCATATCCATATTATATGGAAAATTAAATATTTTTCTTGATTCACACTTCTGTCGGTATACCTGCGGTTGAGATACCAAAAAAAATTTAACTACATTAATCCCAAGAGAGTACCTTTTGAGTCACATCAAAATTGTGCAGACAAGATTTGTGTTGCTTAATATAAGAAAATCGTCCCTTGTGAGTACCTTTTGATACTTATTCATATTAGAGGCCTTGCTTTGAATCCTTCAGAAAAAAACATTCGCACAAAATGTGGCCTTCTTCAAGGCCAAGTATCCTTCTCACATTAAATTAAAGCAACTTAGCACTAAGTTTGCTCAAATATTCTATAAAACTTTTGCTGCTTAGGTAGATTAATTATGCTCGGCTGCTTCCCCCATTTTTTTAGGAGTTCAACACGTGCTTAAGCTAATTTGCCAAACCTAAGCGCATCAAACTTGACGCCAACAAACTCATACGCCCTCAGCATATGCTTACCTACATACTCGAACAAATAGTTAACATTCACTTTGTCAGTACATACTTGCACATATTTACTTTTGTCACACATACACAAACATTCACAGTCCTAAGGCGTCACTTTACTTTTGCACGTTACGTTTAGCTCGCAAAAACTTTTCTCATTGTAAATTTCAATGTTGGCTGCCTTGTGCCTGTGCTTGCTGCTTATCCTTTGCTTGAACCTACGCTAAAACCACTTTTCCGTACCAAGTTTCCTTCCTTTCAATCTTCCGGCGCTCGCAGTTGATGTCATCCGCATACATACATATATATGTTGTCCTTACTTTTGGTGAAGCTTATTAAAAATGCCCAACGCAAATAATCCTTTTTAATGTCTTGCTTCGTGGAGGTACCTATAGCGCAAAAAAAGAAAAAAAAAAGCAACAACAAGCAAAAACAAAAAACTAAAATGAGCAACACATAGTTGGCTGCCAAGTGGCTGGCGCTGAAGGACAACAACTTATACGGCAGCTTTTACTTACTAAACATCTGCTTGAGCTTGGTTGCTTGGCTGGTTGGTTTGTTAGTTCACCTTCTCTGCCTGATCAGCCTGTAGGCACTTGATGATTGCAGCACAAAAAGAAGTAGACACGTCCTTCTAGTACAGCACTACCGTGGCTCCAATTCTTGTCATTGTAATTTACTACCTTTATATATGTAGATCGCTTTTTTTAATTTTTTCGAAGTAAAATCAAACATATAATTAATTAAAAACTGAGTGGCAACTCTAAGTGGTTAATCGCGCTAGAACTTTTAAGCTGAAATAGTACACAAACAAAATTGAGAGCCAAATTTTAAGACAAAATACCTTCTATTGATGGCCATATTTTCATACCTCACTTTTTTTATGAACTTTAAAATAGGTGGCAACCTTTTTAAAATATTCTAAGTGGCAGCGCTTTAGCGAAAGAACTTATATTTTGACGCGTAAAATATATGCAAAATTTCATAGAAACGTTTTAAGCTGTTTTGGAAATAAAAGTGGTTATGCAAAAAAAAAATATATATATAATAGGATAAGGTGGCAACCCCAGAAATTATTTTTGTTGCTTTTGGACCAATTTATATAAAGGTAGCCTTATACGATTTGCTTCCCACACACCTAACTGGTGCATCATTCATTCGTAGGCGTGCATTCTCATTGCTTTTTAAGCCTATTAGAGTTGCCACCTTTTAACAAATTTTAAATCTCACTTGCTTGCCTTTTCGTGGATTTCACATACATATTTCACTTGTGTTGGTATATGTGTGAGTACATAGTATATGTGTGTGTTTGTGTTGTTGTGCGCTTGTTGCCTTGAAATGGCAAAGATTTACATTTCTGTTTTGTAAGTACGCAGGTATCTCGATTTTTTTTCCCATTCCTACTTTAGATTTGCCTTGGCTTGGCTCATGAATGGTCAGTTCTTTATGTTTTTACTTGTATGCTGTGGTTGTGGTTTGTTGTTGTTGTTGTTGCTCTTGCCAAGGTGTTAAATGTTCGCATTGTATGATTGCTGCCTTTTATGACTGTCTTACAAAACTTTTTGTGGTTGCAGAACTTTTACACTTAAATATTTTGCAAGGTGTTGGCATTAATGGTGGAGAATGCGAAAGATGAGCAATGTTGAAAGAATGACTAAGAAAAAGAAAAAAAAATTGTTGAATGTAAATGCTAATTTGTGCTAAAAGCAAATGCTGTCGTTTCTTCGCTTGGTTTAATTTAAAAAATGTGCGGTTTAAGCTGTGAAGAAATGTGTTTAACCCACAACCTTCGCTCGGGTCATAATGAAAACGTAATCTAAAATAATCAATGTCATGCTTTTATATGTTCTGATAATGGACTCAGTAGCTTGGTCAGAATTTTGTCATAATTTTTTTTTCCTATTTTCGATGCTAAATAGATTGTAGTTTTTTTGCTTGGCCCAACACATTTTTTGATTAAATTGCAACAGAAAATGCAAACAAAAATTTGAAACATTGACAAAAAAATGCATTTTGTTATTTTATTCACAAGTCGCTAAGTGTTTACGAAAAAAAAAATCGGTTTATATACGCTTAATGTATGCTTTATTAACATCGAAATACAAAATATTACTCATACGCCATGGGTGACAATTTGAAAGCACGAAGTAAGAAGTAAAGCAAGCAATATGAACCGACACTCAGAATACGGCGCGGAAAAATTTCTAATGACGACACGTAGAAAGGAAGCGTACACAACTGGAGAGCAAGCGCAAATGTAGATGTGTATGTAAGTCTAACTAAATACATACAAAGAGACAGCTAATGCCAAAGGCTATAATTTCTTTTTATAGTACATATGTCAAGTGTATAAAATGAAATGAATGAAGAGGGCAACAATACTAACAACATAAGCTAGTGATGACACTTGTACACGCCGCTGTTACAGCGACACAACGAGTGGCAACGGAACAAAGCAAAAAAACAACAAAAAAAAAATACAAAAAAATACAAAAAAATAAAAATAAAAAATTAAAAACACAGACAACAATGCAACAATAAAACAAACGTAAAACGCCAAGTAAGCTTTAACAAGACATTTACGGCGCGCAACAAGAAACAGTCAACTGCATTAAAGCTTTTTAGTGCTGCCAGTTGGCAGGCCGACGGCAAAACGGCCCTGCAAAACTCATTCACACAACGTTAAAAAGCAACGATTTATGAGAAACAAAGTAACACAGTGAATATATGCAAAAAGCGCAGAAAAGGCGAAAAAAGGAAGACGGAAAAATGTTTATGCTACATAAGCGGAAGCTTCTGAAATAAGTAAAGTGCTGAAAATTATATAGAAAATAGGGGAAAAAAGAAAGCAAGAAATATTTAATTTGAGCAGCACTCGATAATAACGTAAAAAGCTAACAATATTAGCAGCAAATAGCAAACAGGTGGCGGAATAAAGGCGCAAGATGAAGCAATTTAAAGACCAACTAAGCATGTAGGAGGCACATTTTGTTTAGGTTGTGGGGAGGATTTGATTTGGTAGAAAATAAAATTAAAAAAAAAGCTTTCTTTTGTTTTTTTTTTTTAAGTATTTTAGCTTTTAGGAATTTCTTGTTATCAGAGATATGCAATGGCTTTGGAATAAAAATAACATTTATATTTAATTTTAACTCAAAAATAAAAAAATAAAAATCCAAAAATGTCTCATGTTTTATTTCATAAAATTTCGACTTTATTTAATTTAAGTAATTTTCGACTTCACCTTTTATTGATTTAAAAATTTTACCCTAAAATATATTTTTTTGTTTCAAATTATTCTAATGTTTATAATATGCTGAGTTTTTTATTGAGATGCTCATCCATTGCCAGCAATATTTTATACATTTGAAAATATACCGACCACGGAATCATACAAATATTCAATAGAAATTTGTTGGAAGCTGCATGCGCTAGTGATAGCAATCCCGGTATTAAGTGATTCAAGTTTATTGGTCTGTATTCATGACTATAAACAGCTCAAGACCAAGTACAGTAGATCTTCACTGTTAACATCAACAACAACAACAATAATTGTACATTTTTATTTTTTGTTTGACTATAACTCAATGCAATTGTTGGAAAAAAAATAAAAAAAATTTTTTTTTTAATAATTTTTTTTTGATCCGATGCTCATACTTTTAACTAGAACAGAAAGGGGAAATTTAGATACTTTAGCTTAACTTTAATATTTGAAATATTTTTTATTGAGCAATTATGGAATCTTCAAGACTTCTTCCTCGAAGATATTTTCCAATTTTTGCACGCCATCGACATTTATACTTCTTCATGCTTTTTTTTGGTCTATAGATGATAAATCCTTCAATTAATTCTAACTAGAGAAAGTTTTGATTCAAAATTCTGCATAATGGCAAATAACTTTCATAAAATCAGTTCCCGAAAACCCAGCTTTTTCTTTCAATACGAGTACCAAATTAGCATCCCCAATCTGCACCACTTGCCCCTTGTTCACCCGGCTATTGTAAAAGTGTTAATGTGTTGTTATATTTTAGCTATAATGTTTATCACTTGCTCTGCTTGTTGTTCTTGTGTTTGTTGTCGATGTTGGCTGCCTATGTCGGTAAGCATTTTTATTTAATGTATCCACACTTGTTGTTGTTATATTTTTGTTGCTATTGTTCTCGCCATACAACATTTACGATTGCCGTTTTGTTATGTTGTAATTTTACAAAATATTCAAGTGTTGCAACGGCCTTAACGGACCACAACAACGACACACTTGCACTTGTTGAATACTTGTTTTTGTTGTTTGTTTTTATATCTTGCTTATTTTGTATTTTATTTTGTTGTTGTTGCAATTAATTTGTTTGTCTTGTTGCAGGAAATGCATGCCAAGTGTAGTGATGCTATTTTGCCAAAGGATATTCGTACTTTTAAAGTGAAATACATACCAGGGCAAGCAAAAGCTTTTATGTGTATGTGTGTGTGTGGGTGTGCAAGTGCTTGCACTAATCACCGCCGACAATTTTGAAGTGCTTCGACGGTGTGTGAGTGCTGTGGACAAGTGTACTTTTGCGCTTGATTGGAGGGTAGAATTTTATTAATTTTTGTTGTTGCTTAGAGTGAGGCTGGTGTGTGTGTGTGTTATTGTGTATTGGCAGTGGAATGCAACAAGTTTGTGATCAATTTATATTGAGAAGGAAATTAAATTTGACACGTTTGTGAAGTTTAACTCTCAAGAGGGGTGTGAGATAGACAAATTCGGAACTAAAATTAAACGACAGAAACATTTCTATGTCTCTTTTATTGCCCAGTATTTATGTATGTGTATCTACAATTTTAATGAAATTAAGTCAGGCGAAAAAAATGTGCTTTGGCGTCTAGCACGGACTTAACAACTTACTTACTCCCTTAAAATGGTAGTTACATATACATACATACATGGATGAGCACGTATTTACTATGCCTAGTAGGAAACTGGTAAGATAAACTTTATAAGAACAGCATGCAACATGGACAGTGATTAGATGATAACTTATTTCTCATTTATGGGAAGACGATACACATTTGTAGAAAATTATATCATGGTGATTAAAATGTCACATCATTTCTCTACAAATATCGCTCATCAATTGCTGCGATTACTTGCATTTTGCTTAATATTAGGTATTGAAATCAATTCTGATCACCATGCAAATATATAACATAGCAAATGTCACATCACCCGTATGACTAAAATGTCACGTCACTTAATGAGTATGATGTCACATCACTTTATCACATGTCTGGCTCCGCAGGTGATGCTCAACAAGGTATTTTGTGTCAAAAATTTCCTACGAATAAATAAGGAACACCTCGTGTCCATAAAAACTAGAAGATGTGTCATCCCCTGGTAAGTAAAAATTTCAAATCACTTGGTGGGCAGAGTGTCACATCAAGTGGTGATTACAATGTCACGTCATCTAGTGAGCAGAAAGTTAATTCAGCAAAACTGGCTCTATTGTTGATGAGAAACCTTTAATTTGTTTTTGCCCAAAATCCTCAGCATAAGCCGCCCACAATAAATTCCAGCTGTAGCAATACCTGGTCACGCATAATTAATAACTCTGATTTCCTACAGGGTACCTAAAATACTCACAAAATGTTAAGTTTGAAAGATTATTGAGGTGTTGTTTGAAAATACTTCTTCACATGTAAGTCTACCATAACAAGTAAGAGCTTGTATCCTTACATTGAGCTTACCACAAAATGCAATTATTCTTGCCACACGCTGCGTCTAGCGCTTTGTCTGCAACATTTTCAACATCAACACTTATCTTGGATTGTTCTTGCTTTTCTTGTGGTAATATATTTTTCTTGTTATTGGCATGATTTTTATTGCTACTTTGTCGCTTAAGTTTCATTGTTATCGTTGAAACTTTGCAATATTTCTGCTTATTCTCCTACACACACACGGACACACACAGCAAATACTTAAGCACCCTGTAAGGAGCGCTTCGGCGAAGAACTCTAGACCATTTTTCGATTGAAATAGATGTGAATTTTTACATAGCTACCTTTTGCTGAGCAGTTTATAAGGCCAAGTATAAGATCTGCTAGCCTTAGCTCTAAATACAATTAGGAGTACTTTGGCTTTGAGCTCTTAACAGTCTATCATTTTTTTTTTATTTCATCACTTGATGTCTCGCACGGCATGTTGCTATATATGTATGTGTGTGAATCCAAATCAAGATATTTTTTATATATTAAGTGTGTAGAAACTTTTCTCATTTCTTATCTGGGTGAGGCACCAGCAGACAAATTAAATTGGTCGCCGTAATAATTTAAGCTTTAATGAAAGATAGCAAAGTGAATTGTTTTTATCAGTTTAAATTTAAGACAAAAGTTTTGCTAAGCAATTCAACGCAACTTTAAGCAGTCAAGAGTGTTGAAGAACTTGCGATGTTATAAAATATAAATGGCTTTGACAATTTTACGGCTTTAGTTGTTAGAGCAAAAAAAAAAAAAAAACTAAGGGAATTTGGAAATGAACAATTTTTTCAAGATCATAATTAGAATTGCAAGAATAAGAGGTAGGGTATTGCTCCAACTCTCACTCTCACTCTTACTCTCACTCTCACTCTCACTCTCACTCTCACTCTCACTCTCACTCTCACTCTCACTCTCACTCTCACTCTCACTCTCACTCTCACTCATACTATCATCCTCACTCTCACTCTTTCCCTCACGGTCACTCTCACCCTCACTCTCACTTTTACCCTCACTCTCACCCTCACTCGCACCCTCACTCTCACTCTCTTTTCCCTTGAATCTAACCTATTTGTTTAAAAGTAAATTGGGGTACGCCATATGGTTTGAGTAAAAAGTTTTAAAAATTTAATAAAAAAAAATTAATTTTAAAATTTCATAACAATAACTCAAAATCAATTTTTTTTAGGTTCAAACTCCACCGCCAAGGGAAAAAATTTGTTTAGCACACTCTGATGCATATCCCTATCTTTATCAGTATACTCATAGCTCTACTCTCACCTCTACTACACCTCTACATTTCCTTGTCTCTTTTTCCTCAAGATCTGGCGTTCATCCATCGCTCCACCAACAGAGAGGAGAGCAGACCGCCTTCAATATTTCCTCAACTTGTATCACCTCAGAACAGGTCGCGCACTTGCCTCTTAGCTACCAATTGTTGTGACATCTTATAGGCCCTACACATGCCCTAAGTGAGCAACAACAAGCACAAATCAACAAAGAGTGTAAATATTTAAGTAAATAAGTTTATGTACCTAAATGCTGCAAACATGCAATCGCATACCACTACACACATACATTTTATTGGACGCTGGCAGACACGTTCACGACGAAGACAATGTCGATGGCTTTAATGTGACGCTACTTCCTTACGTGACAACGCCGCTTTCATTTCTACATATGTAACAAAAATCAAGAAAAAGATTTTTATTTGTTATAAGTGCGTTTGTTTGAATGTAAATGTGTGCTTAGTTTTGTTGTTGTTTAGTTTAGCAAAAACCACCATGGGTGTAGTTTATTAGTCGCCAGTGCATTGAACTCTTAAGTGTCGCACGTAGTCAAAGAGGTTGTTAGTACTCAAATGCATGTTCATATGCAATTTGTAGAAGTGGTTTATGGCAACCAGAGTCTCGTTCTATAACAGCAGCAACAACCACAACGAAGTTTTATTTGCATTTTCTGCGGCACGCAATTTAATTTGCTTTGCCGGAGTTGTAACCCTTTACCAAACGCACATCCATCATAGGGGTATTATTACATAAAGGAGCCAATTTGATTTAAATCAGCAAGATTTGCGTTGGTTATAAACTTTTTATTGTCAAGCACTATGGATTATTTGAAAAATTTCGAACAAAATCACATGTCTTAGCGACTGCTGGAGTCTCAATGAGGGCATGAAAAATCAGTTACTAAGATCAAATATTTGAAAACCTAAGAGCAAATTTAACAACATTTCAAAAGTGAATATTTTAAAATTGGGAGTGGAAAATATTATTTTCGCTTACTAATAAAATGATTTCTCAGACTGTATACTTAAGTTCTTTATATTTCCAGTTTTTTGATTAAAAAAAAAGAAAAAAATTTATCTTGGTGAATTTAAAACAAATGCATGTTGAAATATATATTATTTTGGATTGTAATTTGGATTTCGAAAAAAAATTAGAAACTGACCTCAACACTTAACTTACTTTGAGCTAAATTTTGTCTGCTACTTACCTCAAAAGTATTAAGTTTTTATCTAACATATGTATTAGCAAATATATTTGTATTCCTATCTGCATATGTATGCGTATGTGATTATATAATTAAACCGTAGTCGACACTAAAGTTACTTGCTGCAGATTATATATTGCATATTTCATATAACTTTACAAACTTGCATGGTTTCAATGAAAATGTGTATTAGGGTGTCCATAATAAATGATAAAATTGTGATGAACGAAGACACACCCCTCAGAGCAGGCAAATGTCCACATTCAAGTAATTCTCTTTCCCATGTTAAAAGCAGTGATTGATAGATGTGATTTAAATATTAAAATATAAATGAAAAAAAAGAAAAAAAATATTACCTCAAAAATTGTAGAACCCTAATATGTGCTATAAATATGTAGTCTCCAAGCTAGCTAGCATGAGTTGAGAAGCGATTAACTTCACTTATACAAACACATAAAAAACTCCTCTTTATATATGTATACCCAATAATTAGTTGTACTCAGTGCTCAAGGTAATGCCCCTTGCCGCTTCAAATTTGCTTCCTACCACTCTTCCCCTCTCTTCTGCACAACCATTCCCTTGTCACCCTATCTTTCAATTTTTCTCCCACACTGTCTTCATACTCCTACATGAATGTCACTTTCCAAAGTGATGTTTTCTCAAAAACTTTACTCCATAAAACCCTTAATCAATATCAGCTTTAATTACATACACACACATACATACATACACAAATATGTATGGTGCTCCATGTCGTATGAGTAACTTTGATATCATAAATAAATATTTTATGCATTACCATGAAACTTTAGCAGCTGTTAGTTAACCAACTGGGGTAAAGTTCACTTATGTTTAAGTAATTATCTGGAATTCAAGCTGTAGGTAATTGCTTTTGGTGTTCTATTGACCTAATTTCACATCACTGCAAAAGAGATTGTAATGAGCTTTGAGGTATATTTACATGCGTGTTACATGCCACAAATGCTTGGTTTAATAAATAGCTAACAAATTGGCATGAATAGTGATAAGCAAAATTATTAATTTGTAATCAAACAATTGTTGAAAATTTACATTTAGAGCCTTAAGGCGGTGGAGTAAATCAATAAAATATGAAAGCTTACTGCGAATTCAAATAGCGGTTATTTGAAAAATGACAAGATCGCAAGTTTACATGGAAAGAAGAATAAAAAAAATGAATTTTAAATACTCGATTTTTAGATACATGAGTATGAGATAGTTAAAAGCTTTATAACAGATTCACATACAGAAAAAAATTTTTAAAACTATAAACATTAATATCTTTATTTAAAAAGAATTGATTACATTTACTGATGCTAGAATTCACTCACAAATTGATCAATATTCTCAATTCTAAAAATATATTTGAAGTGCGCCACATTTTTAGCCGTGCGCTGGCTCATCGTTTGTCTTGGAAAATTTACTACTACTAACCCGGAAAAATAATTAGAGTAACTAATTGACAAATGAAAATTCACTTTGCAACTGTGCTGTTGACAGGGATTGATGAGCTACTCATTTGGAGATACATTTGACAAGAACGGACCACGATGAGAGAAGGATAGCGCGACATTTCTAAGTGGGGAAGTAACACTACTACCAACACACACTCGCATACCACAATTTAGTACTTTTCTCAACTTATCGGGGTTTGGTAGCAGGGAGCGTAACAATGATTTTTTAAGAAAATTAAAAAAAAAAGAAGAAGAAAATTTAAAGTATCCTGGTTCGGCACGAGCTATAGACCTATTAATATTTTAACTGCAGGGAAAAATTATTGTTGTTTTAGGGTTTCTTAATAATTTTTTGATTAATTATTGAAAGTTTTTGTTGAATTGAACATTTAAGTTATAATTTTGGTTTTATTTTAAACTAGCTGACCCGGCAAACTTCGTTCTGCCCAAAATAGACTTTACTATTAAGTTCATTTAAAAAAAAGATATCCAACTGAATGATAAACTATGTATCTATTCCAATCTAAGTTGATATTCGCCGACACACTAAATCATTTGCACCAAATCACTCAGATATTGATAATCTACTCATTCGCAACTGTTCATTTCGTAAATGTAAACTATTTACCACGAAAAGCTACCGCTACCACTTCAATTACTAAATTAGAAATAATAGTGTAAGCTGTCAAATGAAATGACCGCCTTCTACCCACAAATTTATTTTCACTGAGTATGAAAGGCCAAAATCGCCCCTGGCTATTTTAAGAAAGTAAGTGTAAATAGGCGAAATTGTACAAAAAGCGACAGCGTAGTACTTCGGTACTTTCTTGAGCCAAATTGTATCGAAAAAGTACAATTGTATGGAAAAAACCAACATTGACTTTGATTATTACTTCACCGACTAACATATGTAACTGCTCAATGTTAGAAGCAGTACCAAACAATAACAGTTTTTTTTTTGCTATAACATTGTTATGTAAGCTTGCGTTATGTTAAATCCTATACACTGGTATTCTGCTATGCTTACTTCAGTTTCGTAGCATAACTGCCTTTATCTTCTAGTCAGCCATGTGGTTTTTATAATTTCATAACATTAAAAAGTGAAATAGTAATGGTATTCATATAATCGTAGAAGTTTACGAAGTGTGTATTTTTATAAGTTTACACACCCCGTTATATGAACGCACCTGTAAATAGCCTCGGAAAGTTGTCAGTCAGCGATAGTTAGATGTGTTCACTAAACACAAAATGAGTAATAACTTTACAAAAAAAAACATATAAAATTATAGAAATTGTTCAAATTTATTTTATTTTACCTCTTCCATATTTTTATTTTTCTTTTGGCGGCTGACAGCTGATTCAATGAGTTTGAGCATTGAGTTTACGAGCATTTACGCACCGAAATTAGTTGATAAATTTACGAAGTTTGAGTAAACTTCTTTCCATACAAATTTTGACAGTTCATTTACGCACTTCGTAAATTTACGCGATTATGAGCTTTACACGCTGTATGCACGATTACATGAATACCATTAGTGAGAATTTAATATTTTTCGAAATAATGTCACATATGTCATATACGGTTCTACCTTTAGAGCCGTTTTACATAGAACACTCATCAATACCTTTCATTTGAAACACATATCGTACTAACACTTTCTGGGGGCATCCTGGTCCACATTCGGACCAATATCTCGGAAACAGGACCCCCTAGGTGAAACAAAACCACTCCATGTTAGAACACACATCAATTCCGTTAATTTGAAACCCATATCGTACAAACACTTTCTGGAGTGACCCCTGGTCCACATTTGGGCAAATATCTCGGGAACGAGACCCCCTAGGGGAAAGAAAACCACTCCATGTTACAACACTCATCAGTACCTTTCATTTGATACCCATATTGTATAAACACGATCAAGGGTAACCCCGGTCCACATTTTGCCGGATATCTCGAAAACCCGGAAAATTTTAGAATGTTTTTTTAGCCTATAACCATGTCGAGCACACAGAGATCTTCCGTTCAAAATTTCATCAAAATCGGTTCGGCCGTTCTTGAGTTTTGCGAACAGAAAAAAAACGGCTTTCAAAATATAAATAGTATAGATGAAAAAAATATATAAAATAAATAAAGTTGGCTTTTGTTAAATATATTTAAATCCGAACCGAATAAAAAAAATTATTTATTAAAAAAAATTTATCAAAAAAAAAAAAGTTAAAAAAATATAATAAAGCAAATGATAAATTTATAAAAAAAAAATTATTAATAAAAATAATTTTAAAAATTCTTTTTTTTAAATTTATTATCGTTCTTTATACATACTCAAAAAAATAAAAAAAAAAAACAAATTTATTACGTAGGAAATATTTTTAACATTAATCAAAATCATTACGCTCTCTACTTGGTTGAGAGCAACTGTTGAATTTGTCAAACTGCCACTGCTGTTGATCCTCCCTCCATTGCTTTTTACTTCTGACCGCAAGAAAAACACGTCAGCTCATTTGTCATATTAACCCATTTGGAAAATAGTTCTGCTTGTCTCCTTTATATCAGTTTTTTTATACGCGCGCAAGAATATTCTTCTGACGAGCATTCATTTGCCCCCGATGACGGCGAAACTTTTGCTGATAAGCGCAAAAATTTTAATTGTGACGAGCACTGCATGCCCATTACTCGCAAGCCGATCTTATTAGCTCATACAAAAGCACGATTTTTGTTGCCTTCGAATTAAAATATTTTACGTTTTCTGCAGTTTTATTGTATTCAGTCTTTTTGCTACGGTCATTGTGACATCTTCTTTGTTGACTTTCTACTTTATATCTCACACACTTTCAGCCTTGTCTCTACTTCTCACCAGCCATGAAAGTTGCCGGTACTTTCAGCGTCCGTCTGCGGAGTTCATTAAACTATAATCCACGCTTTGCCTACAAAAGTGACAGTCAAATCACAGGTTCAACAGTCCAACAGTGGAGTGACAGCAATGCTGCAATTACTGCTATGGCGCACCCTTCTCGTGCAGTTACTCACACACCCCATAGCCCCTTGATTCCAGTTTCCTCTCAATGTTTTTGAGTTATGTTAATTTTTGCCCATTCGCATTTAACTTGCGAAGTACTCCAATCTTCGTGCTCAACTCGTTGGATATTCACACCAGCTGTGCGGTTCGTTTAATTTAAATGTACTATGAACTATGTTATAAACTTCGTCTTTTATGAACTCACATTGACAGCCGCCGAGTTGAAAGCACCACTGGTGGGCAAAAAGTACTACGCACGCGATTGCATAATGAATTTTTGTTGGATTTCTGATGCGCAACGCTAATACAGTTTATCACAGCCAACTGATGCCACCCACTTCAGCTCCGCAAGTACGAGGCGCACACAGCACGGATGCAACGGATGTGTTACGATAATTACTAGCCTCATCCTTGCGCTGCAAACAACTCTTCCTTTTTGAGGAAAAACTCGCATCTAATCTCTTTGCATTACCACAGCGGATTGAAGCTTTTTTACTTAATAACATTTTAATTACAGAAAATGTTTTGTCCAGCACTTGTCCAAGCTTTCCCTTCGTTCCTTGTTTGTTCGGCATTTTTTATTTCATTTCGTTTTTGTGGTTATGGCGCTCGCGTGGCTGGCTACTGCCTAATGGCTGTTTGGCGCGTGCTTTTGCTATGATTTGTTAGTTCACGCGTTGCGTTGGCCACCCACACTGGATTTGCGCGCTTTTTGGGTTGGACATGCCGCACGCAGCAAACGCCTAATGATTGTGGCTATGTGTTTGTACGGACTGCGGTTATGAATGTGGCGCCTAGCAATTGACAATAACATTTAATTTACTACTACATATTTTGCGGCAAAGAATCGAAAGAGTTGCTCGAATGGCCATGTAATAGGAACTGGAAATAAAAGGCTTATAGTTAGGATTAAAATCACTCAGCGTTATTAGATTATGTGGTGAGTTTGGATGCGGAAAAAATACTGCAAATTTAATAAAAATTTAAAAGACATTTTTTGTAGTGGGCTATCGTGGAAGTTTACGAGGGTGAGCGAGGGTAGAGTGAGCTGACTGATCTATGGTTATGACGGTATTAGCTTGGCGTAGTTAACCCCATGCATCTTCCAAAGAACTAGCATCTAAGTTGATTCGATCCGAAGGATGAAGTGATTTCGTTTCCGCTGAAGGCCTTTTGCCAAAGCGACTCTACTTTATAAAGAAAGAAAGCTCATATGTCCAACTCTTCCCCAAATTTCTGCTGATGGTTTCTGCAGTGGGGATAGTTCTGCTATTTCCTGGATGGCTGTCAAATATTAGTTGAATTTCTTTATTATCTAATTACGACACAGACAAAACTCAGCCCCACATTCGCTTTTGGAATCAATAAATGAAAATCAATTAACTAATTGAATAATTTGTATATGACTTCACAGCAAAAGATATTCCTTTACTTCATTTAATTTAAATAGCCCAAGGTAACATTACTAAGAAATTACGAAATACTCAGAAGAGCCTTCAAAGGTAATGCAACAAAGGGAAATCCTATCAATTACTTAAGTCATTGAGTAGAGAGCCTGATTATTACTAAGTAGGTGGTATGACAAGATGTGGAGATGGGAGGAGAAGAATTGAAAAAATTGTCAACGATAACTAGCGAAAGCGGCAAACGGTACATAGCATTGTTGTAATTCAATTAATTGCACAATTAAACGTCGCTACATTACATATATTCCGCCTTAAGGTGATGGGAAAAATGATAAAAAATTCTAATTAAACAGATTGCTGCTTAAATATGTACATTCTCAGTGACGAGTATTAGATGAAATGGCGAGAGAGCGGGATATTGAGTGACAGCGAGTAGTTGACACTGCCAGCGAAAATTATTCTGTGAGTGGTCGATAATTGCATTTGTGTGCGATTACAAAACTTATAAAAGTGAAAAACAGAATTTAATTATGTACATTAGGGTGAGTACATTTTTATTTATATTTTTTGTATGTTTCTAGGCTTTGTATTGAATAAAAATAAAATATTAATTCTTCATTTTTGTTGGTAACCACGATTTCAAAATAAATAAATAAATTTAACGTATAGTAATGAAACGAGGAAAAGGAATTTTAGTTTTACCAGAGGGCCTTTTTTTCAAGTAAATGTAAATTGAAAATAATTTTAAAGATTTAAGAATTTAAAAATAAGTTGTTGGTCGAAATAATGAAAATTCTGAAAGTTTGTTTCAAATTGTAAAAACTTCTAAAAAAAGGTGCTTTCGCTTTTTTTTCAAATAAAAATAGTTTTAGAAATCCCATGTTATATATATTATTTTTAAATTTATATAATTTTAACGAGCCTAAGCAATTGAAGAATAAAAAATTTCCTAATTTCGGGACTAGAGTCGAAATCATGGCATTTCAAAAATCCCCCAAAAAAAAAAAACAATTCTGGATTTTTCCTACGCGGAGTATTTCAGTGGTATATTTTCGGCCTAGTTCGATTGCTGACAGAATTTTGTAACTATTATTTATTCTGTCCAGCTTAGTCAATAGTTCTTGTATACTTGGCTTAACTCTATATTTGCTTGGTTAATTAAAATTCCCATGCCTATCAATTCTTATTATTGCAATAAATAGAAAAGCTTCTTGGAAGAAGCAGAGTGCAAGTGTGACAAGTGATGCATAATTGAATAAAAATATTTGCGAGGACAAATGTACTTACATATGTATAGGTATATACCCCGTACTCCGCTATTATTCTTCATTCCACATGTGAACAAATTTTTTCTTTTTCTATACACACTTGCATGACACCCTGTAAATTATCAAATAAGAATACAAAAATAAAACTCCATCAAAAGCTCATGAATAATATTTATACTTCCAGCTAGCACTTCTAGTTTATCTCTACGTCACATCGGTATAAAACAATTAATACGAACTGACATTGACCACATTGGTGACACACGACAAGCGACATACAACGCTGACACATGACACCAAAGATGCTGTACGAGTATCAGACTACTCGTAAGTACACAGCTGATGTGAAGCTCACACTTATTCGCAAGATATTCGCTTTCCCATTTCCAAATACGCGCATGTTTGTATGTGTGTCTATGTTTTTGTATGACAAGCAAGTGCACACACTTGAAATGATGGATAAACCAGCTGGTTGTCGCTTTGTTTGTGTGTCAGCGCAAGGAAGTGTGCAGATTGAAATCACATGCTTGTCAGCTGGTGGTAGAAGTGAAGAGATGAAGCGAGAAAGGGAAAGAAATAATTGATTTCATAGTGGGAATGACAGCAAGGGGTTTGTAAGCATTATTTTTATTTATTTTATTTTAATTTTTAGGTACTCGAAATGAAATGATGTTTTGTGTTCTCCAAAGCTTCAACTTAGTATCAGGAAGAGCTTTGTTTGTGAAACAACTTTCGTGCTGTTGCATTTCTTTACTAGCAATAACAGTGCTGCGATCTTCTTAGTAGGCGCATATATTAAAGGAATGTTACAAAATAGACCAAAAAAATACTACAACGATATTAGGATACTGAGACTGTGAAGCGCCATCATATATCAGCTGAGTCTTTTCCATAATCATTTCGCTTGCATTTAACATATTCCTTTTCAAACAACCCTTTCACATTTTTTCCCTTAGATAGTCATATTATCCCCTCACCTAATCCAGCCACCTTAATCGCTTTTTCACAATACCTTTTTACTCACCTTCTTTCCTGTATTATCAAATTTTACTACAGTAATTTTTCATTCGGTAATGCTTAGCTTAGCCACGCCACATGCGCACACACATAGTCACACACACATTGAGCACTTGTTTGACTACATTTTCATATTTTTCCTCATCATCGTCATCATCTTCTATTTTGCATGTCAGCTTTAATACCCATTCTTCGCTCTCGCTCATTCTTCTTCATGCCACGGCTGCTGCTGCTCATTAAGTTTATACCGGTGACAGTAGAAAATCGTTGCCAAGGTGAGCTTTAATTAGGGATGTGTGTTCATTTTGTTATCCACGGTTGCTTTTCGCATTACAACAACAAACACACAAAAACAAAAAAAAAAGAATAACAGAAACGCTGACGTTAATCGTTGCACCAATGAACTTAAGCACAATTGATGTCTTTTGTAGCCGGCTCAAGGAGTACGCTGATGAGTTGAAATAAAGTAAAATGCATTTGCTTGTTATACTCAGCTGAGAATAGAGTATACACGACCCTGTAACGGCGTAAACGAAGCTGGAAAGATATAGATTGGAATATATAAAGAGAGAGAGCCACATCTGTAACCACGCCCATTCTTAACATATTTAAAGAAAAAGAAACTACTAAAAAATGGACAAATTCGACGAACAACCACGCCCACTTTTATGTATAATATTCGAAAAATGTTAATAGACAAATAAATAAATAATATTTCACTGAAAAATATTTTTATAAAAATTCTATTTTACTTTCATAGCATCTGCGTTAGAAGGAATGTAAAAAAATAAAAACTGAGCTTGCAACTGGGTATACATAGCTCACTTAAACCCGTTTGTAAACTACTTTACTTTTTTAATTTATTCACTGTTGCGCTATGTCTTAAGAAGAATTATTAGATTCGTTAGCATGTAAGGGATTATTCTTTTCGTCATTCCTTGGAAAATGAGTTTGCTTTGATTAATTCGAAAAAGGTTTGCACTCTTCTAACTGCGGAGTAGTTTTTTTACTAAAAAAAAAACGAAATTGTAAAATTGCGATTGGAATGAGTGTTGCGAGTTTTTTGTTGTAAATTAGTAAGTACTAGTAACTAGAAAGTGAAAGTATGTCATTCGTTTTTGAATAAATGGATCACAATTTTTTTCTCCGCAAGACAGTTTAATTAACATTCAGTAAAAGTGAGGATTATAAAAAGCGTATTAAGTGATGCTGACGTTCCATAGAAACTCGAAAGAGATGCTTGAAGTATTTACTAAGCAACGGCTAAGATCGCTTGGGCATTTAAGCTTGGGTGAAGAAGTATACTTTAAGAAGAATAAGAAGATAAAGGTGAACAAAGACATTTCATTTTATTTTATTTTATCCCATTTTTCCTTACTTCTTTAAATAATATTAAGCTTTAAGATTTTAGAATGAAGTAGAAATATAGGAAATTTGATGATAACATAAGTTAGCAGAAATGGATAAAATGCTCTACATCGAAGTGGACTAAGTTGTCGCTCTTACAAGGAGCAGACCTTGTCTAAGTTCCATACAAAATGTGAACAGCGCCTCTATAGTCGTTATTAAAAAATATTAGCTTATCTTTAAAAAAATAAAAGACAAAGCGCAAATGTTACGTTATTTAGTGACAAGCAAGAGAGGTATACTATTATGACAATGACGAAGTAGCGAAAGCTCTTACAACTACAACTGCATAGTTACAACAAATTTCAACATACAAACATTGTCTATCAATAATAGAGAGGAAGTAAGTGTCATGCTGTTATGCTGTTGGCAAACTAATGACACAATTTTTTGATGACTACCTGGCTGCAAACAGCTGCAAAATGATGTTAGGCGCCTCAAAGTATGCAACACAAAATAAAAGTAACTGCAATTTGCCAAGCAGATAGCGCTCAACGCTATTAGTGGCACTTTAGAAGCAAAAGCAAAGAAACATACATAAGCAAATGGATGACAAGAGAAGCACATCATGGACATAGCGCTACACACACACACACACACATATTATCGTAGACATTGGAACATCATTCAACAGCAGTGGAAGCTGATTTCCGACTGTAGGTAGCTTAAAGTAGTGAAATTAAATTAAATGCATATTGTCTGGCACTTTTATGAAGATTGTGAAAATAAAAATTAAAAAATTAAAAACATATACATACATACAACACAATAACAAATATGGTTGATATAGTTTAGTTGGACAAAAAATGCAAAACGAAGCGGAAATGCTGTTGCAGCGTCACGTGCTGTTGAATACAACAAATTTTAAAATGTTTAACAAAAAAAAAAAAAAAAACGCAGAAGCAGCACAAAAAGAAACAAAACATAATACAAAATAGCAACAATCAAATAAAGAGTGACTACTGCCATAATTTATTGTTAAAAAAACAGCAAACAAAAATTGTAACTGTGGTGCACAAATGATGGAGTAGTGTGACCTGCACAGGAAACAGCAGCAGCATATGGAAGAGGGCATAGCTGCTGGCAAAACGGAAATGTCATAGATGAGCGCAACAAATGGCAGAGAGCAATGGCAGAACAAAAAACAAAAAAAAAAACTAAAAGTTTTCCTGCACTACTCGAGCGACTGAAAAGTAAAACTGAAGGTAGTAAAACTGGCAGATGAAAGCAAAAACAAAAACCAACACACAAACGCTCGCCAACCCGCTGAAAACTCGCTTGTGGTTTGCCGCCCAAAGCGTTTTGAAATTCTCAACATTTAGCGTAAATTGTTAGCAATTCATTCAGCAGCACAACGCAATCAAGTTTGGCATAACTGCTGGCAGAGCTTTGTGCGCGCCCAAAATAATTCTTGCTTCGCGTACCTGCTGCTTACAAATATTTTCTTACATTATTCTGCAAGTTATTCACAAGAAGGCGCGAACCAAAAATACTTAGTGGGTAAAACAGAAATACTTATAGAGCGTTGTAGAAGATCGCATTAGCATGGCTTACTGGTGTTGCAATGCCATTTTTGTTGCTTCAAAAATTTGCTTTCACGCCTTTTGTTGCGCTTTGTGGAGAATTTCTTGCATATTTGTAGGCGTTAGTGGAATAGTTCTTGTAGTAATTGTAGTGCAGCTGGAAAGGGAATAAGGACATAAGTAAGTGAAGGACAATATAAGTGAAGGGAAGTAGTGGCCGAAGGGGAAGTGTTTTATGTTAAATACATGTTTTGCTTATATGTGTAGAAGTAATATAAAGATGTTCGACGTGGCGTATACGCAACTTTTTTTTAAATCATATATGAAGGGCTCAGAACCAAAAGGATCTAAGTGACATTTTTTTGAAACTAAGTTATACCCATATTTGTAAAGCGAAATATGGTGTTTATTTGTTGGCAAAGAGATCCAAGTCATTTCGGACATTGTAGTGCCATATATTATACATACAATAAACGCCCTACCCAGATTTTACATAGAATTTTTAAAAAGCAGTATACTTTAAACTTGAATATCTCAAATCAATTTCGAAGTCCCTTAGATCCATTTGGTTCTGAGCCCTTCATATATTAGGTGGGGGTTAAAAGGCTTAACTCGACCTGTACTCACCTTCATTTTTGGTGTTTCGTTGAAAAATATTTAACCAAATATTTCTCCAAATTGTTACACACAATAACTAGCGCTTAAAATGTGTTCAATTTCACGTCTTTCAGATATGTATGTATGTGTGTAAATACATTCCGGCATGCCCATCATGGTGCATTATCGAAAATTCCAAAGAGTTTGCATACTTTTGCTGAGCAGTCGTTAGTTTCAATGCTCCATTATGCATAATAGCCGTGTTAACATTTCAATTACAAAAAGAACACACACATGTACGCACACACACACCGACACATACTACTTACCATTGACATACAAACAATCAAATGTTTATCCATCTTTTGAAACTACATGCATAAATTTGTGTGTGTGTGGGTGAATTTGCATGTTGAACACCAAATCGTCTGGCAGTGAATACGTGCGTGTAAGCGTCCGTCATCAATGTCATTCTTCTTCTTCTGCTTTAGTTGTGTTGCTGTTATTTTATATGTGTTACACTGCACTACACTTGTCCGCACAATAACAAAAAACGCAAATAAAACTAGTTCACTCCTCTCTCAGAACAATGCGTACGTGAGTTTAGAGAATGTGAGGGCAAGGACAACTAAAATGTAATGCGAATTTTACAAGGAAGCAGACACACACACACACATACGCCCACACATTCACTAATACAAAGATGTTTATATGCATTCATTCACATATTTCATTTCAACTGTCCAAATAAATGTTCTGCTGTCTCATTTGTAACGGTAAATGTTACAACAAGTTGCAATAAAACATTTTCAAAAATTTCAGATCATCTCTTGCGAGGCAGCATTTTCATGCAGATTTTATTGCTAACACCCAGCTCATTTGGCATGAGTGCAAGCAACAGTGTTGCTATTTTGAGCCCATCTAAATTTTATACAACGAAAGAGAGAGTATTTCTTGACTCCATTAAAACAAACACATACACATTCAAGTATGTATGTATGAATGTGTGGGCTGCTTCGCTGACTCGCGAAGTGGAGAGAATTTCGCGCTTACGAAACGGTTACATCAGTGAGTAACACAAATCATTGGATAGCGACTTGATTAAGACCTGTGGTATGGAGATCTATGTAGGTATATATGTAGATACACATCGTCGTTTGCTTACCAGAAGCATGAATGTGCTATATAGAACATACAAAGATTTATGCTTCTGGCAAGCGAGCTACGCCATCAGTTTTATTCGGCGGATTTTCGATGCTTTAGAGGAGTGATTTGAAGCGATATGGGTATAATGATGGCGTTAAACATGATGATGATAATGATGATGAAAACGATGATAATGATTATGATAATGATGATAATTTTGATGATAATGATGGAATGATAGTTATGATGATGATGATGGTGAGATTGAGGATGCTGATGATGATGATGGTGGTGATGATGACGATGATAATGATGAGATAATGATGATGATGATGACGATGCTGATGTTTATGATGATGATAATTATGATGCTGATGATGATGATGGTGATAATGATGGTGATGATGATGATGATGGTGAGGATGATGATGAGGATAACGATGATAATGATGACGATGATAAAACAATGATGATGATGATGATGTTTATGATGATGATGATAGTGATGTAATGATGATGATAATGATAGTGATAGTGATAATGATAATGATGATGATGATGACGATGATGATGATGATCATGATAATGATGATCATAATGATGATATTATGAGAATGGTGATGGTGACAATGATGATGATAATGATGATGAAGATGTTGTTGTTGCTGCTATTGTAGTTGTTGTTGGTGTTGTTGCTGATGATAATAATGTTGAGGATTGCTGGCCATTGTCAAACCTATCCCGCTATAATCGGCTTAGTACCAAAACATCGTTACAATAGAAATATGGCGCTGATTATAACAACAAGGATATCCTTCAGCGCCGCAGAATATTAAAGACGACATGATAAACATATGTACATACATATGTTTGGCCTTCGAAATGAGCTCCACGTCCAATTTTTGTTATATATTTTCCATGCGTTTTAGATTTCAAACATTTGAGTAGTTCCTCGCCACTGGCCCATCCTAATTAATGTGCTTACAGACAAACAAAATATGTTTTAGAATAACAGCAAGCAGAAAGCATATATACATTCCAACTTAACAAAGGCACTAGAGTTCAAAGTGTATTTGGTGTAAACAAGCTCAATTTTTGCTCAATCATTTACACTTCCATGCCCACAAGCATAGATCGAAACTGTTTGTAGTTAGCACTGTTGTTGTTCTTGTATCAAGTGCGTGCGAGTATGAGCTTGTTATCATATAATACACTACACCAAAATAGTTATTCGTACCCCCTTACATGTCCATGTAACAAATGCCAGCGAGTACTCATGTGGGATAACAGCCTGACATGCCATTTGATATATTCATTCATTTATTATTTGAGACTTGCACAAAGCAATACATCTTGTTGGGAAAATAAGAAAAAATTGATTCCAGATGAAACAGTAAAGAATCACTAAGAGACATAGTCAGTGGGATCTGGGGAGTGTAAGACAAGATATGTAAATAATACTAAATAATACGGAATGAAGTGCGTTAGGACTTTGAATACATTTTTCTATAGAACGATGATTAATGAAATTAAATGAGTAACAAAGAACTTTTGAACTTTTCTTGAAGAATTTGCATGATGATTAATTTTTCTCGCACCTTGCAATTATGAAGAGTTCTACCAGGAAAACTACCCTTAACTTAGGAATAACAAAATAAAATTATTAACCAAAACCAAAATTCATTTAGACTGAAGGTTCTCTTCTGAGCGCTAAAAATTTACAATTTTAGTAAGTTTGGAATTCGAATGAGCCATACGATTGGAGTTAATCAAATTTCTCCCCAATTGGCTGCACTTCAAAGCACATTGAGCTGCATGCATATTTCCCATTTCATTATGCAGCATAAAATGAAAGTAAAGGAATTGTGCAAAAAATACTTTCGAATGTTTGAGTAAATATGTGTGAAAGAATTCGTTTTGCATTTGCGAATACCAAACGCATTTCGACACATTCCAAGCAGTTAGCAAAATGCAATGCTATTTACTTATAAAATTCACTGCATAATTGCATAAATGCATATTTATATATTTTCAAATGTGCGTTGGATATGTGGTCAGCAGTGATAACCAGACTAGTAAAAAAATACCATCTTCAGAAACAGAATTTTTTGACTCACATAAAAATAGCCACCTCATTTTTACGCTCTTGTGTCACTGAAAATTTCACTTTAACTATCAATCTCTACATAACTGTAGCTGTCACTGTGACACTGTGATAGAAACGATCACTCTTAAAGTCACTATCATATCTCTGTTAGTTTCACTTATCTGCCAGTCACACTCTGTTACGCTTGGTCACGATTTCTTTCTCCACCTCTGTTAGTGTAATTAAGCTATCGCTGTCACACTTAAAGCATTTGCCACTCTTAAAGTCACTTTCGGCTTCAATAGCTTGTCACTACAATAGTCACTGTGCTTTTTACTTTCATAATCACTGTAATAGTCTCAGACATAATCTTTATGCCTATCAATTAAGATCACCGTCACTGGCTTAGTCATGGTAACTTCTAATGTCACTATCTTTAAGTTCAGTAAATTCCAATTTAGTTATAACTGAAGATTTCACTGTGCTTATCACTGTTTTACTCTTGGTCATGGTCTCGGTCACCCACTCTGTAAATTTTAATATGCCCATTACTCATTGCACTTGTCACCAACAAAGTCACTATACTGCTCATCACTGTCATAGTCACCCATAGTTACGGGAATAGTCACTGTGCCTGTCACTTAAGGTCACAGTCATTTTCACTTTAAGATCGCTGTTCCTGTCACTGTGGCTAGCACTTAAATCACGGTCGCTATTGGATTGCAATCGCTGTCACTGTCACTGTCTAACTAGTACGCCTCCGCTTCACACTAGTTCTTTTAACTGCAGGTTGTAAATTAAACCTACAACACATAATTAAAAGTCACTTACATACACACTCATACATACATATGCACCTTAAAATATCCGTGGTTATTTGCTTAAGTTAAGCCAACCAGGAAAGTCTATGCAGCATATTCATGGAGAAATTGCTGCTTATTTGCTTGGAAACTTAACGCCGGCTTTGTTACGCTTCAATGAATTAAATGCCAAGTAAATGCTGAAGAGAGCTTTGAAGCAACATGTGGCAGCATAAGCTCGCATATGGTCACATGAAAGTACATACATATGTAAGTACGCACGTAGCTCAGTAATACTCATGCAAACGGAAAAACTCATGTCAATGAGCCACTCAGTGGAATGCCTTTTAAAGATGAAGAAATCAACCTTTAGACTCCCTTTACATGCCTACGTGCGTTAAGTCGGAGTAGGCTAACTTGAGTAGCCAAAAAAAAAAAAATTGGCAGATTCTTAAAACCGCATGAAGCAAACTAAACTAAACCATGAACCATAAGCCAAATTCGCAACCAGACTAACTTAATAATTTGCTTGAAGTGGAGCACATTAAAAAAAAGCCTCAAAGCGCTTGCAGTGGAAGCATAAGAAATTCAAAAAGTTTGAAACTTCATATGAATATATGCGTCTGCTCACACATGCTTACGAATACTTAAAAGTTGTGTTATTATCCCTGAAGGAATTTTGCAATTGCGTGTCTCGACGGCACCACTTAGTGCTATTTTAGTCATTAGTTATGAGTAACTAATTAACTAGTAAGTCATACCGTTAAGCTAACCGTCAGTGATAGTTGCATTTACTCTTGCGGTCACGTTGGGAGGAAGGATGAATAAGCGATACATGGAGGTAGAGAAAGAGTAAGAAGAAGTGGCTAATAAGGTGAGCCAATACAGTTTTATATTCACCCAAGCCAATTATCGGGTCTGTCAGCCCTTTGCTATTCAAACTTGTTAGTAGCGCTGGTGAAAAAGTCTACTTACATTTCCTATAGGCATTAACAGGTAATACTAGTAAGTAAAAGGAATAGCAGAAGAAAATCAAGTTTGCTGTGCCTGTTATCTTTTAAAATGTGTCAAGGTTTCATCGTTGTTCGTTCACTCTTGAGCTCCAGATTTTAATGAAGTTTCGGTTTGACAAAACCAGCCCTTGAGGTGACTGTTTAAAAGCAGTAAGAAAAGAGCTTGAAAGCTCAGGGAAAACCTTTTTGCTTGGATACATTTTAATGTTCTACTAAAATAGCGTAGTCGCGGGAAGCCAGCAGACATCAAAGTACTAGTATCTAGTTAGTAAAGGTTAGGTAAGAGAAACATATTCAGGCTCTAGGTAGGCGATTGAGCTCCATTTACAGCATTCAGTGGACTTTATGTTAGAAAGTGAGCAACCAAAGCAAGACAAGCGCCTAATATCCATATGTATGCTTTTATATATTTACTTTGGTGACCTAATTAAATTGACCTTTAAACAAAATTTCCTACATCAAAAAAGTAAAAAAAATTTGATGTAATTAACTTCCTTATCATTGACAGCCACGCATAATAAACCCAATAACCAAGTGCGCTAAACACTCTACTAAAATGCTTATTCATATTAATTTTTAATAAACCAACACAAAATACAAACAACCATCAGCTATAGAGATGCCAACAAACTCAATAATGCATAGCAAGTACCCACGAAGCCATTAAATCTCGCTGCATTTGGTGCCAAGCGCATCTTGCTTTTTATTATAATTTTCATAAATTTTTTATGTACTAATCTCCGGACGCGATGTTGGTTTAGAAGAGCGCACACACACACAGCATGCGAGATGCAACAGTGTTCTTAAACAACAACAACAATAATAAAAAAGAAGATGAAGCAAAAATGAAATTTCCAACGAGCTGTCAAGGTGAAGCGAAAAAAAATTAAAAGCTTTTGTAAAAAGTGCTACATGAAACTACTCGCAAAGAGAGGGGTAGAGAGGGTGTAGAGAGATAAAGGAGAGCGTAAAAAATAAAGAGAATGTAGGAGTATGTTACAGAGTGAGGGAAAGGCTAGTATATGCAAAATAAATAGCGCATTGCGACTAACAAAGTGGTGGCGTAGAATAAAAAAGTTCACCAGAAGTAGGGGAGCACAAGTTTGAGTGTAGAAGATTATTATTTACTGGGATCTTCTCAATGGAACTGGCTTGATTTTGCATATGATAACACCCATTTAATCTACTTTGAATGAGTTTATCTTATGACTATACTATATATGGAATAAGGGCGTGGTTATAAATTATAAAAATATATAAAATTTATATAAAATTGTTCTTCGCAGAAATATTTATAACGAACCTTTTTATATTCCTAATCAACGTTTTTCTATTTTAAAAAGGGGCGTGGTCTTTTACTTGAATATTCTCTTTTAATTTGAATATACGCTAGAAGCTAAGCACAGCCGAGTATAAAATATGTTCTACAATAAAGTTGTGCTGGGAATGTTCTAAATTTTTACGATTTTCATTTTTATAGATGCGTGGTGAGTTGCGAAATTCGTTGATTGACAGGTGACATGCATGCATATGTAAATAATTTTTATGGCAACGGTATTTTCGGATAGTTGTTGCCATGGCTGTGACGTTAAATGTTTATGGCGCTCTTAACCAAAAATTTGGTCCATTTTCATCTAGTTTTTCGCGCTAGTGGGTGATAAAATATAAACTACTTGAAATTTTGTATGCTAAAAGCGAAGAAGATTGAAAAATAAAGTAATTTTTTGATACAAAGAGCAACAGCAATTTCAAGCAGTGATGGGCATATCTTTCACTGGTAGTATGAAGCGAAAAAGGTTTTTCAAAAAAACATATGTTACTTACACTCTGACTAATCTTATGAGTTCCCTAAACAAAATAAAGGACACCAAACAAATTCTAAGTACTACAACAACAAGTAGATGTAACAACAAAACAATTACGTCTCCATAATAAGGCTAACGAAAAACAGTTCAAGGCTTTTAGTAAAAAAACAAAAAGAAAATACTCGTAGAGTAACAGAAAATCTGCAACATTTCTACTTTGCTTGAAGAGAACAAAAGCGCCAAACAAAAGTAAGTCACATAAGTAGCAAAAAATAGGATAGAATGTGTGTAGCAAAAGGAAAGTACTAGCAGCAAATCAGCTTAGTAATGCTTACAACAACAGCTGTGCAGGCGCACCACCAGCGGCCATAGCAGCATACTCAGCCAGTTAGTGTATCAGTCCGCCAGCTAGCCTGTGGCATTGACAACTGCTTTAGCTATTCCTGGGCGACCACTTTCACATACTAGAACAAAGGCACACGCAGTCGGTGAGAGTTTAGTTAAACTGCAGTTAAACGAACTAGTTGTATACTAGTTCAAAAAGAGTATCAACATTTAGGACAGCTAGTCAGTTAGCTGTTGGCGGTGTCTTACGATGTGACAGCTGTCAGATTTCCGACAGACATATTCCAGTCTCAAATTTGGCTTTTTTTTACTAGGAGTCTCTAGCAATTTAAATTTTCTTAGTTTTAATTTGGTCTGTGCGGACTGGTGTGAGTTGAGGTAAAAAATTATAATTTATAATTCTGAAATAGTATTTTTTCGTCTTAAATTTTAATTTCGGTTTCTCCTGATTTTTTTTTTCGGGCTAGTTCTAACTATTTTGGTCTTTCACTACTGGTTAGAAGCAAATTTACAAGAAGCGTTCGACTTTAGGCATTGCCTTTGTTTTAAACAAATTTGTGTTGCACCTGTTCTTGAGTCTCACTCTGCAAATAATCGCATACACGAAAACAAAAAAGGAAAAAAGTTTTCATTTTTTTTATAAACTGTTTTGCTATTGTTCATATGCTCTATATTTATGTTAGTTAGGCCATTTCAACTTTAATTCGCTTGCTACTTTCATTGACCCACAATTGTAGAAAATACTTTCTAGTGTGGAAATATGGATTGTGGAATGCAGATACTCTCTTAGTCTATCTCGATATTCACTTTCATTACAACCCACATATTCGCAAATTCTTCAACGAAAAAGAGTCCAACATCAGCGAGGTTTTATCACAGATATTAGGAAAGAGATGTTTTTCTTTGTTATCGATTTTTATATTCTAAACCGGTTTATCGGGTTTTCTTATGATATATCGTTCATCCATTTAATTTTTTTATTTTCATATGTTTTCTTTTGAAATTTTTTAAGATTTTTCGACCCAACTCTTGTGTGTAGAATTTACACTCAACCTCTCAAAGAATACTAAAATGCAACACAAAAACCCGAAATCAAACAAAACGCCCCCTTATACATAACTTCCAGCTTCACCTACAATAAATTGTACTTAATACTCATATTTAACTAAAATGGTTAGGCAGCTTAATCAGTAATACAGCAAATAGACGATATTTAAATTTAATTAATTGCGCACTAAACAGGATTTACTATAGGCGCATATATATGTGGGCGTACTTAAAACTCATTTGTAAATTAAAACACTGTAATCACTATTAGATTTTCACAAAAAAAAAAAAACAAAAAAAAACAGCAACAACCAGCAAATGATTTCAACTGTGCATCAACCACGAACTGCGCATACAACGCGGTCTCCAGTGAAAAATTACCAAGGTCTCATATGTCGCACTCCAGCTAGTACTCCAATGGGGCAACGATTAAATATGTGGAACACGCCAGACTTTGCCTACTTACTAATCTACGTTTTAGTATGCCAAAGTGACTCGACGGTATTTGAAAAAATCCCGCCGACATAGTTACCGCCACCGCCACCATCGCTCTTGTGTACTTAAGCGGAAAAAGTGTATGGTTGCATTTGTATGTGTGTCTGTGTGTATGAGGTGCATACGAGACTGGGCGCTGTTTCAGTTGGTGCAGCGTGTGTGCGTTTGTAATTTATTAAAATTTTAATGGGCGTGTATTTTAATTTAATTTACGTTGAACTCATTGCGTTAAGTTTGTGTGGATGTGATTGGGGAACGCAAGTTCATGTGTGGGATAGGGGGCGTAAGAAGGAAAATGAAAGTAAAATTTCATTGTAAAAAGCAGGGAACGTATTCATTATGACAATTGTTAAACAATGCGAGGAATATAAAAATCAGAAAAATAGAAATAAAAAAAAAATAAAAAATAAAAAAATTTTCACAGCAAAAAGTTGAAGTTTGACTTTATTATTTTAAGTCAAAAACAACAAGTAAAATTTTTATTGTTTTTTTAAGTTCAAAAATTAATGCTGAAATTTAACTTCTGCAAAAGTTCGTTGTTTTTGTAAGTACAAATATTATTAAATATTACAATGTGCAATAAAATTGATTTAAAAACGACATTTCCATATGAATTTTGAATTATAAAAGGCTTTTTTTCATTTTTATGAATATTAAATAAATTTTCTATTTTATGCTTGCCTTCAAAAAACGTTTCTTTTTCACTTCAAATAAATTCAAATTTAGCTATTTAAAATAAAAATAATTTTATTTGATTTCTTGTTAGCGAAAACTGATCGCTTAGTCGTATTTCATTCATTCTTTTTGAAATACATTTTTTAATAGAAATTGCTAAAATCACCACTTCTTCCGTCCCCTGTTGAAAATGAAATCATCAAGAATGTACCTAAAATGGTTTCAAAAAGGTTACATAATAAATGTATTTAGTTACAGAACTTAATAAGTTTATCAAGTATGTAGTTACATATGCTTTAGTTACTTTCAGCTCCTGTTGTATGCTCCATTTATTTTGGGAATTTAAAAGGATTTGTGTAAATTTATATGCGGATTGTTAGCACAAAAGAAACAGAAAGGAAAGTCTCAATTAATTTTCACATATTTTGTGCTTGATGTAAAATGTTTTATGGGGTTGCTTAACAAATTCGAGTAAGTTTTGTAAAGGGAATGAGTATAAGTCAAAGGCCAAAATAATAATTAAATGGATTCTTTAAAAATCAAAACTCAACTACAGTAGAGGTAATTAATTTGCAAAAAAAAAAAAAAAAAAAACAAATACAATACAATACAAAAACGCCAACATACTTCTTAATTTCTCAACACAAAATAAATAAACAAATTTTAATTGCAGTTCAGTGCTCAGAAATTTAAAACCATTAGAACCTTGCCTCAGCTTTTCCACAACATTTCCAACTTCTCTTAAAGACCGAAAAGACAAACGTAAATATTCTCCAACTTCAAAAGTTGGCACGTTTTACACGTTTCTTTCGTTGCCGCCAAAAGGGCGACACAAAAAGTAAAACTTTCTCTACGGCATACATAAATTAAGCTTTTCCATATAAATTAAGTCACACAAAATTTATTCGTTGAACAAAACTGCATATGTGTGCGTTTATGTATAAGCCATATGTTTCATTCTAATTTGCGACAGCTTCATCTACAATTCCATTTCCAGTTCCGGCTACGAGTTTAGCTCTCTTCTTCGTTAAGCGTAAGCTAGCGGCAAGTTTAAATGTCTGTCAGTCTCAGGGAGCCATGACGTATGTAGTTGTTGTAAATGATTTTGTGAACACAATAAATGTGACTGGGCGAGTGAGTGAGATAGAAAACTCGTATTTGGTGGCGTGTGCTGCTGTTTTTGTTTTTCCTATTTTCATTTTCGTTGTTTTCTATGCGGAATACTTTCACTGTTTACAAATATTTTATTTCAGTGGGAATTTGAAATTCTCTTCTCTTTTCGTGCTTCTACGCTTTTCGTTTAATTCAAGAATAGCTATATTGCGTGCTCTTAAGTCACTGATGGATCTAATGACTATACATTAACTATTTGGAGTTCCATTCAGAGGGGAATCAGGCTATCAAGAAGCATAAACCAAAAACCAAGAACTATCGTAAAATTGTTATATAAAAATCTTGCTCTAACGATGACCATCTTGAAGTAAACGATTTTCAAAATAAATAAACAAATCTCCACAATACTCCCTCTCATCCTCACTTCAAATCAAACTCCCACTAACGTACTTAATATTTAACCCAGACTCTATTAGAAAGCACGAGTACAGTGCACAGAACAACAACTAGCCTTTAGAGTCAGCTTTGGTTTATCTGAAAATTCTTACATTTGCTATAGCAATTCATTTTCTTCTGTTGTTGTTGTATTGTTTCCGCCTTTAACATAGTTCGCACAGCTGTCCGCCTTCAGTGATTTGTTTTTGCGTGACAATGTTTCTCTTGATCTTTTTTTTTTGCTTTACAATTACTTGTGTTGTTGTGATTACTTTGCTCTTCATCCTAGCAACATATTGCCAGCGAGCATTGCTTTAGCCAGCTACTCGCTTGAAAGTGTGGGCGTTTCGGCGTAAGGACATAGCGAGCAGTAAGAGCTTTTGCTGGTTGACATCGGAATACGCCACAGTGACTAAACTAAATTTATTGTATTGCATTAAGCAACATGAGTCTTAGCGGTTACACACACGTCCCTTGTACTTTGGTAGTATGTTAGATAATGACTAGTTGGGTGCGGTTGTGCGAGGATGCGTCTAGTTTTGAAATAAAAATTAACTATGTATGTTGGACTGGGTAAAACAAGAGTTTTGTGTTTGCAAAAGATTTTGATATTTTTTTTCATTATTGCTCCAAAATATTGTTAAATTATGAGATACTTATACTAATTTTGAAGGTCTATAATTTTTTTAAAATTTTGTTTACTGATAGAAACGGAAATATCAATTTAGAAAACTATACAAAGATTAGCGAGTGGATTAATATGAGGGACTGCAGGTGTTTAGCTATTTTAAAAATAAAAGCAAAATAATTTTGCAAAAGAAAATTTTAATGATCTTAATGACCATATAAAAGAAACGAATGCAACGTGAATAGTAAAATCGATTTCATATCATGAAGAAATTGTAGAAAGTCTTGGCAGTAACTATTGACAGGGGAAACTTATACTTGGACTCTTTACGAGAGCTTAGCAATGTGAGCGCGCAAATAAAAATCTAAGAATTTATTTTATAGAAAGCCTTTACTTGTATTGAAAAGTAAAATTTATAGAGAACCGTCATAGCTTTTCTTATAGTTCAATTTTGGAAACTGGTAGAGTTCTTCATCAACATGTTCTGTTAACCATTAGACTGTCAGAACGATGGATTGTTCCTCAGATAAACTCCCATTTCCATTTATTTGTACAATCCATTCTTTTGAACTACAATGAAATAGTATAAAAATACTCAGATCAATTCTCTCAAAAGGTACAAATAAATATTTCCATAGCAAAAGCAAACAACAACAAAGCAAACTAATTTGCATGCTTAAACTTGAGTATTTAAAACCTTTTGAAGTTCAGCACATAAAAGTTTATGAGCTTAAGAGTTTTGAAACTTTTGATATGTTGGTAATTTTAAGCATTCAATCATAAACGAACGTCGGACATAACGTCAAATGCAAAGAGCTACTTTAAAATATATATGAACTCTGTCAAACTTATTTCTTTGTTAGGCTGTTTAGGACGAAAACTCTTCGAAACTTTAAGCTTATAGGCATTACCTTTTTATGTACGTATAGGCATTAGAGTGTGCTCTATTAAAAAAAAGAAAAATTTTTTCCGATGAATTAATTATGCTAAACAGCATAACAACACAAATTAATGTAAAAATAAACTAAAAAAGAAAAAAATAAAAAAAAATACTAAATGTCTGAAGTAACTATTTCCTGTTTAAGAGGTAACATGACATCAGCAAGGGTGAATTACAAAACTGTTAACTGTTACAAAAAAACAAAAATCAAAAAATAATCTACGAAATTGAGTGAACAGCCCAATGCAATTGTTTACTTTAAGACCGCTCTTTAGTACTTTATTGTTCTCACCAAACAACTTCAAATGACTCAAAGCAACAAATTTTCATTTGCCGGCCTGAATTCATTGAAATTCAATGCTTGTTTGTATATCTCACAAAGAAAACCCATGACAGCCTGAATGTGGAGCCAATATGCTGTGGTGGGGTTAAACTTTAGTTGGCAGCTTCATACTACAATTGTGAATTTGCTGGAAAAGTTTTCAACCTTCTCTCAAAAGCATCTTCTGAAACAAAATTTCAAGCAGGGCCGATATTACGATATTGAGTGAGCTAACCAATTTTAAACAAATCATTTGGACGTCAACTGACATTTTCAAAGACGGTAGATAAGTATGCAGTTGCTTTCAAGTCAATAGAGGAGCACTTAGCATGCATTAGGGTGTGCCTTGTGCCATTAATTATTTTGGTTTAGAAATCTTTCAGAACTGCAAACAACTTAGGCACTCCAAGAAAAAGCCAGTGGTTAAATAATCGGGAGACATTTTTTTATTTTTTTTTTTAAAGCAGGTTTCGATATAGCGAAATAGCGCTAATTGTGGCTTAATAGATGATATATATAATAGAATAGAAATAATTGCCACCCGATGTACCTCTATGAAAATTTGTCCTGATGATCCGATTTCTGGTTTACAATTACTGCCCTCAATTTCGTTATACATACACTTGAGAAGGGAAGCCAGTAAGTGGGCTTCTGGACTATTCAAAGTCATGTTCTTTTACAAAAACAACAAATAGATCTATATCTCAACATCATTTAAGTTTAATCATTTGTCAAATCTGTCACTAATTAATCACTTTCAAAAGTCTAAAATCGTAATAACAAGAACTCCATAAAATTCTGGAAAATGTATGTCGCTTTAGACAGGTCAGGTCAGGTTAAACATATGGTCGTATATAAATAATATGCACAAATTTTCAAAATATATACACACACATACATGCACACATTTCCATATGTAATGAAAGTGTCAAAATATGGCAAATGGGAATTTCAGCATACATTTGAAATTTGATTTGAACGCACGAATCTGCTGTGTGACCGAAGTACGCTCAACGATTGCAAGTTCGTGCTACTCTGTGTGTGTTACATAAGTAAGGTTCAACTACTGTTGCGTTAAGTGACTGTACATGGCAATCATCATAAATGTCAGCGTTGATTTAACTCCAAGCGTTTTTGAATATTTCATAAAGTTGCTAAGTAAGCGGGCAGCGTGAAATGTGGCACAATGGATGGGCAGGGAATTAAATGTGAGAGTGGGATAAGATAAGATTTTTGGCAGTGAGTGTGACAGAGAGAGAGAGAGAGAGAGATAGGGGTAGAGAAATAAAGAAAGAGAGAGTGAGAGTGAACAGCACCAAAGAGTGCGAAAGTGAGACAAAAAGAGTAAGAGGAATAGTAGTCTGCGTTGGGCGGCCAGTCGGCTTTTGTTTGTTTAATTTGAGTGGAAATTTAAAATTATTTAAAAGTTTTGTCTATAAGTACTCGGTGCGAACGGTTGTAATAACACTTCCGAAAATCTGTAGCTGAAAATCAAAAATAAAACATAACTTCTACTGGAACATTTTCAACTCTCAGCACTTAGTTTTGCTCCAAGAATTTAAATTTTTGTCTTTCTAACTTCTGAACTTTCAGACTAGTTTCAGTGGAGTTTTCACACTCCATTTGGAAACTAGTATTCCTTCTGACAACTTTGCTGTTTCACTGCTGGGCACTTATGCTCCAACGACTCCTACTAATCCTTAAATGCAAATCAAGAAACTTCCACATAAGACTTACTTAACAACTGACCCGAGCATGCATTTATGTATGTATGTAGATGACCTTTTATGCAACATATTTTTGTTTTTGTGCTTCAAGCTTGCATACATCAAAAATTTTTTAGAACAGTTACTATACATACGACTTTCAAATCTTGGCTGTAACTCATACATCAACATATTCAAATATTCATGTAGTTGGTCATTTTACATACAAAACAACAAAAAGAAAAACATTGCTCATTTAAATTTTAATTGCTTTATAAATGTTAAAAAGTCCTTGAACTGTTTTGCAACAATGCTGCAAGCTGCATGTAGGACACAATTCGGCGCTTGCAACCCCGACAGTCAAGGCAACAATACGAACATACAAAGTTGAGGTGTTGCTGGGTCTAATGTCAGCTTTACTTACTTTGGAGTTGAAAGATTAATGAGACAAATAACGCTAGCTGGAATTTATGATGATTAGGGTGAGCTTTAGAAAGCTTTTTTGGTGTATTTTCAGTTAATGAAGATGGACTTACAATTTAAAAGAAATAAATGAAAAACGCAAAAATATTATGACTGGTTATACTTTGCACTTTCAAAACTAAAGTATGGTCATTCCTGATTTGACATCTAGGTAAAAGTTGCGAAGCAAACTTCAACAAAGTTTCACCCTAATGAAGGTATAGATTTAACTAACTTTTTTCCCTATTAAATAACAAAAAGTCAGTCTTAGAAAGTTTTCACCTATTACTTACGCTTTTAGTTTTTTTTAAAGGAAAGTGCAAAAGCCTCTGAAAAGCTCAAAGGAGCAGCTCAACAGAAGTGCACAAAAAAAGAAGAAAGCAAAAGTTTGTTGTTTTAATTGTAGTCTCAGAGTATTGCTTTGTAAAGTTTTTCATGCAAATTCACTACAGGACATTGTTATAACTAAATTGGTAAATGAAATGTTTAAACAAAATTTAGAAAGCTTTAAAGCTGCCACTGAACTTTTTCAGGCGTCGTGAATGAATGCCAAGGAACACAGAAATATTGACCAAAATCAGTTATTTTCTTCCAATCAAGTGCGCGAATCGCTTCTAGGTTGAAACTAAATGGCTCCAAATTCCAAGCAAGCTCAAGGTTTACTCAACTTTTCCCCACGAGCCCTGTTGAGTGGTGATTACTAGCCGTAATGATTACCCCTTTTATTGATTATCCTATTATTTTTGGCGTTTAATGATCTAACTAAAAAAAAACCAAGATGAATCAAAAAAAAATTAGAAAAAAAATTTCATTACTTTAGATTACTTGTTGGTATTTTTTGCAGATAAAAATGAGCACATTTAGGATAAAAAAATTTAAAAAATATTGAAACCAATTACAAAAAAAATAAAATTATCAAACAAATTTTTTTTAAATTATTTAACATTGCTTTTAATTAAGTTTTGGTATTTTTTGCAGTCCAACATGAGAAAATTTAAAGAAACAGACAAAAAAAAAAATAATGAAAATAATAAAAAAAAAATAAATAAATAAATAATCGAAAAAAACATTTGTAATTAATTAAAAAAAATAGATAAATAAATTTCATTACTTTAGATTACTTGTTGGTATTTTTTGCAGACAAACATGAGCACGTTTATAGAAAAAAATTAAAACTAATCACAAAAAAATTATAATAATAAAAAAAATTGGAAAAATTATCAAACATTACTTCTAATTACTTTCTGGTTTTTTTTGCGTGCTAATATGAGACCATTTAAAGAAACAGACAAACAAAATATTAAACATAATCAAAAAAAAAATATAAATAATAAAAAAAAAAAATTTTAAGTAGTCAAACATCTAATTCGGTTGTCCTCGATCCCAAGTGAAACTTGCGGGACACAGTCGAGCTTCTCAACTAACTTCGATGTTCAAGTTAGCTCACAAATAGACCAAAATCATCACAGCCTACAGTCTACTTAACGTCCAATTGGATATTAGAGAGTAACCTTTCCTTAATACCTTTCAATTATCCTTTAACCTTCCGTTCCTCATGAGCTCTAAAACGTGGAATCTGCATACATTTTAATACAAGGGCGGACATGCCCCCCACATACATACATATTTATGTATTCAACATGGATGCCACAAATGGCTGTTAGTCTCTGTTTTTCTCAATTTATTTTCATGTCTACGAGTGATTTTGAATTTCAAAATGAAAAGCCATCAACCATTAGACATACGAGCAACAACAAAAAAAGTAAATGGTGACACACACAAAAATGTAACAGCGAGTGGGTGTTCGAGCCGCAAGTTGGGGAACAGGTACATCTGCCATGACCGAGAGTGGAATTGTGCGCCAACTGGCACTCACACAGCACATACAAGGTCGAGTCAAGCGTTTCATGCAATGTGTCACTAACAATAACAACAATAAATATACTAGCTTGCAAAACTCGCGGCTGGCGCTGGCTTACCATCCCACCAATGCCACCCTTGCCCACATCGCTTGAAAATCGCTGCATGTCAGTGTCAACTGCTTGTCTGGCTGGCTGCCACCTGCTAGAATACTTGTCGACGTTTCCCTGTTGTGAAGTAATAAACTAGTCGGGAAATAGACTAGTATGCAACTAGTTCAAAAGTGAATAGCTTGTACCAATAAAAATTTTGCAGACTGCTGACTTCGCCGAACTGAATCTGAGTATTTATCACTACCATGATTGTACAAAAAATGGTTTGGGCTATTTTGAACTAGTTCTAGATTGGTATATTTCGGTCCAAAGTCCGACAATTGACAACTCGTAGGACATCCCCATGTTTCAAATACCAGGAAAAAAGAGAGATGGCTGACTAGCTATGTTTGATGTAGGTACTAGTTTGGAAGTAGTTTGCAACTAGATTTTTTTAATATACCGGGTTAGTACAGCGTACACCAAAACACACCCACACACATACAATTATACTTTGCACATTTATTTCTTGTTTATTTTTTTGTTGTTGCTGCCCACTGCAATTCATTTCATTTTCGTTTGCTGTTAGTGTCATTTTGAATTGCTTTTTGACGGGCATAATTCTCTTGCTCTCATCGCCATTTTGTATATATGTATATACTTTTATGAATTTGTTTGTGTGTGTGTTTTTGTTTGTATTTGCCACTCTTTTCAAAAACCTTAACCCTGCCCATTCAACGCTACTCATCGAAAAAGTGTTATTTAATTTTTTTTGTCACGTTCTTGTTCTTTCACTTTTAAGTACATTAGCATTGACGTTTTTGTAGCCGCTGGCACTCAGCAGCTTTAAATGTTCCCTCATGTACTCATGCACACTGATACGCTTTGGTTCCAAGAGCTGTTGGCGAATCCTTGGGGTCTTGTTGCACTGCATTTAAGTGTTTAAGCTTAAATTACTCAAAATGACTTTAAGAATTGAGCTTAATATATCGTACAAAAAAAATGTTTTTTTTTTTTAGAGAGTTAAATACTCAGTACAGTGTTTTTAAAAACGTTTTGTTATACATTTCCAAAATAATATTTTTTTTTTCAGGTACAAAAATCTAAAATTTCAAGATGAAGAAATTTACGATATTAAAAAATACTTCAGGAATTTGTGGGACACAAAAATTTCCGATATTGCGATAATTCCATAGTATCAATTTTTTTTATTTGCTTGATTGTTCAGTTGAAATATTTAAGAAGCTGTTTTAATTCCAAAAATGCGATATCTGCTAAGTTTTTTACTTATATATTTTAAGGATCAAACATGTAAAACAAAGTTTTCGAAACCATGCGAAAGTCACAAAAATTTACGATATTAAGAAATTCGAAAACAGGAAAATTCGCTTAACAAGAAAATTCTGATACACCTTGCGATGCAAGAAGTTGAAGAATTTAAACTGGAATACCAAAACTCCATTTAGAAACGTGCGTGAAATTTACGGCATTAATAAAAAAATTACGATATTTCCCAAATTTCATGAAAATACTTCTCAACATAGCCATTTGTACATATTTTTGTATTCGATTATGCGAGATAAAGTTTCAAAATTTTGTATAAAATTAAAAAAAATTTACGATATTCAAAATTAGATTTTACGATATTTCAAAATTTCATGAAAATACTTCTAAACACACCCATTCTTATATATTTTAATATACGATTATGCAAAATAACGTTTTAAAAATTTGAACAACAATTACAAAAATTTACGATATTCAAAAAAAATTCCAAAAAAAATTAAAATTTCTGGGACTATTTGTCAATATTGACAATTTGCCAAGAACACACAAACGGCGGGTAAAACACATAACGTCATTACCAATAGCACGTGAGAGCACCTGAATCGCACTTGGACCACGACCCTCGCCATGACACGCGCCATTCACAAAGCGCACTTTCATTGACATTCATGGCGTTGATGAAATTTTCTGCTGCTACGCGTCTTTCGTCATTACCATCATCATCATGAGCAGCAATGCTTCCACTTCGTCAGCCACTTGTCCTTTAACAACTTTTTACTTTTCGTATTATTCTTCTGTCGTCGAAATGACACTTTTAGGCTTTTTTTTCCGTGCGCTGCCACTTAATGGCGGCGTTGATGCCAATGCTAAAGTCTTTTTGAGACAAACAAACACCACTACAGAATATTTGTTGTTACACTCCTGAGCTGCCAAGACCTTTGCAAAGGTTAAAAAGCCCGAATCATCGGTTCATCACCAATCATCAACCATGAGTAGCGTTATGTCAACCTTCACCCCTTTCAGGTCACACCACGACAAATTCTGTTGATGGCTTTTAATTCGTTGTTTTTCAGAGGGAATTATCATTTGAGATGGTTGCAGCAGCGAGGGTGACATCAGTAACGGTGCATGAAGCTTCAAAAAGTCATTGTTTCCATGGAATTTTGGCTCATGGGTTCAGCTGCGTGTGTGAAGTAGCGGCTAGGAAGGAAAGAGAAAGGAAATTAACGGAAGCAAACTCCTAACCGGAATCGATCTAAAGGTTGAACTGAAACCGAATTAGATATCGGAACCAAGACCGGAACTCTAAGCGGAACCAGAAAAGAATTGGAACTGAATAGGAAATGAAGCGAAGTTGAGATAGAAGCCTAGAGGGACAAGAAAACAAGGCCGAAACCATAAAGAAATGCAGACCGAAATTAGTTAGATTGAAAATGTGATTTCTGAAAGCTGAATCGAAATGGTGGAGTTGAAAAAAAAGCTGCTGGGGGAAAACATTCTTCACCATACCGTCCTTTCTTACTTTTGAAATCTTTTATGTATGAAAAAATTCTCTCTTCAATCATTGCATAATACTTTTTCGCCAATTCATGCCAGTATTCGGAAACAATTTTTTTTAGTTTTTCACATTTGCTATTTATTATTGTGATTGCATTAACTTTCTTAGCAAGTTTTTCCAAGTTGATTTAAATTAAGCAAAAAAAAAAGAAGAAAAAAACATTACCATTATTTGTGGTTTTGGCAAACTTTCGCGCAACTCACGCCCTTAATATATATTTTGCATCACTTATTACCCTACTTACTTGAGCCTCGTGAGCCGCCCTGAGTTGCGTTTTGCTTGGCAACATTCGTCAAATGAAGGTCGATTATGTTGTAGAAATTTATTTCGGCACTTTACTTGTGAACTTGCAACCAACTTTAAGACATGCAGAGTTTTCATGTTGCAAAGCAGCTACGTGGGCAAACATTCCAACACACACACACACACACAAACATACTTCTCAAACAATGTGGGCGCCAAAAAGTTACACTAACCACAAAAACTATTTTACTCACTTTTTTTCAATGGGTGCTTGTGGGTAGCATTACGCAGTCAAATGAAAGTGTGGTAAATGTTTTTTTGATGTTTTTTTCGAGCACATTTAATTTCTTCGTAGCGATTTCATATAGCAAACTTTTTTTATATGAGGTAAACAAAAACAAAAACAAAAAAATTCACCAAATGGGTTAAAGCAAATAGTTCGCTAAAAGTTGTGCAGTTGCTGAAACCTAATTTTACAGATTTTGGGCGCCCGAGGCGTGGTAGTAGTTGCCAGTAGAGTGCAGGGGTGAGGAGGTAAACAGTAGGCGAACATGAGCTTATGAAAAATATTTTCAATATCACGACGCCGCCGACGTAGTGACTTTCAAGCCTGCCGGCGCACTGTGGGTTGTTTGAAAGAAAAGTGGCGCAGAATTAAGTATCTGGTAAAACTTGGTGTTTAAGCTGAAGAAAAGTGGTACAAGATCAAGAAAAAATTACCAAATTAGTAATGAGTAAGAGAACAGTTAAAAATTGAGTAACCTTTTAAAAAATTTAATTTTGAAAAAATTTTTGGAGAACTGTTATTTATGTGTTTTTTTCAATAAAATTTTTTTTTTGAAAGTTCGAAAAAAGAAAAAAAATATTTTTGAAAGTTAAATATTTCAAGTTTTTTAAAGATTTTGAAGTTTTATTTGGGCTTATGAAGTATCAAACCTTTTTCCTCAATTTCAGTATTTTTAAATAAATATTTCAAGATTTTTGGAAGTTTTGAAATTTTATTTGGGTATTTGAATTATCGAACATTTTTGCACAGTTTCAGTATTTTTAAAAATTAAAAATTTTTCAAAAACATTTTTTGAAATTTAAGAAGTAATGAAATTTTTCAAAATCATTTTTCAAAGTCACTTTTGAATGTTCCATCGTAGCATATATGTAAATATCTCACTTTTAATCCATATGTTAATAAAGAGTTTTGAAATTCAACTAATATACTCGAAAATGGTCTGAAAAGGTTTGAAAATGTATCGACATTTGTTTTGTGTTTTTGAAAGAGCGAACATATTTGGAAAGTCCCATCATTTTTTTGTCAATATTCGTATTCAGCATGTCAACTTATTTTTTTTTATTTATGAAAAAAATAGATTATTTCAAAAAAAACTCATTCTTCAATACAAATTTCGAAATTCTTATAACTTATGCACGATTTTTCTTTTATTAGCAACTTTGGAAGAATGATAAATATTTTACTAGCTCACAATCCTTTCCCAAAATATTAGATTTTGAGTTCAATTTCTTCAAACTACCCCACAGTAAGGTGTCAAAAGTTGTCTGCTGCTGCTTATAACAACCACAAGCAAACGGCAATTTGCAATATTTTGCGTGCTTTTTATACTCGCTTTCTACTTTTTTTTTTTTTTGTGCGCAGTGCAACAGTTTCGGGAGCAGGTGGCAACGCTCATACCAAAAAACCATGAAAGTTTTGTGAAGCCGCAACAAACAATTCATACTCTGTAACAAATAATATTTCAACGCTGCACTCAACGAAAGGTTAATAATGCAAGGCCGTGACAAGGGAAACCAAAATTAAAATTGAACGAAAATGCAATTTAGAGCTTAAGGCGCAGCATAAACCCCGGCGCGCCTCCATGCAGCCCAGAGGGGTAAGGCACACAAATCGGTAGCACCCAAAACAAGTTTGACCTTAACCCAATTGCGGGCGCGCGAGTGAGTACGAATTATTAAAAAAGTATGCGAAAGCTAAGGTCGTCGCAGGAGTGGTACGAAGTTCAGTTTTAAGCATCTACTTATGCGCCTAGTAAGAATATAAGTGAAGCTACTTAAATTTAAATGGCAACAAGGCAACATTACAAGCGCTCTGGGACAATGCCGAAATGAAGAAAGAAATTATTTAAACGATTAAATTGGTAAGGGGGCAAACAAATGTGAAAGAAATTGATTAGTGCATTTTTTCAATGGCTTAGAAAGTGCGGTATTGTTTTATTTTATATTTTTTTTTATTTCATATTTTATTTTATTTTATATTTTTTTTATTTTATTTTTTTTTAAAATAATATTAATTTTCTTTTAATTTTATAAAATTTTTTTTTTATCTTGGTTTACATACTTTTTAAGTACAAGAGTGTAATATATGTATGTATGTATGTATGCCTGCATGTAACTCTCTCCTATCATCTAAGACGCACTTAATGCATTTTGACGTGCAACATGTTACGACTTGTAGATTTACTTAACTTGCCAAACAGCAGCTCCATTTAACGTCACTCTCATTAGTTTTGACCTCAACGGTGACGTGCTCGCCATGCCAACAATGACAATTATAACTACAACAACAATAGCAGTATGTATGCTCATTTTCTCAATTTCTATACGTACGAGTGTTGGGAATACCGAAGCGCAAATGAAGTAATAAATGATGTAAAAATGTAGTAAAAAAGTAGTACTTTTTAAATTAATAGATTTTCAATTTAGTAGTTGAAGATTTGAATAAATTCTCAAAACAAAGACACAGTTCCTCTTTTATGTGAATTGGGAATGAGGCTTTAAGAAAGTCAACTCTTTTTCCTTACTTGGCGCTGAAGAATGTAGTTGAAGCCGCAGTGTCACATTTCATCTCAAGAAAGAAGCGTTAAGTTCTGCTTTCTGTTGTCTGGATAAAAAGCCAAAAAAAAAGAAATGAAAACGGATCCCTGGAAGATGTAAGGACCATCTATCTAGGAAGCTATCAGGAAGATAATGACTTGACATTTTTCAGCGGCTATAGAACTCGCGTTTTATTTCGCAACTGGGAAGATAGGGAGATTTCTCCATTTAACGAAAAAAGTAGTAAATCTACTACTAACGTGCTAAAGTGTTAACGCTGTTGATAGCCGTGTAGGCAGTGAGACAACTTGACTTTCATGTCATTTTGGCTTGTTAGGCTGGCTTAAACTTGTCATTCATTAAAGTAATTGGTGCAAATGCTTGACATGCTGGAGCGATTAAAATGTTGGAAAAGAAAATGCTTAAAGAGCGAGAGGGAGGGGGAGAGCGTAGGAGGGTGAACATTGAAAAGAAATATGTGAAGTATGTATGTTTGTGATGGCAAGCAACCCAAGTTTATGTTAAGTGCTTTTTCCCCCTCTTCCACATACACACTTTGTAATATGTTAATGGTCCTTGAGCTTTATTTGAGTGCGAGCCAAGAAACAAAAAAATAATTGTTGTGTAACAAAATTAGAAAAGTTATAAGAGTCTGCGAGTATTAGAATATGTTCCTTAAAACCCCTTTATGCTTGTAGGTTTGTTGTAAGAAAAAAATTAAATAAAATAAAATATTATGCTTCCTTGCATTTTAGACGAAATGTTGTAGGAAATTATAATGGCGGTCTTGAGATGATGAACTTTTGCTCCTACCGCCCGAAAAGAGTTTCCAAGAGTTTTACAAGTAACTGACAAGTTATCTTATAAATAAAAATGAATGTGTGTCTGTGTGTCTGTGTGTCTGCGTGTCTGTGTGTCTGTGTGTCTGTGTGTCTGTGTGTCTGTGTGTCTGTGTGTCCTTTATGGGCGTCCAAAGTACTCAACCGATTTTTATGAAATTTTCACAGTATATTCTTGGGATCATGGGTTAAAGCATAGGCTATATTAATTTTTGGAAAAGTGGGCGGTGCCACGCCCCCAGGCTATATAAAACTACAACTCTTCATAACTCTGAACATATTTGGTCTAAATTAATGATTTTTGGATATGTGTGTCCTTTGGTCAAGATTTATGTAATTTTGGAAAAGTGGGCGGTGCCACGCCCACATTTTTTGTGTTTTGTTTGTACTTCAATAATGTCCAAAGTTTATGGTCGATCTCTTTTAAACTTTCAAGATTGGTTCAGAAGATTGTTGTGTACGATTTAGGCTATATCAATTTTTGGAAAAGTAGGCGGTGCCACGCCCCCCGGCTATATAAAATTTAAATTCTTCATAGCTCTGAACATATTTGGTCTAAATTAATGATTTCTGGATATGTGTGTCCTTTAGTCAAGATTTATGTAATTTTGGAAAAGTGGGCGGTGCCACGCCCACATTTTTTGTGTTTTGTTTGTACTTCAATAATGTCCAAAGTTTATGGTCGATCTCTTTTAAACTTTCAAGATTGGTTAAGAAAATTGTTGTGTACGATTTAGGCTATATCAATTTTTGGAAAAGTAGGCGGTGCCACGCCCCCAGGCTATATAAAATTTAAATTCTTCATAGCTCTGAACATATTTGGTCTAAATTAATGATTTCTGGATATGTGTGTCCTTTGGTCAAGATTTATGTAATTTTGGAAAAGTGGGCGGTGCCACGCCCACATTTTTTGTGTTTTGTTTGTACTTCAATAATGTCCAAAGTTTATGGTCGATCTCTTTTAAACTTTCAAGATTGGTTCAGAAGATTGTTGTGTACGATTTAGGCTATATCAATTTTTGGAAAAGTAGGCGGTGCCACGCCCCCAGGCTATATAAAATTTAAATTCTTCATATGTAGCTCTGAACATATTTGGTCTCAATTAATGATTTCTGGATATGTGTGTCCTTTAGTCAAGATTTGTGTAATTTTGGAAAAGTTTGCGGTGACACGCCCACATTTTTTGTGTTTTGTTTGTACTTCAATAATGTCCAAAGTTTATGGTCGATCTCTTTTAAACTTTCAAGATTGGTTCAGAAGATTGTTGTGTACGATTCAGGCTATATCAATTTTTGGAAAAGTAGGCGGTGCTCCCAGGTAATATAAAATTTAAATTCTTCATAACTCTGAACATATTGGGTCTAAATTAAAGATTTTTGGATATGTGTATCCTTTAGTCAAGATGTATATAATTTTGGAAAAGTGGGCGGTGCCACGCCCACATGTTTTGTGTTTTGTTTGTACTTTAATAAGTTCAAAGTTTATGGTCGATCTTCTCTAAATTTCCAGATTGGTTCAGAAGATTGTTGTGCCACGCCCCCAGGCTATATAAAATTTAAATCATTATAACTTTGAATATTTTTGGTCTAAACTAATGATTTTTGGATATGTGTGTCCCTTGGTCAAGAATTATATAATTTGGGAAATGTGGGCGTGGCACCTGTTGATCTGTTTTAAACTTTTCCAATACGTTAAAATCTTCGTTGGGTACGACATATGTACATAGGCTACATTTGTAAATTCTTTGGAAAAGTGGGCAGTTCCAAGACCACAAGCTAAGTAATATTTCAATTCGTTATATCCCTGAATGTATTTGCTTTAGTGACATTTTAACGTTCTTAAATCTTAATCAAAGCACTTAATTTTTTTTGTTTGTTATTGCCGTTCATACATATCCAGAGTATTATAGGTAGATATTGGATATAATTAAATAAGTACTAACTATACATCTGCTCAGCAGCGCATAATGGTTTTTGTCATACCCATTGAGTTCAAAAGATCCGTTTTTTGAGTTGGACATCCAAAAAATTTATTTGTTTATACCAAAGACTTTAAAGCCACAAACATTGTATATCCTAAAGCACTGCAATAAATGGAATGTTAAAAGTTAAAGAAAAATATTTGAAAACGTATTTCTAGGGAAGTCACTGGTCAGGCAGAACAACGTCTGCCGGGTCTGCTAGTGCTTAATGAAAGGTTACCATCGGCAATGGAAGGGCAGTTCCAGTTTCTCGTGAAATACCAACGGTTATGCGTCCTTCCCGGTACAGTGCTCGTGTTAGTTGAAGTCCTCACATACCTTGATGCTTGCTCGTCTCTATAAATCAAATAAATTAGTAAGCAGGACTTCGATGGACTAAACGATAACTCGGAAGTTTGTGAGAGCTGCTATTTTTGGAGAAACTCCAGTGTGATAGAGAAACGCGCTGAGAAAAATCTACGTAGAAAATCTAAGGGTTAAAATAGCGTACCACAACCTTAATACTTTGACGTAACACCACCTTTCCAAGTAGCTTATTTCGCTCTTAAGAATTTTTAAATAAAGCGAAATTTGTGTGTGACACATTTTATAAACCGTTTTAACGAGCGCTTTTGTGTTGTTGGTAATTGTGGCCACAACATTAATAGCACTTTGATGTTCTATTGGTTTCACTAGTTTAAACAAGTACCTGAAAACAACAACAGCAACACGAACACATAAACAAGTCGAGTAACAACAGCGAGTAAGTGAAAGTTTCTACTTTGATGGGTGAAGTAGCAGCAGCAGCAGCATTTGTTGTGCTCAAGGTAAGCCAAGGTTGTAATGTGCTCGAGGTCGTACAATAAACAATACATACATACATACAAGCGATATAATGAGTGGCAACAAATTGTCCATAGTTAACTGTTACATATAATTTTTTTGTTGCTGACAGCTAAGAGACGCACGAGTAAGTATTTGTTGTATGCCATTTATAATTGCGAAATGAGTTGAGTTGAGTTGTTATTGTTTGTACACTTCCAGGTTTTATTTTCACAGGCGCCAATGTCACGAGCAAAACTGTGCTGGCAGCTGGGTCAATAGTTGAGCGCTGGCTGAATCGAAGCTGCGGCAGATGCGAAAGACGAAGAGTGAAAAAGAAGCAAACAATAATTTCTCATAGCGAAATATGACGAAGTAATTGACAGCAATCAGATGCAAGTTGCTTGAATGTTGCTGCTTGCTTAGCAAATTTATTGAAAGCAGCAATGAAATAAAGAAGTAGGAGAAATTAAAGGCTGTGAGCGGCTATTTTTTGTCGTCAGCACTTAGCGACTTGCGAATAAAATAATACATGCAATTTTTTAAGGTTTTCATTTTGCTTTAAAAATCAAGATGGTTATTTGTTTAGTTTTTTTTATTCCCAAGTCGCTTAATGCTTATGAAAAAAATGCAGATGTTAATAACTATGTTTAAAAATTATAATTTAAAAAATTTGTATACTTTCAACTCAGGTTCTTAGCTCGAAGTATGCTTTTATGGATAAGTTCTGCACGTTCCTGAATTTTTTAGTTAAACGTTTTTATACGAAAATTGTATAAAAGTTTTATTATCTGTTATAAGCGTACTAAAGTGGGGATATAAATTCCTTTAACATTATTATAGGTCAGTTTAAGAACCTTTCTAATGTTTGTATTGTTTAGGAATACCACAAAGGTAGATTTTGTCAAGATTATGAAGTAATCAATAGCTTGAAGACACGTAAAAGGTGAGATAAAATGAAGTAAACAAGCTGTTGTCTATTAACATAAAGTAGCGAGATTAAATAACAATAAAAAGTAGAGGGAGAAAAGAAAAGGTAAAACACAATAACTTTGAGTGTAAAGTGGAAATGCTACCCTAAAATAGTTTGGTTGAAAGACGACGGCGAATACTTTTCGTTTGTATAACAAAGACGGTTAGGGCTCACACTTGTAAGAAAACATCATCAGTAAGGCCATGTGGGTAGAGAGTCTAAGATTGTTGTATTATTATTCTACATATTAAATTTCATTCAAATCGGATAAGTCGTTACCAAGATAAGAGTGGTGGCACAATAAAAGCTCGTTCAAAGATAAGAAAAGATATGTATGTGAATGTAGCTCATGTGTGTGTATTATGTATGTATGTGTATGTGTGTTAGACTATGCCAAAAAAGAAATGATTTTTTTTATTATTAAATTGATAACTATTAATTTATCAATGCTATATATAGATGGCATCAGTCACAAAAAAATCTTAACTAGCAATGCCAGACTTCTTACAATTTAATTTCAAAATTTTGCAGTATTTTTTTTCGTTTTGAAATATATTAAAAAAAATTGTTTTTGACTCAGCCTAATGTTTATCCATTCACAATTTCACAGAAAATATGTCATTTTATAATTTATGAGCAATAATGCCGTCAGTGAACCGTAAAACCGATGTATAAACGAATCATATACAAACACACGTACATTTTTGCATACTACAATAACAACAACTGACAAGCAAGTGTGGGAGAAAAAAAAAGGCGATTCTGAACAGACGAGAATAAACAAAAGTGGGGACAGAAAACATATACCGTCATTTGTATATCTGAGCAGAGCAGCTGAAATTGTGTGGGCTGTAAAACACGGTGAGTTGGCAGTGGAGTTGTAGTTGTACGTACTATATATACATACATACATACATACATACACATACTTGTATACTTGTGACTCAACCTGCAGTCGCAAATATTTTGCTTTACTTCTCCGTCGCACAAACAACTTCAGAAAAACAAGAAAATCGAAAAAAAAATAAGCTCAAGAACTTTACAACAAACAACTTCGATGGCTGTAAATGAGAGATACAATTGCACGAAATGAAAGCTGAATATTACGGTAATAAAGTCGTACTCGTATATGACTTGTAGCAGGCAACACAGCAAATGCAAGATAAAGCGAAAGCAATAACAAAAAAAAGGTGAAATCGAAATAAAGAAAGCGATGAGTTCGTTTGTGTGTAACAAGTGGAAAATATTGGAAACTCAATAAGAAAGCCGATAATGCCTGTGGAAGCACAAACAATATTTTTGGACGTATTGAAAGTCTTACCCATACATACATACATACATACTTGTACATGTGAGCTATAAGCTAAGGCGATTTAATATAGTCACATCGTACGCCAGTGATACTTGTGTATGTATGTGCGCTGGTTTGTGCAACTTCATTGTGGCTGCAGGAAATTGGAAACGTCTTTTGTGAAACGCAAAACAAAGTGACACCATTGCCGAAAATAGCCTGTATCAGGCGCGTATTAAGGGGGGGGGTTTCGGGGGTTCAAACCCCCCCGAAATTTCCGAAAATTTAAAAATATACGTCTGTACTAGAATAATTACTCTATTCACTTTTAAAACCCCCGTTAAGAAAATAGCAATAATGAAAATACGAAAGAATAAAATTAAATAATATTTCACACTGAGAGAAGATATTGGTAGTCGCTAATCAATTGTCAGAGCAAGTCTGAGAGGTCACAACTAAATTCATTCACTCATTTCGCCCTTTAAGAAATTCGCGCAAAACTATCAGTCTTGCTCTGCATAAGATCAACTTAGCATCTCAACTACATACATATGTAGCTTGTTAACAACAGTAAGAGTGATTCGAACTAAAGTCTGTTGAAATTTAAATTAACTGCTTTTCGAGCCATGAATACAGCGGGCAAAAATCGTAAAAACGAGTGTCTCTCGTTATTATAGTCACGGTTGCCAGAGGTTTAACCAAAAAAAATGAGCAAGAAGTTAAAAAAAAATTTCCAAAAATTACTAAGCTGTACACAACGCAGTCGTATTGAATTATCAGAGAAAGTAAAAATTAAATTGTGCTTATACTTGTGAGGTGATAATAAAAAGTGACGCTTATTTGGCAAAAAAGGATTGAAAAAGTTTAAAAGAAAGCCCGGTATGCTGTTGAAAAGAAAATGATTAAGAAATATTTTCAAGCATTTCTTGACTATGAAATTGTCATGAATAGACAACAAATGTTGACGTTCCTTTTTGCATGTCGAATAATTGCAATTTGCCGCTTTTTATATGAATTTCAATGTTATTTCATTATATTTTTTGTTTTTATTTTTCCGAAGCTTCAGTTTTTCTTCAAGAAATAAAGCGACAACTATTTACTTCTTGCCAAGGCCTGAAGAAATCCTACACAAAATTTCAAAACAAACAATAAAAATAAATATTATTTGATTTTAAACTTTTTGTAGCCCATACACCTAGACCAGTATGTTTGCGTTCAAAGTGTTGTTTGGAATTTCCAGTAAGATTAACTTCCTTTGACTAATTTCATTATTTTTGTATGAAAGAATGTGCAAAAAAACAATAACAAAACTGCAACTCAAAGTTAAAAACTTTGTGGAAAATTCATGAAAATTCAAGAAAACTCGGAAAATCTAACTAATTCTAACTTTTTAGTAAAAATGTTTAAATTTTTTCGAGTTTGCAGTTTTGTGGCCCGTTCAATTAAAGTGAACAAAGATAGGAATCTTAAGCCGCTAGAAGAATTGCTCGATTTTTGGCAATTTTTTTTCTAGCCAAGTGCATTATTTTCCATACAAATTTGTAAGCGCAATATTTTTATATTGAAGAAAATGCTCTTGGTCGGCTTTTGACAATTGAACGAGCAGCAAAACTGCATACGCGAAAAAAATCAAAAAAAATTTACGAGAAATTTCGATGAAATTTTGTCGAGATTTCTTAAACTTTCATGAATTTTCCACAAACTTTTTAACTTTGATTTGCAGAATTTTCATTATGTATTTACACATAGTTTCATTCAAAAATAATGAAATTAGTCTAAAGAAATTAATTTTACTGGAAATTCCAAAAAAAACCCTTTGAACGCAGACATACTGGTCTAGGTGTATGACCAAATTTGGTTTAGAATTAAATTTACGCCGGTTGTCATAGAAATGCGCCTAATAAAAATTATTTAAATTTTATACCGAAAATGTTGTTAACAATTGTTTATGTTTTTTTAAAAAATGTTAGGACTAGAACCGATCAGTGCGCAATGCTCTACCTACTGAGCTACGGCGCACTCATGAATTTTGTGCGAAAAGTGCACATATTCGCTGTCTATACGACTTTTGTTGTATTTTTGTTTATCCCGGTTAAGTTTTAAATCTAAACCGCAAAAATTTGAGAAAGGCTTGAAATTTATTACCAAAAAGTTTTAAAAATTGTGTAAACCAATGAGTGGTTTAAAATTTAGGCTCAAATTTTTAGCCGTGTAGAAAGAGGAAAATTTTAAATAAATAAAAGTATAAATATGTAATATGTGAAAATATAAATATGTGTGTATTTACAGGTAATTCTTATTTACTGACACTTTGGCCAAAAACCCCCCCGAAATTTTTTTCTGGCTACGCGCCTGGCCTGTATATATTTATAGATATGTATATATGTATGTACATGTGTGCGTTGGTTTCACCTAAATTCGATAATGGCTTGAATGGTTTTAATAACTCAGATTTGCTTTAAAAGAAATAATTTTTTTAAGCAAAACCCTTAAAAAGCAAGTCGAAGATTATTACTGAAAATCCTGGGTAGCCTACTGATGTAAACTCGTTATTCCGCTGGATCACTTCTGGTCTGTGTGTCCTTCTAAGCACACCGACCATTCACTGGGTTCCATTGGGTTCGTTCTGGCCTATAGATTTTTTTTAAATTTATTTTATTTTCATTTATTTTAATTTATTTTATTGTATTTTATTTTATTTTATTTTTTTTATTTTATTTTTTTTTATTTTATGTTATTTTATTTTATTTTATTTTATTTGATTTTATTTTATTTTATTTTATTTTATTTTATTGTATTTTATTTTATTTTATTTTATTTTATTTTATTTTATTTTATTTTATTTTATTTTATTTTATTTTATTTTATTTTATTTTATTTTATTTTAATTTATTTTATTTTATTTTATTTTATTTTATTTTATTTTATCTTATTTATTTTATTTTTTAATTTTATTTTATTTTATTTTATTTTGTTTTATTTTATTTTAATTTATTTTATTTTATTTTTTTATTTTATTTTATTTTATTTTATTTTATTTATTTTATTTTATTTTATTTTATTTTATTGTATTTTATTTTATTTTATTTTATTTTATTTTATTTTATTTTATTTTATTTTATTTTATTTTATTTTATTTTATTTTATTTTATTTTATTTTATTTTATTTTGTTATTTTATTTTATTTTATTTTATTTTATTTTATTTTATTTTATTTTATTTTATTTTATTTTATTTTATTTTATTTTATTTTATTTTATTTTATTTTATTTTATTTTATTTTATTTTATTTTATTTTATTTTATTTTATTTTATTTTATTTTATTTTATTTTATTTTATTTTATTTTATTTTATTTTATTTTATTTTATTTTATTTTATTTTATTTTATTTGATTTGATTTGATTTGATTTGATTTGATTTGATTTGATTTGATTTGATTTGATTTGATTTGATTTGATTTGATTTGATTTGATTTGATTTGATTTTATTTTATTTTATTTTATTTTATTTTATTTTATTTTATTTTATTTTATTTTATTTTATTTTATTTTATTTTAATTTATTTTATTTTATTTTATTTTATTTTATTTTATTTTATTTTATTTTATTTTATTTTATTTTATTTTTGTAAGTTTTATTTTATTTTATTTTATTTTATCTTATTTATTTTATTTTTTTAATTTTATTTTATTTTATTTTATTTTATTTTGTTTTATTTTATTTTAATTTATTTTATTTTATTTTTTTATTTTATTTTATTTTATTTTATTTTATTTTATTTTATTTATTTTATTTTATTTTATTTTATTTTATTGTATTTTATTTTATTTTATTTTATTTTAATTTATTTTATTTTATTTTATTTTATTTTATTTTATTTTATTTTATTTTTGTAAGTTTTATGAGCTCAAGACCAGTTAACAATAATTCTTAGTGAATTGTTCTTGTCAGTTTTTGGGAAAAATTGATAATTAGAGAAAAAAATGATTATTTTATTTTATTTCTCTTTCCTGGTCGCTATCTTTTTCTTGTCTTTTCTTTCTCTCCTTCTTATCAAAGTTTGCACTCTATTGTTAGCCAGTCCACAGCGTTCTAATAAATCTTACCATTTATTTTCATAAATCTTACCCTTTTCATCTTTTTAAAGTAAATAGTAAACGGTGGTCTCATTAAGTTTCTGCCTACAGCTGTCATTTTTAGGGTGTAAAGCTTCGGTTCAAATGTCAAACAGTTGCCTATATCAAAACAAAGTTTCACTAAACTGCCATTCGTATTTATCATTATTTTCTTTCCATTCAAGTAAGCAAAATAAAGAAAAGTTTCTTCAAATGCAATGGTATTGTGAGTAAATGAAAACAGTTATCTTTTATATCCTGTATCTATTTATTAGAATCATATTATTTGCCATTTAAAATATCTTTTCTTAATATTTTTGTATACAATGAAATTGACTAGTTTGCAATTTAAGGAGAAACTTTTTTTTTCTTTTATTTAGAGGCTTGTTTACGAATCTCTTACAATAGCTCACTGAAGCCCAAGTCAGACAAAGCAGCAGCTTACAACAAACGTGGTTGAAGGCACTCCAGCCAATCACGATTTCCTACCGTCACCTGGTAAGACTAAAATTCAAAATCGTCAAAGTTACCTCTTGTATAAAAAAAATCAAAAATTTAAAAAATCGCACGAAAGCCTTTTTTTCGGTTGCTTAGTTTTGGCCTTTGTGTGCAACAAAGCTTTCACTCTTATTGTATTGACAGTGAAAAGAGCGGAAGATAAACTTGAAATGTGTTCAGATAACAGCCAACATGAAAAAGGAAAATCCGGTTAAACTATAGAAAAAGCCAACATAAACAACAACAAATAACAATGAAATCGAAAGTTATGCGCGGGTGAGATTTACTAGATTGAGTTTGGCGCACAACCACACCAAAGGCGGCGCCCAAAGTTGCTTGAGTTAGGACGCACAAACGAAGTTACGCACAGCCAGCCACAAACATGTTGCGACCGTATTTACTCGTTTGTTGTTGTTATTTTGTTTTTTTGCTTAGCTTTTGTTATTCACAAAGTATCGACGCCATTGAGGCTGTGGCGGAATTGAATCACTACCAAATACAAACACACACACACACATGCATACATGGACAAAACATACAACACAAAGTAAAAAGAACCCACACTCTGTTTGTGTTTTCACGGTAGACGAGGCGCGAGGGTGCTGAGCCGAAACCATTTTGTGGCGACGCACAATTTAAAAGTCAAAGTCAAAAGTAGTCATTTGCAATGTTAGTTTTATTATACATATATGTGATGACTTGTACATTAGACCGGGCCAAAAAAAAAAGTTTTGTGCGCCAGGTCACAATCAAAGGAAAAAACAGAGGTAGGGTAAAGACGGTAGCTAAGTAAAGAGAAAGGGTAAGAGGGAGTGCGAAGCTCCTCGCAATTATTCTTCGGTGCAATTCAATTTATTTGTAAATGCGGTTCACCCTGTTTTAATGTAATGATTCCTAAAAGTTTTTGTCTCAATATTTGTTTTAAAAGCAACATTTTTGAATTGAAATTTCAATACAGCTTCAGCTAAAATTGAGTTAGCTAAGATAGGGTGTGGCTGAAATTTATTCTAAGACAGGGTGTTCTTCAATCAAAGTCTGAAACAGGGTGTTACAGAGGGAAAAATGCCGTTACAGGGTGTTTTAGAAAAATATTTTGAAGCAACTTGATCCTCCACTCAACACCCTCCATTTCTAAATACCTACATAGGTGACGAATGTTTTTGTTGTTTTTTTTTCAACAAATCCTCGTTGGTTTACGCTTTCCCGTTTTTACTCAAATATTTTGTTACTATTACTGTTTTGTTGGTATTATTTGTGTTGTCGCTTGTTGTACAACAATTGCTTTTGTTTGTGGCCACCTACAACAACTGTCTGCTCGTGTTCGGGGGGCATTTGTGCTTTGTAAACGGAAACACTAAACTATTTTCAGGCGTACATTTTTACCGACATTGGCATTTTTTTTTTTTTTGGTGCCAACAACAAACAAGCTTAATTTCTGTTCGTTTTTGATTGAAAATTTTCGATTTTTTTTTTGTGTGCTACATGATCTATTATGCTATGGGCGTATAACTTTTAGCATAGTTTTAGGCGCTCGACTGATACCGTTGTGTACTTACAGCAATACAAGCGATGACAACAGAGGGGGGTGGGGTGATTATGTAAGTGAATGAGTGTACTTTGGTTAGGTTGAAAGCGTTTTTTCTTTGTGTAAAGATTGCATTGGGAATTTTCACTAAATACTATTTTGCTGGGAAATAAAGGTATGCTGGTGTTTCGGAAAAGGTGGAATTTATTTTAATTTATTGAAAGGAGAAGTTCTGAGGCGATCTAAAATTATTAAATGAAACCATCGTTTGTGTGTTTAAAGGTTTTGAAAACATTTTTAAGTGGATAGCGCTAAATAAATCGTTATATAAGATTGTGTTCGCATCACTAAATATCTAATACAAGGATTTATGTGGGTCCTTCTACATTATGTTGCTGGAAATCTAACTTTATTCATGGCTAAAACCACGCACCAACGCGTACATCTAGCGTCATAAAATATTTTTCAGTGTACTACTAGAAATATCAAAAGTTTATTGATGTATTCATTTTTTTCTCTTTTGATACATTTTTAACTTTGTATTTTGAAAGCATTTTTCATCATTGATTTTTAACAGATGGCGCCTTCCGCACGCGCATGAACAAACAATGAAAAGAAATGAAAAAAATAAAAATAAAATAAAATAAATTCACTTGCTACAGAAATAGCAAACGAATATTTTATTATTGTACGTGTCGTTGTGCAATTTTCTCGCTTTCAATTCTATACTTTTTAACAAACATATTGTTTGCAATATTCTGCACGCTCCACGCGACCCGCTTGCCAATGTGCGAAATTGTTTAGCTTGGTAAAATATAAATTTTGTGGATTGGTTTCGTGGAATTGGCGATTTTCACCTTTCAAAATTCATGCGCCACTGCGCCGTAAAATACAAAAACCAATACATATGTACATACACTTGCTGCTAAGGCTACACACATACACACGCACACGCTTTTATTAAGTGATTGAGTTGATTTTTTTTTTTAACACTCCACTGACCCGCTTACCTTTTGTTGGTTGGTTGGCGTATTCGAAAATTTGTTAGCTTTCAAAATTTGAGTTGGTTTGATAGCTTACCTGAAAGAGAAAAAGGAAAATGTGTGAGAGAGCGGCATACAAATTTAATGCTTTAATGGAATTGCGAATATAAAAATTCCTAAATTACATTAAAAAGTTATGTAATAGAATTTTTTTCAAAAATAATCTGAAATATTTTCGGTACAAGATTAAACAATTTCCTAGAATCCCTCCCATATTTTAACATTGTTTTTGCAGCAATTTGAAAACATTGCATGACTTGAATATTTATTTCCCCCAATAAAAGAGTTCTCAAATTTAAAAAAGTGAAATCAAAACTTATACGCTTCGGCACAATTGTCACAAGCTGCATGCGTGTGGCAAATATCATATGACACAAACGCTTCTAAGCTCATGTGCGTATGATAAAGTTCCCTGTAGGAAAGCTTCTAACTGTTAACTACTTCAAAACTAGATGAAAAGACAACATCACAAAAAATTGTTTTCAGATTTTGGGCCTCAAACAAGTAGAAGTAAGAATACTGGATATGGGGACCTCAAAATCTCAGCGATACAAACGGTAACAGCAGCGACTAACTCAAGCTACTTAAATGCATCTTTAAAGTCGCAGCCACTTTTAAGTAGCTTTAAGAGGTTCCCTGTTGATTTGGGTTCATTTACTGCCACTTTAACTCTGTGGAAGTAGCAGAAGGAACCATCTGGTGACAGCGGAAAATTTAAACATGAAATTTGTGGTACTCGCAACTTTGCCACGACTTTAAAGTGACGCTTTAGTAACATTTGAGACCGTGCAGTAAATATAACTTTGAAGCTAAATATCTTAAGTAGCCAATACTATACCTGAAGCAATAACAAGTAAATTTGTAAGAATTTTGGCTACAAACATGTAGTAGTTAAGTTCAAATTACGTGCTTGTGACTAGTGACAAACACTTTAAAGTAGCAACACAGGTAGCATCTAGGTTCCAGCTACTCTATGGTGGTAGTTGGGTTGCATGTTTTTTATTACATTTTTTAACCTTCTTTGTACTAGTTTGAGATGAATTAAAATGTACTGGTTATGGACTAGTATTTTTTTGTCACAGTCAGGTCTTTACTGCAGGATTGCCTTTTAAATATATATAGAAATATATACACTCACAATATATATAAAAATGTTTCCCACAAAATGCGAACGAGCGTGCAATGTTGCATGAAACTTCAGAAAAACGAGACAAGAAATAACGAAACAAGTTGAAAAAAAGAATTGAATAAAAACGAAATTATGCAGCAAAAGCGAGCAAAGTTGATTTTATGCAAGATTTCGCTGCCACAAGTGTGCTTGACGATTCTACGGGGATTTTTTTCCTTTCATTTTGTGCGCTGACTTTGTAAATGTTCATGTTGCACAAGATATTTTGCCACATTTTTGCATGGAGTTGTCGCTGTGTCTTAACTTTCAAATTGTCGTTACAGCTGTCGCAATGGTGTAAATGACCAAACTATAAGCAAATTATTTATAAATATGTGTGTGTGTGTGTGTGTGAGAAAACGTTTTACCACTAGATTGTACATACATACATTTATGAGTATGACTTTTCTTTTGACACACTTGACCCACTAAATATCAGTCAGTTTGTGACTCAAAATCTCCAAAGTATCAAAGTCAAACTCATCCGAATGTTTGACATTTTTCTGATTGCCACTACTTTGTTTGCATAGCTGTTGATGCAAAATATACAACAACATATACATATAATAACAAGTTGGCTTTGTACTGCTCAAGCTGCGGTTTGCTTGTCGAATGCAGCAGTGAATTATGCAGCAATTTATTTGTGGTACGACAGGGCGTATGATGAACTTTTTTGTTCGAAATGATTTGCAAATGGGTTTCAAGCTCAAGAAGTGATTTTTAGTGGGTATAGGTGCTAGAGACAGAGTGGAGTGAAATTTAGATACGATTGCAATCAAAATATATGCAAATAGCGATCTACTGATTCTTCTTTTGTATTAGGAAATTAAATTAAAAAAATAAATAAAATAAATTTATTAGTTAGAAATAAAAAAGGCAAACTAGCAAGAAAATAATATTTAAAAAACCTTAAAATCCTTTAATAAAAATTTTTTTTAAGAAGCAGCATAAAGTTTGTCTACAAGGTTTGCCACAAATTTAAAATTTAAAATTTTTGCTTTAAGTTAGTTCAATAATGACTTTAAGTGCAAGTCGCAGGTATGCCACAGTTCCCTACAAAAATTATTTTTTTTTTGCAAGGTATCTCCCTATCAGCGCTAGAAATTTGTGCTCTAACTAGATATACTCCTACATATGCAGCTAGGCAGAGTACTGGTCTTGCTGAAGTGAATAATAAAGCTTGGGTAAATTTTCTTGCTCTTCACAAGTCTAAATAGGAGCTTAATTTCCTAGAAATAAGTTAGACTTTGAATGCTCTTCTACATAATTGCAAATTGCGCTCTTAATCAAAAGAGCTATTAATAACTAAGACTTCGGTTTTCCCCAAACTTCTGATTCGGCTGCGTTTAATTATTTTACTTGCCGTCACTTTGCCACTGCAAAACCATAATTGGTTTCAATGTTAATTAAAATAAATTTTTGTGGTTGCTTTGAAATTTATTTCTTTTCCTTTTTTAGCCATAGAAACCGCATAACTACAGTAACTTTGGCTACTTTTCACGTTTGTTTTTCAATTGTTTTAATTTATAAAGTTTTGCTTTTTACGCTTCACTGAGTTATTGTATATAATTAGATTTGAATAAAATAGAAGTGAAAAGAGGTTATGGTTTTATTGTGTGGATGTGAGAAGCGTGACCCGGATGTAATGATGCCCAAAGTAAGTTTCATAAGTTTTTCATTGAAGCTTGAAATAAAAGGATATGGTATTATGAAGTTTAGTTGTTGGAAAGAACGCGATTCGCTGCTGGGTTTTTGACAATTCAAATGGAAATAAAATTTTTTGTTTAGCTACTTCAATACACAATTTTTTGTTTGTATACAAATTCATTTACCAAAAGTTCCGTTGAATCGTCTATTTAATTCATATCATATGAGTGAGCAATAACTTTTGAAATTCCATGTCTTCGAGTTCTACAAAAGCAACGCGAGTAACCGAATATAGACTATGGGCAGCTTTGATTGTAGTACCGAAAAATGTTGCGTATACGCCATGGCATACCACATTTTAACTAAAGCACACGAGGAATTAGGAAATTCAAGAAAACTTGCATATGAAAAAATTATATGCAAATGGATAGGAGAAATTTTGGGATTTTTTTTTGGGTGTTATTAATTTTTTTTAATTCCAATTTCCGATTCACAAAGTTTCCTGATGGTCGAAACCTCTTCAGCCCAGATTAAATATGGCCCTGGTTTTACTAATATCCTAATGCTTTACATACAGTTCAAAACTGGGCCCATCAAGTACGAGTAAGATTTAGTAACAAATTGTCTTTGTGTTTCTTTTAATTTATTTTCATTGTTTTGAATAAAATTTCAAATATTTTTTGCACGTGCTCCACAATCAAATTTTTGTCATTCACTGGAAAATATCATTAGCTCTCTCAATTCCATTAAATAAATAGATACATGCGCATGAATAAATGAGTAATTTACATAAATTCGTATTTTAGTTTTAAAAATGTTTACCAAAACAGGGTGCAGGTGAAAAAGAAAAGGGAAAGCAACATCAAAGTCAAATACAAAGCAACCACTGGAAATCCTACTGGATGGGCAGGTGATCCGAATTAGTTAGATAGATGAAAGGGGCGTGAACCCCTAACTATCAACAAGTATTCACGAGCTCTAAAATTTTGTAAATTCCTAAGATGTTTATCTCATATACTCAAAGGGAAATGAAGATCATAAAGAACATGACATTCCATAAAAACCCGATTTTGATATTGTGAAATCAGCCACGCTGTATATGAAACTCCCATCACAGCAATTCTCGTACAACTTCATGGCTTCAATCAAAATGTTAAATTCATTTTTATTAACTAGATTATGCAACACACATGCAACCGTATATATGTATGTATGTACAAAAATGTAAAAAATGACACTAGTCCACAACTAGTACTTTCCGATTGAGTTCATATTAGTTCTAAAAGGACCAAAATTGGTCCAGAAAAAATTGTTTGCAGGGTAAAAAATCTATTTTGCAATAAGTACATTTGGTTTATCTGGAATGAGTTTTATACTATTAAATTGCTGTTCAAAGTCTAACATCCTTATGTTAATACAACTATTTTCGAAAACGAAAAAATCGGCTTCATATTCATATTAATTTTGAACTAGTCTACGACTGCCTGATATCACTTCCGGGTATCTATACTCATGCACATATGAATAGCATTGTTAATAAAGTCATTTCGAAATTCATTTGCACACACGTTCACACACACACACACACATGCACACACGCATGCCATTGCTCGGTTGTATATGCAAATTTGAAAAATTTATGCTCATGCACTCAACGCCACTGCACATACACACACTCACATACAACACACACACAATTATACAGACATATAATTTTATCAACCTTCCGTTTCACTTTATATTTGCTTTTGCCATAAATTCCTTGCATTCAAGAGCATACTCGTAGCTTCGTTCAAGCGAAAAATCATTTTCAAATTTATTTTTCAAAGCCCCCTACCGCCACCCTCCCTGACAACTTTCACTCGTCTACACTTAACACCAGTCACAATCAGTCATACGTTTTCAGTTTTGTTTTTGCTTATTCATTTGTTAAATATTCACAAATGTGTAAATGTGAGTGTGTGTGTGCGTGTGTTTGTGTGTATGTGTGTTAGTGCGTAGTGATTGCTGTTCAGGCAAATACATTTCATTTTGACTGAATGGAGCTTATTTTTTTTACAAGCTTAATTCCTTGTTATTTAGAATCAGCAAGTACATTTGCACCGACATAAAGCTTTTAACATAGCTTTTTTAATCTACGACAAACGTATTCTATTGTTGCTGCAGTATTGACATTTTAACGCAATTGGAAAAAAAAATAAAAAAAGTTCAAATCTTGAAAAAGGAAAATGGAAACTTTCAAATTAATTAAATATTTTTCGTTCGTTTCGTTAAGTTTAGTTAAGAAAGATTCCAATGATATAAAAAAAACACAAACAATTTTTTTTTTTTAAACGAAATATTTTAACGAAACAAAAAAATTGAAGTAGGACAGATATTGTTTTTAATTTAAAATAGAAAAAAAATTTCAATAAAAAAAAAGGAAAATTCAATTGCAAAAGTAACCTTGCAAAAACACTTTCAAACGTCACTAAACAAAAAAAAAAAATAAAACTTTGAGACAATTTAAATAAATTTTATTTAAAAGGTGAATTAAAAAAAAATTTTGTTATCAACGAAAGGTTTAAATGAAACAAAAAAATTTGACTATGACAGATTTTTTTTTTAATTTAAAATCGAAAAAAAAAATTATATTTTGTAAAAAAAAAATTAGTTAATTCCAAAAAAATATTTGAAAACCAAAAAAAAAGAAATCTCATTTGGAAACGTCTTTGGCACTACTTTTTCTACATCAAAATACAAACAAGTGGCAACACTGGTAGCTACATAAGTGCGTGGGCCCATCATTTGATTCAAAGCAATTTCATCTACTTGCTGGTTCCGAAAGTACTTTCTTTTTTTAATGCTGAATTCCCTCATCAATTCAGCACTCATAAGGCTACTTGCAAGGTCATTAACCCGCTTGTGTGCATGTGTGTGTGAGTGTAACAACAACACGTTTGCTACATTGCACCAAAACACGACAACATTTTTATTGTTGTTGTTACTTTTTCGTTTTGCCCCTTTTTAATAATTTTACGATATTGGCTGATTTGTTTGAACAACAAGCAGCTGTGCTTTTGCCAATTTTATTAGCCTTGTTAGTGTTGTATTTTCTTGTTACCATGTCGTCGGTTTGTTTTATTGTTGTAATCAATTTTTGTTATTATTATTGTTGCTATTATTGAATATTTTATTAGAATTTTGGGGCATTAAAATTGTTTGTGGTTGTATTTAATGCTTTGTCGAGCTGTTGCGAAAATATGCAAAATTGCTGGGAAAACTTAAACGCCGAGTGCTTTTGCAATATTTTCCCAATATTACAGAATCCTGCAAGGCTTTAAAATTAGCTTGTATGAATATTTTTCAAAGTTTGCTGCAACAAAAAATTAAAATAAATCTTCATCCGAATATAACTTCTTATCACGCAAAATCTTTGCTTCCCTAACCATTAAACTTCGCCAGAAATAAATTGAGTTATGTATATCTAATTCTCATAACTGTTGAAACATGAAAGAGCTCGTAAATATGGCAATAATACTAAAGCAAAGCGAGTGTGAAATTTCTTTGTTGCAACGAGCCAAAAGTGTAGCCTGCCAACTGCGTTGAGTCTATCATTTGGCGTTGCAATAAAGGGAAATGGTAAGTGTAAATGGATTTGGCATGCTGAGCAAATGAAAGACGAATAAAAAGATTACAGTGGCGGGATTTGAAGGAAAATTGGATGACAACAAAGTGTATAAGAACATATTTAATTTCAGAGAAAGTAAAATAATGTATGATTAAGTACTGCTATTTCAGTTCTCCATAGATGATATGAACGCAGACTGAGAATTCAAATACAAAAGAATTTTGAATGTGCTATCTGTTTGCTCTCAGAAGCTAGACACATAAAAAAATTTCAACGATTGTTTTGATACATATTTTGCTGTATATTTAAAAATATATATTTTTAATATTTTATAAAAAAATTTTCTGGAAGTTTAATAAACTTAACTTAAAAATTTTTTTTTTTTTTCAATATTTATTTTTATTCTCCAAATTTATTTCTCTCTCCCAAATTCCCTTTTCAGTTTATACAAATACTTTTAGTTAATAATAAAAATTATTAAAAAATTATAACAATAAAAATTTGATCTTGAGCTTACTTCAATTAATTAAAAAAAGTTATTATTTTAAATAAATTTTTATTATAAAAACACCTTTTATATTCATTTTAATTTAAGGTTTTTTCAAAAACATCTACAAAAATGCTGGCTGGGATAATATACTTTTTCGTAGTTTCATATGAATGATATTATTGTTTGGAAATGAAGATATCAATAAACGAATGGAAACTCCCATTAATTGTACGAACTAACTTCAATTGTTGGAACCGCAGAAACACAGAAAGAAGAAATAAAAAATAAATAAAAACATAAAAACAAACAACCAAATAAATTTATACAAATCGACGGAAGATACTTTCAGCAATCATTGGCGTAAAGTGAGCTAACAAAATAATAGTTTCATCTACTATTTTCAAGCTATCATATGGAGCACGTACGCTGACACTGAACAAACAATTTTGAGTGCACATCAGCCATATTGATAAATGCTTATGTATATCTATAGAATATATGTATGTACGAACTCATGAGAGGAAAAATGACCATAACAAAAAAATTTCCAAAGTAGATATGTGGGCATTTCTTTGACAGAAACTTTATTGGGCATAAATGAAAATGTTGAAGCTTAAAGCTTATTGTTTTTGAAAAAGCAGTACATTTGAAGTTATGCAATTTACTTTAAGTTATTTGCGAAGAGAAAAGAAGAAAAAAAATTCATACAGAACTGTTTGCAGTACTGTGACTTGAAGTCCAATAAACCATTGCTGACGTTTACATTTCAACACACTTCCATATTCATTTGCTTGCTACTTTGTCACATTTTCATTAGTCTGTCACTTGACGACAGCACTTCCAAAGTCACGCAGTCAACTTTTGTTTTATTTCATAAAACTTCTTTCATAACAAAAATACGCGATTACGTGACAGCAAATTGGCTTTAATGCTCGAATAGTTTCGTTAAGTACTTAAAATTTGTACATTAAGGAATGCAACTTTAGGAGATGCGTTAAAGCAGTGCGTTCAACTACGAAATGTTGTGTACATTTAGGCGTCGAGGCATTGATTTAAGTATTCAATACATAAAATGTATTTTTTTATCTTATTTTATTTTATTTTATTTTATTTTATTTTATTTTATTTTATTTTATTTTATTTTATTTTATTTTATCTTATTTTATCTTATGTTATTTTATTTTATTTTATTTTATTTTATTTTATTTTATTTTATTTTATTTTATTTTATTTTATTTTATTTTATTTTATTTTATTTTATTTTATTTTATTTTATTTTATTTTATTTTATTTTATTTTATTTTATTTTATTTTATTTTATTTTATTTTATTTTATTTTATTTTATTTTATCTTATTTTATCTTATGTTATTTTATTTTATTTTATTTTATTTTATTTTATTTTATTTTATTTTATTTTATTTTATTTTATTTTATTTTATTTTATTTTATTTTATTTTATTTTATTTTATTTTATTTTATTTTATTTTATTTTATTTTATTTTATTTTATTTTATTTTATTTTATCTTATTTTATTTTATTTTATTTTATTTTATTTTATTTTATTTTATTTTATTTTATTTTATTTTATTTTATTTTATTTTATTTTATTTTATCTTATTTTATCTTATGTTATTTTATTTTATTTTATTTTATTTTGTTTTATTTTGTTTTGTTTTATTTTATATTATTTTATTTTATTTTATTTTATTTTATTTTATTTTATTTTATTTTATTTTATTTTATTTTATTTTATTTTATTTTATTTTATTTTATTTTATTTTATTTTATTTTATTTTATTTTATTTTATTTTATTTTATTTTATTTTATTTTATTTTATTTTATTTTATTTTATTTTATTTTATTTTATCTTATTTTATCTTATGTTATTTTATTTTATTTTATTTTAATTTATTTTATTTTATTTTATTTTATTTTATTTTATTTTATTTTAATTTATTTTATTTTATTTTGCTGCCCTATTATGCCCAACAAAGCACATCTCCTATGCAAATAATAGTTATTCGTACTTATCATAAACAAACAACTACAAGACTATCGGATTTCCTACTATTTAGCTTGCATTCTAAAATTTGTTCAGAGTAATGCCATAGATGCCAGCTAATTTGTATATTTATTATAGCAAATGGAATTTGCCTGTTTTCATTTTATGGCCAATTACATTACTCATACGCCGTGTTGCACCTGTGAATACATTCTGGTGGATCCTAGATCTATGTACCGTTGTTAGCAGTGAATTCTCCTTTATGCCCTGCTACAGATGCAAATACATTTATGCAGAAAGCGTGAAGCATAGAAAATGATAAAACAAAATGTTGTCGAAACACAATAAATTACTATCAGTTCCGCTGTGCCATGCTTGCAGTCGGTTTTGTTATTCATGCGCCTCCACCACACAGCACTTCTAGCACACCTTTGACCGTTAGAATTTGCAAAATGTTTACCGAAACTAATTTGTAATGGCTCGGCGAGGTCCGTTTTATAAACTTGTGTGGTGCAAATAATGCATGCCATTTTCCAAATATTTAGTTCACATAAATGCCATGCAGAAATATTAACAACAACAACAACAAAAATAAAATTGTAAATAGTCAATTGACACAACATTTACAGAATTGTTTTAGTAGTTTTTGCTTTCGTAAGTATATTGGTCACGTGCCAGTTACACTTTAGTGCTGTCGCTATAAATGGTTGAGTGACCAACTACCAACACAAATATTTGCAAAACTCCGCTTATGTCCTGCATACGTCTTGTGCCCCGCTAGTGCAATCTAAGCGTCCGTTTTCCCTTCGTTCCTTTTTCGTTATCTTTTTTGTTGCTTCTACTCGTTGTATTTCACTCTTGTTCTTCACTATTTGGCACTCTAAATAGCCCAACACTACTTTTCTATTTGGTATATATTTGCTGATATGTTTTTGCACCGCCCACCCTCTGCCAACTCCGCTATACCACAATAACATGAATAGTTTCATGCAGCGATTTTCGATTTGTGGTTCATTTGTGTTCTGTGGTCATTGTGGCGAGTACCACAAACACTTATCAAGGCATCGACGCGGATTTCTATGTTTACATTTGGCGTGAATATAGCAATGTAAAACTGGAAAGCGAAGGTGGCGATTTCAAGTGTGGGGCAGCTAAGACAGAAAACTTGAATGCTTGATGATTTTAGAAAAATCGATAATGTTTTGAAAAAAATTATATTTTTTTTGAAAAAATTAAAAATTTGTACAACGTTCAAAATTGAGTATTGAAATACATTTCGTGAAAATATTTAGCATACCTGAGTTTTGTACCTCTAACGTAAAAAATTGTATTATAGCAAAATTTTGAACTTAAAATTTTAAAAACTTTTTAAAACATAGGTATATACTTAACACTTTTTTAATTGTAATTTGCAAAATATGTATAATATCCATATGACACTAGCTTTTCCGAGATATTTCCGTATGCAAAATTTGAACGTGTTAGATATCAGAAAATATCGAATAAAATTCCAAAACTTTTTGAAAATTTTTAAAAACATATTTCTCAAAAATTTCATTCTTTATTCATTAATATCAAAAATCGCATTTTCGAAGCAATTTTAAAAACCAAATATTGAAAAATGTTTTTGAAATATATGTATACTTTTATGAATTTTTTAACTGAAAAACTAAAAAAAATTTATTTCAGTGTAGAGATACCTATTCTGAGAGATTTATTATTTGCTAACTCGATTATGTAAATAGAAAATCTGCAAAAATTTTCAAAACTTTTTCAAAATATTTTAAATTTTCAAAACTTTATTTTTAAAAAACATTATTATCGTTATTTGGAAATTGTATAACTTCAATATCCACATTCCGAATTCAATAAAAAATTTAAAGCTATGTTTTGAAAAATTTTGGTATATTTTTCTTTATTGCGAGAGGAAGAGCAACTTCTATTTGATTAAATAACTAAAATACCTATTAAGAGAGATATTCAGGTGCAAAAGTGTCAAAACTTTTTTTAAAAAATGTTAGATCATAAAAATTATGCTTTAAGAAAATGGTATACTTCCTTTGCCACATTTTATTTACTTTTGCATTCCAGCAAAAAGTACAAGCTATCTCGTTAGTCTTATTACTCAATTTTAAATTTTTGTATATTTTTGTTTCATTTTTTTTTGCATTTCAACAACTTTCACTTTCGCATGCATAATTTATGTTTGCACTCAGCGGTTTGAGCAACTTTCAGAGCTTATTTGTGTATGCTTGTCAGCGCTTCAATTTTTCCCATAGCAACACAAAAATATTGCTTGCTTTTACTTTCGACTATCTACACATTTTTTAATCCTACTTGCTGGCAGCTATACACAGAGTAGAGTCTATGCAAACAATTTTCATACCAATTTTATATAAGTCTGCGCATCTTTTATTTTGTTGTTATTATTGTTGCCAAGCTGCCGATTTTTTTTCTATTTTTGTTAACATTTCTTTTTGAAATTAGGTTATGCCACAAATCAAATGTTGCAACTAAAGCCAATAAAAAATAAAAACATCACCACTCAGCTTTACAAACACTCGCGTCTTCAACGCTAAAAGCTTTGATTTTTTTTTTTTTTGGTTTGGCTAGTTGGTTGGTTAGCAACTCGCTCGTATCAATCTTCTGCTGCCAATTACAGATTTCGTGCATTACGACTACATGACAGACATGAGTTTGGTCTACATATTTTTTTATTTACAACTTTTTGTTTGTTTTTGTTTTGCTTTTGAAAGCTATGGCTTTCAGTTTCAAACTTTCTTTTTTGTAGTTTTCTTTTATATCTTCTGTATCTTCTATTTTTTCACATTCACTTCAGAACTTCTTTCCTTTCATACCTCCCAAGAACATGAAATTCGATACTGACTTTATAGCTAAATTAACAAGTTTCAGCAGAGTAAGAGAAAGAGACAACAATTGTAACGAAATCAAAAGCACGTTTAGCTGAACCTATCGAAACTTGTATCTCTGTCTGTTTGAAAGCAAACTAAGCAGTCAATGCTGAGATGGCTGGATATTATTTTGCTAGGGAATTTTAAAACTGATTATTATTTCTCAGAAATGATTTAATCAAACTTTTAGTTAGTAATTTTTCTGATTAATCGAAAGAAATCATTCATCAGAGTATATTTATTTAAATCTCAAGTAATTATTGTTTATTTGAAAATGGGTTTTAAATTAATCAGATGATGACTGATTTAAAGGTAATCGATCATCAAATTATTCAATTAATTAATCAATTGACTAGTTAATCAATTGACTAGTCAATCATTATTTTTATTAACTAATTGAGTAATTACTAATCAATCGATTTAGCAGACACTAATTTTTCTGTGTTAGGTATGAGACCTAAAGGACAGCCGAATACCGTTTTGTCTTTACTCTTTGCGTTTATTCCGACTTCTTATCTTTTTTATTGGTTATTTCTTTTATTGGTTCTTTTTCCTTTTTGGTTTCCATTTTCTCCTCGTTTTTTTTTTTCTTATTTTTCTTTGTCGACATTTGCATTTTGATTCAATTTTCCCAGAGCTTGATTAAGCTCATCTTGCTTTGGCATTGATTGAGTCATTTATTAAGCATAAAAAAGAAAAAAAAATTCTCGAAGCTTCTAATCGCTGTTTGGTTGAAGAGTCAAATTTGTGTTAGCAAACGATTGCATGTTGCTTTGCCATTTAATCCTAGCGGTGTACAATGATAAATTCGTAGCGAGACTGAGCGTTGAATATTTTATGAATTTGTGTGAGTATGTTGGTATGCATAGACAGGCGGATCGACAGACATCCACACGTATGGAAAGCTCAGCAAATCAATTTAATTCGAATTTATTAAGTTTGCCGAGCAGACAGGGAGATTTCTTTCCACAGCAGGCCAAGTACGAAGCTTGAAAAGTAACCAATCCCTAAGGCTACTAATGAACTCATTAATGGTCGGCTGATACAATATGCAACTGCCAGTGGAAGAGTTGCGACAGCTAAGTCGATTATTTGTATACCATCGATTATTTTAAATCATTATTATTGTTAATGGATATCGATCTTTAATAATAATTACACCTTTAAATCCAAATCTTTTTATAAAAAATCGATCGAATATCGATTATTTTCTTTTCGGTTTTCATAAATCGTTTTTTATCTACACATAAAAAATAGGATATTGAGGAATCGATTTTTCAGAATCAACATCACATCCCTACCTCAAGTTAATGTCGCATTTCAAATCTGATAAACAAATTTTTTTTTTAATAGTGAAAACAGAATTTCAAAACTTCAACCTCTATCACAATCGAGAAGCGATTCAAAACACAATTCAATATTTTATTATTCTCAAAAGATTTGCACAAGTTTGCGAGCTGATTGTTTGCCAGTTGAGACATATCCCACTGGGCACCCATATTTACCCAAAAAGTGTCCCGTGTACTTGCTCAAGTGTTAATTCACTTTTTGTTTGTTTATTTGTTGTTTATTGTATAAGTATTTATGTATGTATGGGCGTATATATGTGGAGCATACACTTACAAACACTTTGGTGAATGCATGAAAGAGCAATGTACACAACGAAGAAGAACAAAGAAGTAAAGATTTCTATGAATAAAGGAAGTTAGCCAACAAAAAATGGTGTAAGTAGATACAAGAACTTAGGAAAACGTCTGCAGTGCTGATTGGTAATTTTTTCAAATTTATTTCGAAGTAATCCTGGTATGTTTTGAGGAGCTTTTAGTTAACTCTTTAGCCCAGCCTAGTGTTTGAAAATATTGAGGGAACGATCCTCCTTTTATTGATCACCCGGTCTCGTCAGACACTTTTTCTTATATCAAATCAATATAACGCATGTTTAAGGCACACATTTTTATTTTGCATGTAAGAAGTTCCAAAGACCACCTTTTCGCTTTCGGAACTACATAAACTTCAGCAGCAACAAAACAAATGTTGATCAAATAAACGAGAAGGCTTTGTGGAATGCAGCAAAAGTGCATGCACATTAGGGTGTACCGAAAAAAAAGTTAGAAATGTGGTAGAATTTGTATTTGATAAAATCAGATTTTAAAAATTTTTTACTCAAGTGGAGTGGACCGTTTCGACCGATTTCTGTGCCGTCGAAATCCAACAAAAATTCAAAAACTTTAAAACTGTAAAAAAAAAAAAATTAAGAAAATAATTTAAAGTAATTTTGTTTGTATTTAAAGAAAAAGGCTTCAAAATAAATAGATTCGGAATTTGTTGATGTTCTTCCCAATAATCGTATAAAAAATTAGTATTCCTGATGCTAATTCTACCAAAATGCGATTCAAACAAAAATCCATGAAAACGAATAAATAAATGAATGAAATGAATTGCACATGCAATAGCAACAACAACAATGCAATTTCAAGTCCACAGAGACAGCCCATTCTTAAGCTAATATCCAACTTTTGATAAATGTGGCATACAAGTGTTGTTTGCATGTGTATGTGTGTGTGCATGTGTGTGTTTGTGAGTGAAACATTTGCGATTGTATTTGTGTGGCATGAAGATTTCATGTCTGATGATTGCATTAGTCGCTAGGAGAAAGACAGTTAAAAGCTTTTGTAATCAGAGTTATCTGTTTTCGATTTGAAAAGGCAATTTCACCAAAACGTACATAGCTGGGACACTGATTTGAAGCTTGAAAATGAAGAACGCGTGGTAGGAAACGTTGCAATAGCAAACGAATATAGGCAAAAGCCATATGAGTTGCAAGCCTGAAGTTTGGATGTGCATATCTTCAAAAGGGACAAGCAGGATTTTCGATGTATATTTTTCACTTTTATAAATTTTAAGTATGGAATAAAATATTTTAATTTTTTTTTTATAATTTTCTACATAGTTTTATTAGTTCAAAAAAAAAAAACAATTTTCAAACCAACTATTACATTTAACTTAGCTAGCAACAACCTCTTTACATTTTCTTGATTGGGTAGCGCTGTCGTTTTGTCCATCTGCTTTATGTAGTTTTTGTAATTGTCAATATGTTTTGTTGAGTACTATAAAATTTGTCCCAAAGTGCATCATTCTTAGTCCAACAACAACAACAAAATTGTATTGTTCCCTGAATGGTAACTAAAGGCTCCGATGTCCTACGAAATATTTGCTAAAAATGCTGACCAGAGACTCCAGCTGTATCCCAAACAAGCAACGGAGGGAATATTACTACTATACTAGCTATATATGTATGTATATATATTTATACATATATATGCGACTAGCCACTTCACTACTTTTCAACTTTACATATAAACAAACATAAATTTCAACAATTTCTATAACAAAGTTTGCTAACTACACCTCACTGAGCATACCAAGAGGAAGACCGCAAGACATTTCACATTGCACGTATGTAAGTATGTGACTGTGTATGTGTGTGTGTGTGTGTGAACACATATTGCTTCGAGCTGCAATTCGTATATTTCATGCAGGTGCAAACATGAGTATGTATGTGTGTGTTATTAGAATTTTCGCAAGCTTGTTCGACACTATGTCACACACACACACAAACACATCCATACATACATGTGTACAATGCAAAATAATAATAAAGCAGCTGCGGGTTGCCAAATGCTGAGTTGGTGTGTGGCCACATTGTGTGGTTGCAACACAAAATTGCATTCGACGCTAAAGTTTCTTTTTATACCTTTCATGAACATGAAATGGTATTATAACTTTGGTCCGATGTTTGTAAGTGTGAGAAGAAGAAGAGATAGACCCACCATTAAGTATACCGAAATGATCAGGGCGACGAGCTGAGTTGATTTAGCCATGTCCGTCTGTCCGTCTGTCCGTCCGTCTGTTTGAACGCAAACTAGTCCCTCAGTTTTAGAGATATCTCGCCATTTTGCACAGGATTAATCATTTGTCGGAACCAGCAAGATCGGACCGATAGAACGCATAGCTCCCATACAATCGATTGTTCCGATAAACGGGTTTTGGCCTATAACTCTTGCAATTGAAAAGCTATTCGAGCGAAATTTCGCAGGTTCAGTACATACTATAAAAGTAATGTGTGTAGTGAAAATCACCTAGATCGGACCAACATAACATATAGCTCCCATATAATCGATAGTTTCGATAAATGGGTTTTGGGCTATACATGTTGCAAATAGAAAGCTAGAAACTTAAAATTTTGCAGGTTTGGTACTTATTATATATGTGATGTGTGTAGTGAAAATCATACAGATCGGACTTACATAACATATAGCTCCCATATTACCGATTGCTCCGATAAATGTGGTTTGGCTATGTATTTTTAAATTAACAGTTTTGGAGAGTTTGTAAGTAATTTTAAGTAAGGATCGGACAATTAGAAAAGTTGTGCGTATTCATGAAAGGTATAAAGAATTCGGCACAGCCGAAGACAGCCCTTTCCTTACTTGTTTTTTTTTGGACTTTAACGTAGAATATATTTGACTTGAAACACAAAGTGGAGGATTCGTGATAGTTATCAACGTAAGATACAAATAGACGGTGATCGAAATTAATCGAATAATTTGAAATAATCGAGAAAAGCGTGAGAATTTTAAAATAATGGAAAGTTTAATAAATAGGAAATTAATCGATAAACTTCTATTTAAATAATTTTTTCAAGAAAATTATGAAAATGGATCTTAAAATCTAAGAGAGTATCTATGTATATTAGGCTTATCGTAAATGAACTGAAATGATCTTCCATATTTCCCCCCTTCAATCAATTCTCCGTTCAAAAGATGTGATGTGACCATAACTATGGCTACTACTACAAGTTGAGCGGGCATGTGATCGGTGCAACCCGCAGCTAAACCCCAAACCCATTCAACTACTCCGACATACATATATACCTCTTATTAGTTGTTTTTGTTTCGATACAAGGTAGCTAAAAGGAAACAGGTGTACCAAATAAATAGATATTTGTGGCATGCCTCCATAGCTCAGTGCGTATTTGTGTAAATATCTCTCTACCTCTTTGTGTTCGCATACGGGCGGTGCAAATGTTCCAATGTGCAACAAGCTGCAACAACAAGAACTTGATGGTGGTAACATGACAAATCAAATATGGACATATTGCTTGAATGGAGCGTAAAACCTACAAACAAATATCTTAACTAAATACACATTGCAGTACAAGTTTCGAAACAGAAAAAAAAAAATAAACAAGAAATGAAGTATACCAACAGGCGCCGCTGAATTGTGAGTTGAATTTATTTGAAATGCTGGTCACTCACTTTCGCTTACAAAGCAAATCTGTTCACAGCTTGAAAACACAGCTGCAAACATTCCATTTATTTACTTACTTTGTGCAATGCTGTATGTATTCGTATTGATATTTGTGCTTTTGCAATCGAGAATATAAACAACCAACTGGGGGTAGCGAGAAAGAACAAAATGCATAAAATAAAATTCAATATTTTTTTATAATGTCACACTAGCGGGCATTTTGAGAAAACTTGTAACAGAATAAAACTTTTTTTTAAAAATTTTAAAGTGAAATCAAACAACCTTTCTCAAATAAAATTTTAATTTTTATATTTTTCTCACAAGAAAAACCTAGGCTTACTTTTTATAGGGAAAGACGTCTAAAAAAAAGCTTCAATACAGAATCTGAAAACTTTTTTCGAACAATTTTCAAATAGTAGGGAGTTGCGAAAAACTATTGAAAATAAGTTTTTAAGGAAAACTTTAACTGCCGGATAGAAATTAAATATATATTTAAAACATCAAGGTTCTCAACAAAAAAATTCTGAAACTTTTTTGAAACCATTTTGTAGTGACAACTTCTCTAAAAAAAATATTTTTATTTTAATCTCATCAAAACGTCTGAAAAATTGTTGCAAAAGAATTTGCAGTAAATACGATTTTTAAAAAATTTTGAAGTAAACATGATTTTTAAAATATTAAAATGTTTTTAATTTTTTCGAAAAATATTTTTTTTTATAAAAATTTTATAAGCACGACTTACAACTGATTTTTTTTTTTAAATCTCAACAAAATCTCTTAAACCTTGTTGCAAACAATTTTGAAGTAAACATGGTTTTAAAAAAATTTCTAAATTCTTTTGCCTCTTGAAAATAAAGCTAAACAAAATTGAAACAATAAAAATGTTTGGAAAATTTTATAAAAAAAAAAAAAAAATTCCAAATTTTTTATATTTTGAAATGTCAAATAATTAAAATCTCAACTTTTCTAAAATATCGAAAAGTATTTAAAAAATGTTTTGAAATTTTTACTTAGATTTTCGAGATCCCTAAAATTTGAAAAAATCCTAGAGAGCGTTTTAAGTCCATTTCAATTACTTTGAAATATTTTAAAAATATAGCAAACATTTTGCAAACATTTATATAGCAATATACCCCACAGTGCGCATCCCGTTTCCAATGCTGTGTGCCACTGCATGAATTTAGAATGCAATAAACTAATGCAAACAACTGTGTTGTCAATTGATTACTCTTTTTTATTCAATAAAATGCAAGAAAGTAAAGGTTTACATTTCAAAATCATTCCCAAACGCTTTAAAACAACAAAAACAATTTTCACGACAGAAAGCATCTAAAACTCCAGCTGAAAGTGGAAATGAATCATTTTATGGCAACGCGCCTGCCATTGTTATATCACGAAATTTGTTAGTCAATAGAAACCACTGCAACAACAATAAGGGACAAATAAAATTGAACGAAACTTTTTGCTGAAAAGCGGGCGCGTGAGTTTGATTGCGATTTGAAACTTTGTATTGAAATACAATCGATTTATCCGAGCAACACGAATTTGGAACTGGTGATGTTTACAAATCATCGATTTTTAGTTTTCTTTTCTCGAATTTTCATATCGATTGTATTAATGATAAACAAAGATTTTTTATAGATACGGTTCACATATATTTCAATTTGAGATATGTGAACCTAAACAAACAATAACGGCTATTGAGTAATCGATTTTTTTAAACCGATATCTCATCCCCCTTTAAAGTTCTGAGAACCTCACTAAACTTTCTTTTCACCAGCGAACAATGTGAAAAACAGGTTTGGCAAAAAAAAAAATGTTGAAACCACTTATTGGCCGAAAAGTAAGTTGCATACCAAACATAAGTCAAACGTCAAGCAAGCATTTCAATTTTTACTCAAGTAGCTTGAGTTCAACTTGGCAATTGCCTTTGTAAATATTTTTTCCCCTACTTCAGGTGCATAAATATTTGATTTCAGTGTCACCTTTGCTTTCTTCCATTAAGAAACATTCTTCTTCAACAAATAGAATTCAATTATTGTTTTGTTTAACTTTTCTAACCAATACGTGCATTTCTGTACCAATAAATACCAAACAAGATTTGTACGGGTTTGTCCAATGAGTGCAAATAAACTTTAGGTATACTAGTTGATTAATATTTAATTGGAGTTGCTGAGTTGCCAACTTGCATGAAATGATGTATATGCATAGAGAAGTGTAGATATGTATGTGAGCAGATATATAGAATAAAGATATTCCAAGAATCTCAACCAAAATTCCCTGTGGTTAAATTCAGCTGCTTTATATTATAAGTAATTCGAATACTTTACTTTCTTTCTTTATTGTTTTTGTTTTATTTTGATTATTTGACGCACGTATTTTTTATATAAAATCCACTAACATCTATCAAGTTTCAATTTCATTGGACATGAAAATAAGAAATAAAATAAAATAAAATAAACAAAAAAAAAAAAACAATAAAATTTCGGTTTTCGTCCTTTTAGACACCCTTTTATTCATAAAGTGTTTCCCGAAAACTAAAATTTTTTTGCCCGACGAGTCTCTCATTCAAACACATGTAAAAGCACACTCACACTTACGGGATTTATAAATTCATGAGCTCTCTGTCAGCGGCGGTCTCATCATTTGGCATTTACATTATTTCCTTGACATAATTCAGATTTCAGTTCGTTTGCCAACACTATTCTCAACACATACATACATAAATGTACTCACAAACCCACATTTGCGACTGTATAAGGAGCTTAGAGAATAGCACACGGCCACACGTTTACATTTCATTAGTGTGAACACCTGCTTGAATTTTTATTGTAATTTTAATAACAAAAGCATTAGAAACGCAACTCTCACATTTCATTATCATTTATGACATGACAGCCTTGTAGGTTTATAAAGCTGTCGGTATTATGTTTGTCTCTGTCAGCAGCGAGCATTGTTTGATGCACGTTTTGCTGTCTGAGTTTTGGAATGCGATTATGTCTGGAAAGTGTATAGTCAGAGGTAGGAAAGTTGCAGTAAATACGCACTAGATTTTGGTTTTATAGATGGTTGTGAGCAGGCGTGTCAACCTAGGAATTAAGGAATATTTTATTTTAAATACGACGAAAAATATCTTTTGTTTGATACTCATATTCTTATATTCATTGAAAAGAGCAAATGAAATACATCGCATCAATGTGAAAAATTCCTAAGTGACTACTTTTTCTAAGAAAGAAAGGGGTTTCAGTTGAATTACTGTTTGGCAACTAAGCACAATCTTTCAAAAGGCCAATTGCTGTTGAAATGCCTCGACGGCAAGGCATCGAAGCCCAAGTTATGTGCGCTCTAATCGCAGTAAAGTGCTTTAAGGCTTTATTGATTAAATGTTTCTTTTTTTCTACCAAAAAATTTGAGAATAGATCCCTCCTGTGTTAATTAAATTTTAACAAAAAAAAAAATATTACTTTCCCTACCCCTTCTTTCTGAAAATGTGTGCACGACAAATAAGAATTTGGCCAAACATCATTAAATATACAGCATGCGCTCTCTGAATTTTGAACACTTTACACAGCATACCTTACCTTAACAGCTTGGGAGTGATTAAAATGTTCAAAGTGTTTTACCTTTTTCTGTTTTGTGTTAAAATTCTGTACATATTTCGTGACCAAAGCCATAGCTAACCAAAGCAACAACATGCTTAGTTGGACCATTGAATGTAATGGCTACTTCGAAGATTACTTAAATTTGTTGTTGTTTTCTTCGAAATCTTTGATTTTGCTTTTGTTGTAGTTGCTCAAACTTTCTCTATCTATTTGCTAACTTTTTTTATTTTTTATTTTTTGCTATTGCTTTACATGGAATTTTCTATTTTATATTGCTGCTATCGGTTTTATTTGCTCGCATTTCTTTATGGCTTTTCTGTTATTGCTTTTTATTTGCATATCCACTTAACTATAAAATTTAACGTGCTATTTACCTAAATAAAATTGAGGCTTTTCACTTTAACAACCATTGAATTTGATAAGAGGAAGAGAAAAACTCAAGCACATTTTATTGGCCAAAAAGAAGAAGATGCAAAGGACTATTTTATCTTTTTGCTAGTGTTGGCAATAAAATAATCGATATTCGAACTATCGATAAGTGAAGTTATTTAATCGATGTTCGTATTATCAATAGATAATCGCATTATCGATGAGTAAAGTTAGTTAATCGATATTCGCATAATCGATAAGTGAAGTTAGTTAATCGATATTCGCATTATCGATGAGTGAAGTTATTTAATCGGCATTCGCATAATCTATAAGTGAAGTTAGTTAATCGATAATCGCATTATCGTTAAGTGAAGTTAGTTAATCGATACAATTTTTTGATTGATAGTCAAATACCGTGAAAATGTATGATAAGGAAGAAGTAGGTAGTGAAGTGATTAAATAATTTATTTTTATTTTAATCAAATTTTGATACAAAATGTCTGAAAATAAATTTTTTTTATAGATTTCCTGAAAATAAATTACAAGTATTAAATATTTTAGCAAAGTTTGAACCGACATCATTCATATTTCTAATCGACTTTTGCCACCTGGAGTCACATCTTTAGCTCACGAGTTCTAGCAAATCAAAGACTTAGCCGTGCCGACAAATTAGCTACTTGCCTCCTCTAGCTTCAGTCTTTCACTAGCCTACTTTGAGTGCTTGTTTTTAATTTCGTTTACTTTTAAATTTTTTTTTATTACTATGTTTTTATTTTTATTTTTTCTTATTTTTTTTTATTGTAATAAACTCAGCGCTGCTGTGCATTTGAATTCAGCTCATCTCCATTTTTGCTCTGTCCCCCAATTTCAATATGTCGCTTGTTGTGTTAGTTATTTGCTTTTTATGTTGGCATCAACTTGTCGACTTGCACCTTAGGGAGCAATTCCTTCTACTTCTACCTCTCTCTCTGCCGTCTTCAACTTTGTTTTAAGAAATATGTATTCCCCATGGTTTTTTATTATCTCGAGGTGACAAGTAGGTTATAATTTTTAAGGCTTTTGTTTATGTTGCACGAATTGGCCAGATAAGTCAGCCATGTCCTTCTTGAACCCATGCCATATCTCGTAATTTGCTGCATTTTTTGTTTTTACAACTGAAAAATTTAATTCTGTTTTTTTTTTGTGCTTTCTGTTGAAGTAAGACAAAATCAGTTCCCTAAGGAGTCCTTCAAGCAGAGGAAGCGCATAAAATGCTCACTTCCCCTTTTTTCGATTTTATTCTACTGATTAAACGCCAAGTAGGATATTTATATGTTTATGTCTTTTTTGCTGCTTCTTATTTTATATGCCTCCTTTGTCTGCATGTTTGTTTCTTTTTATTAGTGTAGTCTTAAATTTTGCATGACTAATGAAAATGTGTGTTGCTATCTTTTACTTCTTTTTTTTTGTTTTTGTGTCGTGTTTTGTGGTTTTTCGCTCTTTATCTTTCATTACAATACGAAATATGTAGATTTATGTTTTCACATTTGGCTCGTTAGTTTAGTTAATGATGTTATAATGATGTGGTATAAAAGTACAATTGCAAAATGTTGGTGTGGGTTAGCAAGCAAAAAAATTATTTTACAGTTATATAATACACAAAAGAAAATTAATGAGATAGGTAAGATTTGAGACATGCAATAAAATAAAATTGAATGTACTGCGATAAGAAACGGATGGGTTGGGTTAAGCTGCTAAGGATGGCATTGGTGGGATGTGACTGGGTTAGAAAAAGTTGAGTTCCGAAAAGTATTAACGAAAATGTCCTGAAGGAATTGACTTCCGCTGCTTCACTATTTCATTAGCCTAAAATGAGTTTTGTCGCTTAAAAAAGGCTTGCCCAGGACCAATGTTTTGGTATTTATTTATGTATATAAAAATTGAGTGGGAAATATTTTTTTGCTAACCCAACTCAACATCAAATCTCACGCGAGTAAACAAAAATATATTTTTTCTATTCTCGCATACAATAACAATAACAAAAAAAAAAATATGCAAATTCCTTTAAAATTACCAACCGATCAGGCTTTTCGCATTGCTCAACACTTTCAACAAGGAAAACATAAACAAAAGCCCTAGCTGCGCAACTAAAAGCCTTTATATGAGCTAACAAAAAAAAAAAAAAAGAATCGGCAGGCTTACAAGGTGAGTGACAGCAAATGGTTTTAGTGTTTTATGCAAAAAAATGTGTAGCATATCCCCAGGCGGCGTGATATTTCGAAAATCAAATATCTAACGTTGGAGTTTATTGCGTTTTTTTTTCTATTATTTTTTATGCGCAACTTTTTACTTTTATTTATTTATTTTATTGAATTTTACCAACAAACCTAAATCACAGCAATAGTATCGAGCGCTTTTGCAGCGCCACAGAGCGAAATTTGAAAGCCACTGCCTCTGTGAGGTTTGAGTGTGTTAGAGCGTTAGTGTGTGTGTGTACATCAGCTAGCGGCTTGTTCGTGTCGTAACCAAAATCACGGAATGGCATTAACGGCAGGTGATTTTCGGTAAGCGTCAATGTTTGCCAACCGCACAACAAGCGGCCCAAGCAGCGCGTTGAAGCGTAGTGTAGGAGGTGGTGTATAAAGCTAAGCTAAATACGAATACAAATGTACATTTGTTGTTGTTGTGTTGTTGTGTGTGTGTGTGTGATGGTACGTACACACGTCATTGCTCACTCCAAACTGTCAAAATGGCAGGTAGCGCCTCTAAGTCACTATTGCACATGTGTGGGCGCTTGGAGCAGGGCACTCTTGCTGTCAGTATTGCGGTGTGAGGTTTCAAAGCGCCTAAATGTAGGCAATGTTTTACGCATGTTGTGTACGTATGGCTTACAAGTCATGTAACTTGTTGTACATACATTCCACCTCCCCGTTTACATACGTACACGTCTTTCAAATGACTTACTTCATTTCTTGATCTTTATTTATTTCACTTTTCCCTGTTGTTATTGAAATTCATTTTTGTGGTGTTTAGGTTTTACAGAAATCAAAGCAATTCCCCAAAAGACATTTGACGATTTGTCGCAGTTGTTGTTGTTGGCTGTCAACGCTTTTGCTTTTTTTGTGCGTGCAATCATGTGTGGCATGTTTGGATGACTTTTGTGAATGCTTTGTTAAATCCGACATAGTAACTTGTTAATTTGAATTAGATTAATGTGTTGGAGCATGAATGAAAATATTTCTGAGAATTAAGTTCAAAGAAGTTTTAAGGCTGCTTAAATGGCCTCAGTAGCGTTGTCATGCTCACGACTCACTGCTGACTTCACATTCGTCGACTTTGAATGAGCGAACAAGGTTTGAGTCACAGCAGAAATTGAGGGCTTTCTCGTAAGAAGGGGCTCACCATACAAATGCTTGCTTCCTTCTCCAGTCTTACAGAATAGCATAAAAATATCAACGACCTATTTGAGAGCTTTTCGTATTTTATAAGTCACAAGAGCCCCAAAACAATTAAAAATTTGAACCCTCAATATTCCATTCGTATTTTTCACTCAATGATTGGCAAATGAACGAAATAACATAAATCTATAATTGGTATAAATTTTATTGCATTTCCTGCTACCATTTATTATTATTTTAGCGATGGTATTTTTTTTTTTATAGCTACCAGTGCGCCATAAAGTATGCAAGCTTATTTTTTCCAATATTCATGTGATGTAATTGCTTTTTATGTAGCATTAGTAGCAACATTTGTATTGAAGGTAAAAACGTAAATTAGAATCACAATTTACGATGACAAACCAGTGTCTGACTAAAACGAATGGAGTGTGAAGGGCAAATATATGTACTGTACTCACACACACACACACGCGCATACACTCATATGAATGAAGCTTTTTGCTCATTTAATAGCAGCGCAATAAAATTTTACTAACCATCATTCACACGTAACAGCCATTATATACTCTATAAGTATCAATACAAGTGCACTTATGTAAAAGAAAAGGAAAATAATAAACAAGTAAAGGCACAGCCGCATGTGAATGGTGTAAGTGTATGTGTGTGTGTGCGTGTGTGCGTGAATGTTGGCCGAGTTGCATGAATGACTGACTGACTGAATGTCTGAACCAGTGCATGGCTCAGTGATTGTTGGGCATTGCAGTGTTTTGCAACTGAATATTTTTATTGAATATAATCGTACTTGCCACGTAGCAAAATATACAAAGTCTGAACTGACTGGTCCGTACGTAACTAGTGCTTACTATAGCTAAACTGGTTCTTTATAAAACCTTTGAATACAAGCAGCATCACAGTTCAGCGGAGTAAATTTCTAGAGAGCTTGTTTGAAACAACTTTAACCGTAACCATAACCGTTACCGTAAGTTTTCCGTAGCCGTAAACGTTGCCATAAAATTAGTCGCAACCGTAAACACAATAGTAAATGACACAGCAATAGTAAGCGTAATAGCTGACGTAATTATTATCATGGTAGTTATGTAGCTACTTTTACAAGAACAACATAAGCAAACTGAATCAATGCCGTAACCGTAACAGTAAATAAAATTTCTTCTTTACCTGTAATAATACTGGTAACAGTACTTGGTAGTAAAAGAAGCCGTAATATAAGCTACCTAAATCATAACCACATGTCTTATCCACAGCCGTTATCGCACCTCCATCCGTAATCTTAACCATAACTGCAATGGTAATAATAATCGTAATTGCAGCTATAACCGTTATCATGATAATAACCACTAAACTGAACCACAACCAAATCACAGTGGAGCTGTAGGGTACCTATAACCTTTATTAAAGCTATAAGGCAAACCACAACCATGAACTCGACTTAACAGTGACCGTAACTGTGACCAAACCCATCACCGATTTCTTTACCTTGAAACGTGGCAGCAAACGCAGTCACAATCATAACCGATCGCCTCATAATAAACGTGATCGTAAACTTAACCGTAGCCTTAGCTTCAAAAATCGACTATTGCAAACATAATTCTGGCCGTAACCGTATCATGAACACTTTCCGAACGGGTTTAGGTCTAGTTACGATCGAACTCGCTCCCAGTGAGCACTGAAATCTCTAATATTGAAATAAAAGAAGAGGGGATCACAAGCGACTTATTTCCCTGTGGGGTTACTGCGTGTGTGTGTGAGTGGTATTTCCTAAGAGCGCCTATTTGTATGCTACAATATTTCGCCAATTATTGGCAGCTGCATTCGAATGTTGTTATATTTGCGCTGCCTAAGCCATAATATTTGTTTAACTCCAAATTGTATGTACATTGAAACACTGCAGCCAAACGCCCAACTAGTCAGAAGAAATACTAGTTTACAATTCGAATTGTCTAACTAATCTTTAACTAGTCCAAAATAGACCGAATGTATGTAAAGAAAAATTTAACTTTTGGCTGAGTGCTAGTAAAATTGAATTAGGATTTTTTGGTTGCAACTGGACCTAGTTTGAGACTGATATATTTTTGCCTAGCTGCTTTGACTGCTGGGTACACATTCATACATAAACACGCAAGTATGTTATTGAATACTGAACCTTGCATGCTTCAATTGTGGCTGGATATTAGCTTTTGTGGTGAAGGTGGCGCAATCATTGGGCTTTGCGCGGCTATCGGCCGTGAACACTATCAGGCTTTCACCAAAACACGCACACCAACAAGACACTCCCACACACACACCTTCACAATGTCTACCTGCCCCTAAAAGCTTGATACGAACGCAAATTTATGTGCGGAGTTATTTTTGCATTTTATGGTCCCCAGCCAACACGTAGTTGAAGGTGAAGAAATACGATTATTTTAACGCTTCTGGTTGAACAAGTTGTATATTAAATGAGGCATGGAGTAAGTTATGAAGAGCGAATTCAATGTGTGGGTGTATTGGTCCTTATTTAACTTAAGGTCTTTACGTAATTACTTCGTGGGTAACTGATGAAAAGGAGGGGGGAGATTTATTTTAATTGTATATGGCACATGGGAAGTTTAAAATGATAGGATGAGGGTGAGTACCTTTCTGAATACCCGAAGATAAAAGTAAAGTTATATACTGTGAGGTTGGTTTGAAGTAATTTTAATATGAAGCATTCAGATATCTTTGACTGTGTTCCACACTCGACTCAAAGGAACTGGGAATTTTTAAAAACTCTCTGCTTTTCACCAAGGAAATTGCCATCAAAATGTAGTCACATTAGCATGGAATGCCCCACAACAAAATGCCCTTAGATAAGCATTAAACGTATTCCCCACAACGTAAATAAGCAGTTTTATTATAATTCAAGAACTTTACTACCAAAGCAATGGATATCCTGTAATATATTTTAAATTGAATGTTCCAATAAAAGAATATGTATGTATAAATGTATGTGTTTAGTTATCATTATGCATGCGCATTCCTGCATTTGCTCAAGTTTATGGGCCAACTCACAGCCACTCAAATATTTCCATAAAAACATATTGGTAGTAAAATATTGTACGCAAGTGAGTTAGTAGCTATAAATATTAAATTGTACTAAAAAAGTTATGTTAAAAAATTACATGTGGTCACCTTAAAGGTTTATTTCTACTTTTTAGTAAATGAAAAAATTATATGAAAAATTGCTCAACAGCAGCAAGATTGATATATTTTATGTTGAAATTGGAGCACAAATATTGTGGATATGAGAGGTAAAGTGACAAAGTTGAACGCTACGGTGACCATCATAATTTTTTTTTATTACTATTTTTATTTTTTCTTATAATAAGCTGTACCGAATAAACATTTTGTGGAGCTACAATGGTAGCGAAATCCATAAAAAATTTGTAAAAAAAAAATCTAAAACCATGAAACCATATTCAACTTTTTTTTAATTCAATTCCAACTTTTCTACTACTTGAGATCATATGCCAAATTAACGCCATAAGCTGTCTAATATCAAAACAAACATATCCACCATATTCGCTCTAAGCAGCACATAAACATATTTAGCTCTCTCTATAAACTCGCAAGCATGATCCGGACCTGCTGCGCATTTTTAATGCCATTCAAGAATTATTTGCAATGTAGCAAAAGTATCAACTCAACAATGCGAAAAGTAGTAGCTTAAGCAATTGGTGTTGCCATTTGGTGTTTTATATGCTACACACGACTATGAGTTTGTCTCTAGCTAAGTGGAAGCGGAAAGCATAGCTCGAAAGCTCAAACTTACTTACGACTTGTCTCAATGTTTTTCGACTACAATTTTTTAAAGCTCGTATACTAAAGATGTTAAGCTGCCAAAAATAAAGAAATCACTCGAGTGTTATATGTGAGTGCATGTGTGTGAATAAGAGGCTAGAGAGAGATTGCTACCTAGTAGGAAATATTTTGTGTTCAAAATATAAAAAAATATTTTTGAAAACCAATGATTTCGAACTTAGAAACGACTGCTCTTTAAAATCTAACATTTTGTATATCAGTTATGGTAGGGGTACTCTTATTTGCAAAATAAATGTATTTCTTGTTAAATAAAATACATTTCCTACAGGGTATGTTGAACCTCTCTCCTGTTCGTCGTTAAGTACATTGGCATGTAATTTAATGGTTTTACTGTTGGCATTTTACTTTTGTATTGGCATCACTGTCAATTCCTTGATCTCCGGAGATACTTTCGTCAAACTTACGTGTTAGCTTGAAGTGGCACAAAGTTGAAAAGAAAAATGTCTGCACTTTGCACAAATGGAATGGGATAAGAATAAAAGTGAAACAAGTACAAGGACAAGAAAGCAAGACAGACAAAGTCATAGCAAATTTTAGCTGCTTATTGAAAGTAGCCAAGTTTCGATTGTCTCAAATAAAATGAGGTTTTTTTTATTGGTAGACGATTTTTTCACGAGCAGGTAATAACAGCTAAAGTAAAATTTAAAATTTGTTTAGTAATATAAAATTCATCAAATCATTGAAGTGGAAAAAATAATAATTTCTATTCTCTTCTATTTTCTTTGCGCTTTAAGAATTTTATTTTCTCGTTTCTAAAAAAAAAAACAAGAACAATCCAACCTTATCTTTGTGTACTTTAAGTTGCAGCGTTCACAAAATAAAAAATAACAAATATTTATTACTTTCAATGTTGCTTGAGTATTTTATGAACAATAACTTAATATTCTTGTTATCCCCCAAACGCTACTTAAATAATAACTTTGAGAAAAATACTAAAAGAAAAAACTCTGAAACTATAAAGACAAGCAAAAGAAAAGTTATAAGCAGCTCAAAACACATACCAAACAACACAAACAACAGAGAGTACACAAATAAAAAGAGATATCAACACATACCCATGTGGAGAGGAAGGCACCCTGCAGCGATGTGAGACTTCGACTTCATTTGAGGGTAATGATAACCGGTCAACTAGTGACCTGTACCCAGGTGAATTCTCTTCATAAAAAAAAAATTGCTAATTTTTGGCATGATAGAGAGACTTAGTGGCAATAAAAGGAGACACAACCTCAAAACTTGCTCATTCAGAGAAGCGTTTTTTCTCTACAGGGTATGTACACATATACATATATTCTGATGTGAGGACAGCATTTTATTTTGTAACTAATATGTGACGACCAAGACCTTTTCATTTTATATTTTTCTTATTCTTATCTTATTGTTTGTCTACTGAAAATTGTTTCATTGCCTTTCTTTTTCTTCGACTATTTTGTTCAAAAGTTGCACATGCTTGAAAATATTTTACACAAAGGACCAAAACGTCAAATAGTAAGAACTGCAGCAACTACAGGGACGCAGTCGGCGCAACAATACAGCTACCCAGCCTGTTGTTTCACATGTCAAAACAAAGAAACAAAGAAATATGCGCATGAGACTAAAGCTGCACCTACAGGCAGACTGGATCTTGATTGAAAGGGTTGTTATGTTGCAGCCGCGCTAAAGACTAGTAAATTTATGAAAGAGGAGTAGTACTTTAAGGATCTAATTCTTTTGATTATTTACCCTGAGTCGAGGTATGCCTCATCGGGAGATAAAGTTTTCACACAACCTAAACTATGTAAGTACAAAATTTTTGTCCTAAAAGCCTTTCCGTTTCCGATAAATTAATTGTATGTGATTGATATTTTATTTAGGTTAGCTTCTTAACAAGATATGCAAACAAATTTATAGATGGCGCTGAGATGGAGATATCTCAAAATTCGTACTCGGTAAGAAAACTATGGATGTAGACTGAATTTGAAGACTTGAAATCATGTTAAGAAGAAAAAATTATGGGTGAGAGAGAGTCGAAAATAAACAGGGAGAGATGAAACAAGAGAGAGCAAGATATATAGTGTAATAAACAGATGCAGAGCTACTGATTGGAAAAAAGATTTGGAATCTGATTTGTGAATATGATTTTATCGTAAAATCGTATTACCTCACGATGCCAGCGCAAGAGAAATAATCCACCCTAGTTCATTTAAATTTCATTATTATTATACTTTTATAATACATATAAATACTCATAAAAATGCACCTCATGTCTCTAACAAATATCAAGTCAATACTTTTGTGGTCTGGCCAAATGCAGTACAGAACGCCAACAGATGATATGAGTTTTAATAACAACAAACAGAAAAGTGGAAAATAAAATCGAAGGAAATCAAAAAGAATCAACAAGAAAAAAACTATAAAATAAAAATAAAATTATAAAAATAACAAAAACGTGAAAAAGCGTTCCAATGCAAGGTTGAAAATGAAAAAAATAGTCACACTGACAGACATGGCACTAGTACGCACACATACCCATGCACACAGCAACACCAACACAGTGCGCTCACCATGATAACCCCCACCACTCGGCTGTTATGAAGCATCAACACTTTTACAGCAGCACCGGAAATTGTTGTAAGGATATACGACGAGTGCGTTGTAGTTGTCATGTCAAAGTCACATCGGAACGCATCACATTGCAACGCATGAATGGTTGTTGTTGTTGTTGTTATTTTTGTAATTGAACTTATATTTGCTGCTGTTGAGTGCAGAGTAAGGAAAGAAAGAAAACTAAGCACTTACAACTGATAAAGTCTCTTAGCTGGTACTAGAGTTCTTTCTGTATTTAGTAGATGCTTTGGCATTTGGGGACCACTTCAGAACACTTTATGGAAACATTGGTGTTTTCTATGATTCAGACTGTTGCGATTTCAATATAATATTTTTGGGCAAATTCCTAAAGCAGCGCATTGCTTTTGAAATAAATTCTTTAAAATTTCGAAGTACTTTTTAAAATAATTAAGTAAAGTAAATCCGAGTAAATTTGAAATCTCTTAACGTTATCTGGAAATCCCACCGCTCGCATTTCGTACCGTACCAGGTACACTTCTAAATTTGTTAATCTGTTGTACACGCCCTTAAACGTTTTTGAATAGGTTCATTTCTTTGCCTACTCTGCTTGAACATATACGAAAGTGTATTTTATTCGTTTCGGCACTTCAAACAGTAGCCAGGCGTCGATGAGTGCTTATCCTTGCAATTTCAACGCTTTTCACTGTGTACTGCAAGCGGCTGAGTAGTTTTGAGCGTTCATATGGCAAGTAGTCACAACAAAAGCAACAACTGTAACACTAAAATAGCAACAACAATAAAATGTGTCTCATTGCCAACTTGCACTTGGCTGGCTATTCTCTTTAACCTCACCCACTTCAACGTTATATGAAGATGTGCTTTGTGCGGTTGTTTGTGGCCTCTAGTGAGCTTTTCTTTATATTTTTAGCTTATGAAAATATTTTTTCAATAAAATACATATTTATTGAAAATGCCGAAAAATGCATTTATGCGTATAAAAGTTTCAGTGAAACGTGAAAATGCAATGAAAACTTGGCTTTTGCGTAAAAGCAATAACGTGTATAGCCAAGCGGAAGGATGCTACTTCGTTTTTTGGGAGTCGAAAAATTTTTATTGCTGACATTTTTATTTTATTTTTTATTTCTTCAAACTTCAAAAGCACGAAAACTCTGGACGACAACTCAATATGGACCATCATTTGGTTTTATTAAGATTATTTCTTGAATGGATGTACATATTCGCAGCCAAGACTCAGAAAAGTTGGTTTGGAGCTTTACAAGTTTGTCATAGTCCTTAAACCAGATGGTAGAGGAATATACCAAAAGTGTCAGCATGGATGAGAGTAGTTTTTGCAATAAATGGATTCCAAGTTTCAATACGAATCCTTACTCATCCATAGCATTAGCATAATTTCCTTTCCTCACACAACAACAATTTTATGCGTTCATAAGAGTTAAATAAAGTTTAAAAAAGTAATACATTTCCGAAACTATTGAGCCACACTTTATTTAACACTCAGTCAGTCAAAGGGTTCATGAAAGTGAATCAAATTATAAAATCATTCATGCAATAAACAAGTTCGAGTTGCTCCAGTTTTCGCCGACGCCAAAGCGGATTACATAAAATGTGAGTGAAATGTGTTGGCAACACTAAAATTGTAGCTTTGGAAAAAGTTTAAAAATTTAGAGTTGCGCGCAGAAAGCATACAAAGTATAAAATGGGTTACGCAATGTGAGGGAAATAAAAATCGGATAATACTTAATCAGATTCCTTTTAAAAGCCAACAATTTTCAGTACGTACTTGTGAGTTCGACTCGGTTTTATAACTCATTTAAAGTTGCTATTTGCTATGAGAAACGTTATGGTGTGGAGCTTTTTATGAGGTGCAGTCAATCAATGGATTGTAATAGAGTAAGTATGGGATAAGCAGTCTCAGCCTTCGTTCAAGCCCACACTGTAGTTCAATGATTTTCACATAACCCCAGAGTTCAAAGTAGTCAACACTTTTTGTAGCGGGCCATCGAATTCTAAACGAACCTACTAGCTACAGTAGCTGGTCTTAAATGACTTCATTTGTCGCACTTTTACTTTGAAGCATCCTGCGCTCACCACCCATTAAAAGTTTAAGATTACCCGCAGTGGAATTTTCTTTCCCACCTTAACGTAAACACATTGCCGCCCGGCCATAAGCGAAAAAAATTCCAACTGACCTTTAATGAAAAATCGCGTAGCGTTGCCAATGTAAATATTATAACAGTAAATATGGACACTCGTTTGCTTGGATGAGGTCTGCTGCCGTGGTGGGCATTAAAGCATTTGATGAGTTTTAAGCGCAAATGAAATGGAAACAAGTCGAGTGAAGATAGCAGAGAGCGAAAGTAGGTAATGAAGAGATTTGTGTGCCACGTTGTAGCCACGTTACGTTGGAAAAGAAATGTGTTTAAGTTTTTGTTGTTGTAGTGAAAATATCAAAAAATTTTCATAATTTTAATTAAATGTAAATAAAGGCAAATAACTCCCTAGCGCACTTAGTTACTGGAGACTTGCCAGCGACGAGACGGAGTCAATGTAACAGTTAAGTCAATACATTACAGCAGGGGTGTAGGCACATTTTGATGAAGCGAGGGGTGGCGGTTTTTCTTCAGAACATATGCGCTGTTTCAAGGTGAGAATTATTTTGATTCGGTGTTTTTCTGCGACTTCAACGGAAAATAGGTAACTCTGTTCCGTTTCCAACGTAAAGAAAATTGTTTGAATATTTTGAAAGACAATTTTTCGTTTTCTAAAAATAAATAATAAATAAATAAACAAAATAATAAAAATTTTGAGTTTGAAAACCTTCATTTATTACTGTTAGTTTTAAAATGTATTTGGTTTCTCAAAGTTTGACCAAAACTGGTAATTTTGGTCTCCGTAACCGAACCTTGCCCGAATATTTTGAAAGCAATTTTTTTGTTTTAATTTTTTTTTTGAAGTTTCGTTTCAAAAATTCCAAAGTTTTGAGAATAATTCTGATGCGAATTATTTTTCTTCTTAATAAAAATGCCAAATTTCGAAAAATGTATTCATTTCTGATGGAACAGTAGTTCAAGATCCAGCAGAGGTTTTGCCTATTTTAAAAAAGTTTGTTCCACAAGGTGTTCCGAAAAAGCGTTTGTCCCCTTTTTCCATACTCAGAAACTATTCTTCCAAATCACATTCAAACATTAATTGCGTCCAGAATGCAGTAACCCCCTCACCTGCCCAACAACAGCACATACCCTTGTACATCACAATTTGCATACATACATAGTTATATCCCAAACATAACCGCGCATTAAAATTAATGAGACTCTGGAGGGAAGGTTGAAATATGTGGGGAATAACAACAACAAAAAAATTAACAAAAAAAAGAAACGAAAGTTATTAAGCAAACATCAGTTAGTTGCACGCGTTTGTGTCTGTGCTAAGCAACAACAACAGCCAACGATAACGAAGTAGCAGTGGGAGTTTTGCGAAAGAAAAAAAGAAACAAAAAAAACAAAAAGGTGCCCCACTCTGCTGCTACCAAAATGACGTTGCGCTTAGTACATAGAATAATATTTTAGCAGTCAACGCTAAGCTCAAGCATGCAGAAGGACAAAGACAAACGTAAGCAAGATGAAAGTAGCTTTTAAATATAAAGACACCACCGCAAATCTTTTATATGTAAATGTCAAGAGATCATCTCGTAAACTAGTTGCTTTTACTTTGGACAGTGTTTAGTATTCGAACTTATGGCATGCTAAAGTGTTGTGGGTGGAAGGAGAGAATAGAAGACGGCAGGGAGTTTGACCATAGCTCGTACTAATGGTGAGACATTTCGATACAACTTGGCTGAGAAGGTTTGCTACCTTATTGGTTTGTCTAAAGTTTGGATAGTCCTTGGTTGGCGTGACTGGTATTTGAAGAAAATGGGTATGTCCTGGGCCAGCTTCCAGCTTTCCCCTTTAATAAGCGGTAGACTTGCGATTGACTATTTTTCTGATGTATTACGATGTACTCAGAATACCTTAGTTCCCCCAAGAGAGCCTTGGTTTCGTAGTGTGGGGGCTTCAACTCCTTGACTACGCCACAATAAAAGAAATGTAGTTGTTTGTAACTATTTCTGACTTCGATTTTAAATGTTTTTCTTGTCTTTTAAATAAAATTGAGCCAACGGGGATTTGAGAAGTTTGTTGCACAGTCAATATTCCAGCCGTAAGTAATTACTATGAAAACTAAAAATATGACAAACTCCCCTGTCGCTAGCGAATAAACAAAGCGAATAGCTCACCTAAACCTAAGGGCTATTCAAAAGTCAAAGTTTAGATTCACTCACCTTTAATTATCACAAGCAAGATCAACACGACAAGCAGCGACGGGTCCATGTCCTTAGATTTCAGCTACTGAGCAAATACGCGTACAACTGTTTGTCAATGTTGCGGGTGGGAGTATCCAAATAGATGTTGTAAAGTCGTTGTAGATTCAGTACAATTAGTTGCAGTTTGCGAGTAAAAACGGAAGTAGAACGTGGGTGAGGTTGTTTTTGCTGAAGCTCACTGATATCTTTGCAGCGGGTGGGCGGGTTGTATGTTAAGTTCGCGTAGAAATTGTTTTCACAAGATGATGATTGACAACGGCGTTTAAATGCGTACCGACACTTGGACGAACTTGAGCGCGCGCGCGTACTCCAAAAAAGCGTTTGAAGGAACGATGCGAACTCTACCGAAGTCGACGCGCCAACACCTTGAAACGCGTAAATGTTAGCAATTCAGTGCAGCAACATTGAGGTTGGCATGCAAATAACACGAAAGTCACTAGAGTCAACTTAACAGCAGGAGATGAAGTGAATTGCGGTGGGTTTTGTAGTGTGGTGTGTATTTTGTGGGGTAGCGACACAGGTAAGACGCGGCGCGTAAGTTGACGAATATGCAGACGCGCGCACAGTAGCTAGGTGTGAGGTGTGAGGTGTACGTAGCACAGCAAATACAATTCACGACCTAATCAATACACTCGAGACAACTGTATGCGCTTCAAATCTCTGCGGAAGCAAACAATTTACAATTCGAGTGAAAGCAAATAAGCGCGCGCGATGACAGCGAAGGCGCGTCACTTTCCTTTTGTTGCGTGGTTGACGCACGCGTTGTGGCGTGTGTGTGTGGGTGTATTGAGGCGCGCTTTTTGAGCTATTTTAGCGCACCTTATCACGCCTGTTATTTTAGCACTATGCGGGCAAATCTCTGCAGTGTTTGGTGTTTTCTTAAGCGCCAGCTGGGTAATTATTATTTAAAGCATAAAATCACTGAGTCATCCGCTTAAACAGCGCGCCTCAGTTTGCGCCACAATATTTCCAAACGTCTTGTGAGCTTAGCGTCTTAGTGAGGAGCGCTTGAGTTTTATATCGTTGACGTTTTGGGAAATCAACTATTTGACAGTTGCGTGATTTGCTTTTAACTTTCTACGAACTCTGACGCGCGTCACTTGTGTAGGTTGCACAGATTTCTGTTTTCTGTTTCCCTTGGGTAGCTCTTTACCCTGTAATTTTCGATCTTCCTCAATGTCTTTTAGCTCATATTTTGGTTTGGGGCGCTTAATTGTTTGCTTTTGCTTTCTTTACGCTCCTTCCGCTCTCTTTCTTATATTTATTTTATATTTGTAATCTTATCGGTATTCCAAGCACAACTTTTGCGCTCATTCAATTTTCGTATCACAAAACAATAATTGCTATTCCTCTGTGATCTCTCTGTTGTTATTTCCGTTTGGATATTCTAGCGCCGTTACAAATTTTTATCTGTCATTTGTTCCGTTATACGCACGTACCGTTATTTGTTTTTCATTAGTAGCTCTTTAAAAGCGCTTATTACTTCTGAAGTCACGTGTAAGTATTTGCTTAGCCCGTCGCTTTTGCTTTATTTCAGGCTTACTTAAATCTCCATTGCTGTTTGTATTAACTTCTTGCTTTCAATTCACTATTTGTTCTAAATTTCATAATTTGTGTTGTTGTTTGTTTTATTTCTTTTGCATTTAGTTTTGTAATATTTATTTCATTTTTATTTTCATGAGTCTCTAAACTTTTTTTGTTACCTTTATTTGTATTTTATGCTAGTTTTCTAAATTTATTACTACTTTTGTTCTTCTTCTGCTAATTTCACGCTTAATTGCTATGTGGGAACACAATTTTTACAGCATCGTTTTGTTGTTTTTAATTTTTTTATTTGTTTGTTGTTTTGTTTTTTGCACTTATCTATTTCATCTTATTTTACGCTTCAAGAAACCATATTTTTTATCGCTAAATTATTTTACAGCTTATTTGTTCTATTATGAGTTCTATTACCTTTACGTGATTATACTAGTTTTGTGTGTGTGTGTACATTAAATCGTTGTTTTAGAGTAGTTACACCACGTCCTGGCAGTTGCGGGACTTAGTTGTGTTGCATGAAAGTACTGAAACGAAATGAAAAGAAAAGCAATTAGTGAAATTATTGGAAATTATTGGCTTATAAATTGAGAAGAAGAATTTTTAGTGAGAGTCAAATATCCTAGACAAATATCCGTAGTATATTAATTTAATTAAATTCGGATAGCATCCACGTCCACTTTTAATAAGTAAACTTGTCATGAGCGCAATAAAAAGATATCGTCTCTCTCAGAAAGCACTGAGAAAAAACTATAGATGACTAATTCTATTAAAACGAAAGATATTTTCTTGGGAAGAGTTTGAAGCAAATTCGCCTAGAATAAAAACCAATAACGAAATTTTAAAGTTGCCCGCAATGGCTATAACTGTTTGAATTCCGAAGGGACGGGACCCGAAAAGAACCACTTCGGTCCGCTGATGGTTGATAGGAAATAAAAAATAAATTTTTTTTTTATTCTAGGAATTTTGGTACACGAAATGCCTTAGGTTACAACGAGATATTTCACACATATCCTAAAAATGTCAAACAAAATGCCGCTCTAAGCGAAAGCAACACTAAATATATGACATTAACAAGAGAGCTTTTACGAGTAATATACAAACAAATGTACATATCTACATTTCCGCAATCAAAATAAATGTATAACACACAACTTTTTTTTTTTGGACACGTAATTGACTTTTAAATGTATGTCGCTGGTCGTACTTGTTAGCTGTCCAAAATCATTTTTAATTAAATTTCAAATGTGTGTTGTTAAATTGTCCAAGCTTTTTATGTATGTTTTTGTAGAGAGCACTTGACATTTAATTGATTTAATAAACTCGTGAAAGTACTAGATGCTTGTAGATGATGAATTTATGTAATTTGAGAAAGCTTTGAATTTATTTGAAAATATTCATGTATGTATGTTTGTGTTCCATATGTGTGTAGGTGTCGTATGAATCAATCTATGTGTGATTTCCAAGAGGTGGATGTTGCCAAGTGTCATTTTAGCTAGATTTGCTTTATCTTAGCAGCTGTCTGGCGCAACATAACGTTTGATCTGGTGAGTATTTTCACTTGTTAGTAATTTTGCCTATATGCGAGTCTATTTATTTAACTCATTTCTCGACGACAAAAAATTCTTGACAGTTGTCAAGCCGAACCAAGGACTAGTAACAGTAAATATATATCAAAAAACTCACCACGAAAAGTCTTTTCAAATATCAAAGCTTCAACTTTGGGACGTAAATCAAACAAAGGTAAAGTGCTATGATATCTTTCCTATGGTGAATAAAATTTAAAATGAAATTATATTCACCTCATAACTGTCAAAAATTTCTCAATAAATGTATTTGCTTTCATTTTTGAAATTCCCTTGCTACAAACTGAAAGTTGAAAACGAAGCTTAGTTGCTATTAAACTAGCTTTTAAATGCTTTAAATTTCTCTTCAGTATTTGATAAATTTTTTATCTCACATCTATCGACTTGGCCAAAACCAATTTAATTTCATTTGAGGAGAGTGTCCTTTATATCAAACACGTCTGATAGCAGTTAGACTTCTGCAGCGTCTGCAGTATGCATTTCACCTGAGACAAAGTAAACATTCGTCAAATTATTATTTGTTTAAAACAATGCAAAAGCGTGCTTATCAACTACCTAGTAAATGGATGTGCATATGTGTGTGTGTGTGTGTTTACATATTGCGCTCGCCTAAAGTGACTGCCGTCAGTGATGAGTCAAAGGCACACACAAATGTTGTACAAACACAATTATAAATTGATACAAAATATGTTTATGTAGCAGGCTTTTAGGCGCTCAGCCATGCCACAATATTCGTATGGCATAGACGCTTATGCCAACGGCTTCACTTGGATAAACAACATCATACAGCGAGCAAATTGAGCAAATAGACGACAAGAACAAGAAAAATATACCGTCAAACAACAACATTATCAAAGTCATTATGAACATGATGATCATCTACATACATACGTCAACGCCAACGCCATCAATATTCATAATCAACAAATTGAGGTCACATATGACTATTGTCGGCAGTTGGCTGTAGGCGTATGAAGGCCGGTACAAGCAAGAGTTATGGCTACAAGCCCGAGCTAAGTATGTAAGTATGTATGCCTAAAGATCCATTTTCTATGGCATTTGCTATGAATATCTACCGGCATGGTTATTGATATGCGTCCTGAGTGGCTTGACAGGTAAAAGCATGCGGTGGACGCCGCACAGTGGGGTGTTTTGTAGAAAGTCGGCTAAAACTAAATGAGGTATATTTTTAATCTGAGAACAAGCGAACAATAGAAAATTTATCAAAACTGAGTGTTTTTTCAAAATATTTTTGAAACAATAACAAAGGTTTTTTTTTCATTTTGTTCACAAGTTTTCAATATCTCGAAAATTGAAATTTTTTTAATATTTGGTACAATTTTCAAATTTTCAAACAATTTTTGTTCTCAATTTCAACAAATGTTACAAAATGTACTCTATTTTTTTTTAATTTAAATCATTTTTTAAGCTTCTTCAAATATTTTTAAAAGCCATTCACTTATGTAAAAAAAACAACCTTGGAACCTAAAGGTTATTTTAAGTTATTTTTTAACAGTTTTTTTTTTACAGTTTTCCATATTTTCAAAAAAATGAATGCATACAATTTTTGTTGCGATTTAAGAATTTTGTAGACTTTCGGTACTGAATAAAAATAATTTTTTTTTTTTTTTGCATATTTGAATTTAAAATTTAAAAATCTAGATTAAATAAATTTTACAATTTAAATTTTTTTTTTTAATTAAATTTTGAAATTTTTGCCAAGGTTGCATTTTTTCCTATTAGGATATATGTGGGCTTTCATACTAGTGTGCATCCCCTGTCCCAATAATTTATGTTTTTTTTTTGTTCAAAATTTATTCAAAATAACCCATGGTACCGAAGTTACCTGCATCAGTGGGCAGCAACCAACTATCATAGCAATTTCTCTCATCACTTCGTGCCTTCCAAATTGTTTACGATTTCTTTTTAAGTTGCTGCAAAGTGCTGAATGGACATGTATATATTCTCTCTGCGCTCGTATGAGCTGCCTGTTAATCTGTCTCACCCTGAAGCGCCATTAATAGGCAGTGCTCATATTTTTTCAATACCATAATAATTGTTCATATAAATTGTTTCAGACATTCACAAATTGTAAGTGCGCTAATACTCAGAGCTCAAATTTCAGTTGAGGAGTGACATATTCATAGTTTTCTGTTTTCAGAGTTTTTCGTCATTTGTTTTTTTTTTTTTGGCTCGCTTAAAACAATTTTTGAATTGAAAAAAAACTAAAAAATAAACTAGTAAAAACTATTTTAAGTGTTTGTAATTTCTTAAATTATTTCGCTGGCAACCAGTTCTTATTTGATTTTCAAAGAAAATTTGAAATTTTTGAAAAAACAGAAAACATAATTTTTTAAGACTATTTATTAGTTATTTTATTCATGAGCCATAAAAAATGGCTAAATATGCATTACTCTACAGCAAATAATTCCATTTATCCATTTCAGTATATTTGCTTAATTTTATTGACTGTATTTTTTTCCAAAAACTATTTAAAAAAATTTCCCTCCACCCAGCTAAGCGAGCTTAATTGCATTTTTATTCAACTCCCAAAATGTACAAAAAAAAAAAAATGGAACAAATATTTTGTAGGGTTTTGAGCAAATTTGTACTACTTTTTTATGTTATCTGCTCTATAATTGAAACCAACTCTGATCAAAAAAAAAGAAGGCACCCCAAACAGCAAGCCAAAGCAAATCAAAGCATATTTGCTAATAAAAGTAAACAAATGCCAATATTTGTTGTTGCTGTTTTTTTATGAACGATTTATTTCGTTTGATAGCAGAAATTGGATATAGCCGAAGTAAAAAGTACTTATTTGGAGCAAAAGCAACAAAGTAAAACACACATACAACAAATTAAAAATCAATTTCCAAAGCAAATAGAGAAAACTGAAAATAGAAAATGCAATAATGGAAAATATTGAGAATGGTAGGCAAAATAAATGAAATCGCAATCAAATGGCAGAAATCAGTTTAGCAACAAAATAGCCAAAGCAACAGATACTCAGCAAATTTTCGCTTGTACAAACATACATACGTAAATTGCTACCCACATACATAGCCTACAAAGTTAAAAGCTTGTTCGTTAGACCGTTAGACACACACACACACATATGAATTTGTCTAGAGAATTGATGGATGGCTGGTTGGTTGTAAAAAAAATAGCCTTCGCTGGTATGTTGAACGCTCAAAAGTGGGTGCATGTGTGGGTGTTTACCCTTGCTAAATTGGTAACTCGCCTCGCACCGGATGTTGCTGTTGATGACTAAATATTTTTTCACACACACACACACACACACCTACACATGAAATAAAAATAGCCAAACGAGCACACAAATCCGTTGCTATAAAACCAATAACAACAACACAAACATAGACATGACTATAAATAAATTTACTCCCAAGTAGACATAGCAACACACAAACAAACCTATATATCTATAAATATATGTATACATTACAGATATATGAAGCAAATCAATCAAACATTTATTTTATAGATTTTGTTAAATGAGAATTGCGCTCAAAGGGATTAAATCGAACTATGAGTACGTGCGTTGAGCTTCAGAAACCTTTTAATAGTGAAGCTTGTGTAGGCTGGGTCATTAAGTGAGCAGGAAGTTAGTATATTGGTTGCTAAAGAAAAAAATTTTACTCATGGAATTATGTATAATCGGAGGAGTTGCTAAACATATCCCAAGTTTATGTTCTGCAATCTCACTTCACGATTGTTTAAGCGACATAAGCTACGGTTATTTCATTCGTTTATTTTATTTGTAATTCGCAATCAGCTTATAAAATATTTCGAAGATATAGTTTATGTTGTCTAAAGCCAAGTTGTGGTTTTTCATAGCGAAAATGAGGAAGCCAATCGCGCCATGCCTTAGAGTTAACAGTGCTCGCCACCAATAATACATACAGGGTGTCACAGGTGTCCCACACCTCCTGTTCTCTAAAGAACAAACCATTTTGAACATTTGAGCAAACACGTTCGTCAGAACCTGAGCCACAGGAATAAATACAATTTGAGCAACACGGTCATCAGAGAATGAGCCAAATAAATAATAAAATAAAATAAAATATTAAAAATAACTTTAAAAAACAACTCGCCTTCTCTAAAGCTTAGACAACGGTCATTTAATACATACAAGGTATAACAGATGACCCACCTCTGTTCTATAAAGAACAAAATAAAAAAATATATATAATAATCAAGTAATATTATCAGTGACGGATTCAGGATTTTGGGAGGGCGGGGTCTAAATTTTTTTTTGTGAAAAATCTACGATAACCTTTGGCTAGAGTTCCTGAACAATATGAATTTTTGGATTCCGAAGGCGGACTCTTACCCTGAGGTTCTACTCGCTGAACAAAAAACAAAATAAAACAATTAAATAAGCTACTTGTCCCTGATAAAGCTTAGAGACCTATGTAACATCAGTCTGCATCTCCAGCTCTAGCTTCAGCTTTATCTATCTCCTTCCCCAGTTCCATTTCCATTCCAACCTCGCTATCTATTTCCACTTCCATGACCCCATCGCTTTAACACTCTCCTAATATTTCCATATATTCTTCTCAATCTCTATGCCCAGTAATATCTTCATCTGTATCTCCACCTTAATAACTCTCTATTTATAAGAAACAGAAACGACTGCATTTGGCTACGAAAAAATTGTTATAAATTCTGCTGCGGGCCATCACTTCAAAGATAATATTCTCCAGATTTTTCACTCTTCGATTTCCAAAGCTGACGACCGACAGATAAATTTTTCAAATTGCCCTCGTATATATACATATGTATAGTATAATTGTACAAGTAAATATCGTAGAGCAAGATAGTTATTTCAATATAAACCTGCGTTTGTATCTGCTGTCAGCTGTTTGTGGTAACTGTTGCACCATAAAATGTCAAAGCAAACGAAATGCAAAAACAGCGCTGATAAAAAAGAGTAATGGAAAAATGGTAAACAGCAGCAGAAATAATTCAGCTACTAGAAACAACGCTTACCACAAAAGCAAGAATATCAAAACAACAAAAGTGGTAGTGGTTTTCAGAATCAGTATGGAAATTCTTGATGTATGTAAAATATCTACGATTGCATCCATTATGACAGCGGTGGAAAATCTGTAATGCAACTTATGTAAGCTATGCATAGCGGCGGAGCATCACAACTTCAAAAAAAAGAAACAACAACAACAAAAACAGCAAATGCGATAAATAGCAAAGCAAAGCAACAAGGAAACAAATTGTGGTAGAATCTGGAAGTGCAGCAATCTCTTGTCTGCAATGCTTTTCCGCTGACATTGTTTTAGACATAAAGTTGTTGCTATTTTCTCATTACCATTGCTAGTATTTTTTTCTGGTTCTTCTTGCTTTCTTGTACACCTTTTACTTCCTTGCTTTTTTTTTTTTTTTAGCTTTTCCCTTTGCTATATTAGCTCATCTTTTATGCATGCAAAGTGCAAGTGATATATTGTAAAATGTCCTAGTTTCCTGTTTTGCTGCCGCAGTCAAGGTGTATTTTTGCTGAGCTTAAATTGCAAATAAAAATAAATATTTCATTCTTGAATTTTATGTTGGTATTACCTCAAGGTGTAGTTAAAATAAAAAATTGCTTCATTTATTTAAAAATGCTGTGACATACTTATTGCTGATCACTTTGATTCAATCTGGCTAGTTCAAACGAAATGTATTATTTAGTTGAGCTTTGGTTTTAGAGAGGAAGTTCGAAACTTACTGCATGGGAAGAAGGTGGAAAGGGTGGCAGTTGGCTGAGCTATGAATGACGTCTCCCATCTTTCACTTTAAATCCCCTGATTTCCTACACATTTACAAAGTTCTTTGGAAAGTGTCCAACAAAATGTTTCTCACTTATTTCTTTTTAAAATACTTTCTTTCCCATATAAATATAAAAAGAAGAAAGAGGTCATCTTTCCTCAACTCTGACGACTATCGAAAAATCACGTTCTCCGGAATCTGCTTTGCCTGGCAACTGAAAAAAATGATAGTTCTACTCATCTATCATCTGTTCATCCAAAAAGCTCCGAGTATAAAAGGATATACACCACCGTCGATCGTCGAAGCATCGGAGCGATAGTTCAATGTGCTCTCACGGCAACTTTTATTACACTCAGCGTAGATTTGTGAGAGAACGAAACTAGTCCTCTACTAATCTGAATATGATCATATGGCCGTTTAAACTTCGTAAGTATCCCATAGGAAACTTGTCGCTTGTATAGAACAAAAACAGTCATCTGAGTAGTTGTGCTTTTTGTCTTCAAACCAGTTTTGAACTAGTTCGCAACTAGTTGTTTTGAAATGCATATTTGCAACTGCTAACTCACACTTTCTTTCATAAGTACCTAAATATTATTCACTTTTGCAACAATTCCTCTCTACGAAAATTGACCGAGTGCTCTTAATGCTTCATTTACTACGCGCGCGCTTAACGCAACAACAAAGTTGAAAGTAATGATGAAGTGTACGCAGCACAAAGAAATATTTCTAAATCATTTCTTAGCATTTTGCAACAGCTGCTTGACTTCAAGTTTTTTCCCTAAATTTCTTCTTTTTTTTTTAATGCACTTTTGCACGCATTTCTTTGCATAGTTTGCTCGTGCTGTCTCGCTCTCTCTCGGCGTGCATTGCATTGCGTTTGAGTAATGGTTTTGCTTGCGCCGCGTTGGAGTACGTCGAGTAGCAGTAAAAATGATGTATTGTGTGCCCTGCAGCGGATTTCCGCTGTTGATAGATTCACCACTTGCAAATACATTAAAGTATGAGCTACAGTGAAATATTGCAGGCAAAGGCTGAGCGTTGTTGGTAGATTTTAGATTGCACATTGAGAAATGATTGGTTAGTAGTCAGTTTTGTATGGTTAACAAGATGGAAAAAAATTTATTTATTTAAAGAATATTCTTTTGCCCACTTGGCTCCACATTGAGATGCTATCATATTAGAAAAGGATGTCTATTGTGGTTCACCAAACTTGACTAGCAATACGATACTCTCCCTCTCTCCTTGTTATATGTACATTAAATTTTTCCACTAGGTGGCACTATAGTCGAAATATTAAACAATTTTATTTGCTACATCGAACTACATCATACATTTTTATTGAATTGGGAGCTCTTTCTAGCTCTTGAAATGCAATTTTTTTCTGTAAGCACATAGCGACCTATGAATAAAATAACCAAATAATTTTTTTATCAAAACTTTAAACCTACTTAAAAAACCATGCGTACTTGTCGCTTGCAAGCTAGCAATTATAACTAGCATTTAGCAGCAAAATGTTGAATAAAAAACGGGTCACAGTCCACTTAAATCATCTTAAGCGCTGCCACTTTATTAGTCACTGTAATTTTAATTTCGCAATCCATTTAATAAATCTCATTCGTTCTGTCAACAATTTCCATTTCTGCTGAGAATAAGTTTCTACATATTTATCCATTTCCCGTTATTGTTCTTATCGGTTTAATTAATCTCAAAAGCCGGCCACACGCAAAACTCATATAAAGCTAAAGGTGAAAGGTTGTCATAAATATGTACGTACGTACAAGGCTACAGGCATAAATAGATTGTTTAAGAAAAACATTCACTCTTTGCAATATTCGTTTCTGCTCCTTTTTTTCAGCACAATATATTTACAGTTATTTAGCACAAACGTTTGCCGCACCAACTCTATTTCCTTAAAGCCAAATCCAATTCTTGCTGTGGTGACAATATGACAATTGCAAGGAACGCACAATACAAACATTAGGGTGGGTAAGTTTTTATTTTTGTTTTGTGATTGTTGCTAGCAGATTAACAATTTCTTGGGATGAATTTTGCTGCAATTGGTGTTCATGGAACAAGGGACCAAGAACCCCTATGCTAGTTTTTTTTTACGCAGAAACTGACTAATCTAAATTTGATTATTCAAGTTTTATAATAAATAGTTGCTCAGCTTTAAATTAGGTCTGCTTCGAGTAGAGAGTAAATGATTTTGATCAATCCGAAGAAATAAATTAAAAATTTTATTAATCGCATATTCCTATATTTTTGTATACAAAAATCAAAGCACTCCAATAATTCATACATACATATATTAAAAGGTATATAATATTTATACTTGTATGCAGTTTCCTAAGCAAAGTTATTTATTTGAAGTAATAAACTGCCACAACCAGCAACCAAAGCTGTCAACGAGCTGGACAAAACACAGAGCAAGCAAACGGACGAGCAAAAAAAAGAAATAAAGAAAAAATCGAGAATGAATGAAACCTACGTTGAGGTGCAGTAAAGTTAGTTTATCGGGGCGATACATTTTTTATGAAATACAGGGCTGTAGTGAGAAAATCAGCGCATGTCAGGGAGATATAGAGAAGGGCGCGAGGGATAAATTAAAATTCTATTTTTAATTAATTTCAAATATTTTCGTGGGTTTCGACTTTTTGTGGAATTTTTTTTTTTCTAATGCAAAACAGTTGTAATAAAGTGGCATCAACTTTCAAAAATAATTTAAACTAACTTTTCCCACTTAATTGGCAGAAATATCTTTTTCCCTTTCGCAACTCCGCCACCTTGAGAAAGCACACTACATGCGCCTACCTCTAGACGGGCCTGTTCATAATACGAAATATACGACCTCATGCAACAAGAATGAATGTGGACACACAAAGCTCTAAAATGGTGTGCATTTGAAGAAAAAATGTGAAGCAAAATACTGGACTCTAAACGATTGTCCCTCAAGTGGTGAACGCAGATGAATGTGAAGTGCATGAGCTTAGAGCGCAGTGGATTGGTTTTTGTTGAGTTGAAAGTATTTGAAAGTAGAAAAGTAGACGTATTCGATATGTTTGCAAATAAATAAATAATGTAATAAATGCGGATAACACGGGTGCACTTTGCGGTCAAGTAGATAAAGGCGATATCTACACTACTACGAGATGCGCCAAGATTTTATCGATCAAGTTTTTGCTTTGTTTTAGAACTATCAAAATAGTAAAGCAACTTGAAAACAAGTGAATAACCTAAAAATAGGCATGGAGCTCTAAATTTTAGACAGTAACACACTTCACTCCTGTAGGGAATAGTAGAAACAAATATAAAGTCTTCAATCCGACACCTAATATACATAAATGTGAAACCATAAAATATTTTGGATATCAATTAAATTGAAAAATAATTATTTATTGCAAGTAAAATTGTGCGCTAAAAATAAACGGTGCAAAAAAACTGCGTTTACGCCTTTTTTTCTTAAACTCAGCGAAGCAGTAAGAAGTCGCAGCAAATAAGAGATCGCCATGCTATCAAACATTTTATTTTTATTTTCTCACTTCGCTTAGCACCTCGCGCTCAGCCACGAAGATGTCATTAAACTTGAGTGCGTTTGACGTTTGCAAATGAACTTTCCATAGAAAATGGACTGTGACTTGGTGAAAATTCAGAGAAAGTCACGCCCACAGAAGAGGGAGGAAAAACCAAATTAAAGGGCGAAGTACAAGAGAAATGAAAAAAGTTTTAAAGAAATTCTTTGAAGATTTTGCTACGCCACTTTCTTTGCAAAAATGCGCATCGAAAAGGTACTAAAATTTATTGAGAAGAGGGCGTAACTTTTTGAAATTCCATGAAAAACTGAAAAACTTTTTTCCGATTTGCAATATGGAATTACTTTACAAAACACTTTAGTTTGTTTAAAGCAATCACAATAATTATTTTATTTTAAAAGATTTGATTATTTTTATTTAATTGATAATTTTGAATTATTTGATTATTTTAACTTTAATTAGTTACTTACTTCAATTTATTTACCAATCAAAGATTATTATACAATTTAAAAATTAAAGTATTTAATATTTAGAAGTATAAAATCAATTATTTGATTATTTTTAGTTACTTGATTATTTTGGGTTGACTGATTGTTCAAAAATATAGATTTAGTCTTTATTGTTATTTAAGTTTTAATATATAGTTTTATTTCCATGTCTGTTTTAATTAATTTAATTTTTTTTGAATGTTAAATTATTTTTAATTATTTGATAATTTTCAGTTATGGAATAATGATCAGTTATGTCATTATTCTGAATTATTTGATCATTGTGAATGAAATTTGATTAAAGTAATTTGTAAAAAATTATAAAATCAACAAATTGTTGGCTCAAAACATATAGCTGTTATTTGTTTAATTATTTGATTACTTTAAGGACTTTGATAGTTCTTAAATATTGAATGCAGTTTAATTATATGATAATTATTAATTCCTAGATTATTTTTTTATTTGACAATTTCAAATTAATTCTCTATTTTGTAATTGTTTTAATTATTTGACCATTTTAATTATTGGATTTTTTATAAATAATTTAAAGCCTTAATTATTCGTTTAAATATTTAAATATTTTTTTTTATTCCTTCATGGTTTTAATAATCCTTTGGTAATTATATTAATAAGTTAAGTAATTTTGGTTTTTTGAGTGGTTGTTTGTTTTTAATAATTTTAAGTCATATGATCTTTTTTAAATGAATTTATTACTTTTTACTACTCGAAACTAATTTTCCCTACAATTTTTTTTAATTACTTATGCGTTTTTGATTATTTAGCTATTTTTAAGCAATTAATTTTTTTTTATTCATCTATGAAATTGTTAATTTTTAATGATTTGACACATTTCATAGTAAAATGGTAAATGGTATAAGCCCTGTAATTCTTTTTAATAATTTTACTGTTAATAATTATTTTACTAATTTATTTATTTCATTCCCAGTACGACGTCCACCTCGTTTATCTTATTTATTAATGATAAAGTAAGCAAAGTAAATGAGTGTAAAATAATTTTTTCTTCTTCTTATTTGCTTAAAATCTTCATCCGCCACTATTTTGCTATCTTCTTTCATAATTTGTTTAATTCAATACGAAGAACTGTCAATAATCAGCAACATTTCCTGCCAAATGAATCACTCAGCAACAGGACTAATGACAAAACAAGCAGCAACATTAGCAACAGAACAAAAGCGAAATTAACGGGCATAACAAAAAAAACAGACCAAAGCCAAAGAACGAGGGTGAACAATGTCACTCGACATAACGACGATAAAAGTGATAATGATATTTTTACTGCTTGAATGCAAAATCTGTAAGCAGGCGAAGGAGCAGAGACTAAACAATCAAAATGCATAGAGAGACACACACATACAAAACAATTGAAAAACAAAGCTATCAACTAGATTGGCCGCAAAGGATTTCCTGTTGCTTGGTCGACCAGCTTCGGCCTGCCTTAACCGAAACTGAATGAGTGGCAGCATAGAAAACTATTTGAACAGTCAATGTCACACTCAAGTAACAGAGATTATGTTTTTGAGCAAAACAAGTAGAAATAGCATGGTAAGAGCTTTGCGAATAAACCCACACACACACAAACACAAACAAAGTATGTCAATGCATTACTTCAGTTTTTCTTGTTTTGACCGTTTCTTTCTTCTTTTTGAATTCTTCAAATTTCTTTGCACATTGCATGCTGAAAACCAAAAGTTGGCTGATTGTGTGGCCCAACCAACTTCAAGCTCGCTTAATGCTTGCTTGTGCAATTCAGTGACATCATGCATTAGTGACCCAATCTGGTGAGCTTGTTAACAGGCTAAAACGCTTAAAATCAAGCAGAACAAACGTCTAACATTTTTGCGAATTGTTCAATTTTTTTTGCTTCTCTCTCATATTTTTATACCCAGTTGTACTAGATATAAATTTATCATCAGATCAGTCAGTGCGTCTACCCCTTTACTTGGACCTGTTGCTTTAAATCAACAACTGGGTATAAAAAATGTGGCTTAATCGAGCTCAGACGTTCTTTTTACTCTTTGTCTCATTTGTAGATTTTGTGTTTCTATGTTTTTTTATTCTTGCTTTCAGCTTGTTGGTAAAATGAGCGTTCTTTTGGCTCCACAACAGCTGTTTTTGGAAGCAGATTTTTATGCTGAATTCGACATATTTTTTTTAGTTTTTTTGTTTCATTTTTTATAGCGCTTCTTTTTCCAAAATTACGCTGCCAGTGAATTTGATTGGATTTGCGTTAAATTAAATTTTACGGTTGCATAGCAAAGTTGCCCAATCAGCATCACAATGTGACTTCGAGTAACTTTTTGGGCAAACGCTGGCATACAAACAAACAAACATTCACAATTTTAGGCCTTGTTGATAGTGAGAGCAGGTAACCATGGGCGATATACATACGTATAAATGTTTGCAGTAGTGAGTTAAAAGGCTTTAATTAAAATCGATTGTTAGCTTGTCAAGACCCGTTCATGTGTTTGAAAATGCTCAAAATTAAATTTTGACAGTTTTTTAGTGAAGCGTAGATATTTTGGAACAGTTATACCATATACATGAACATATGTATATATATGTGTGTTTATATTGGAATAAGTACACAAATGCATTTAGAAATAACAGTACTTTTTCATAGTTGAATGTTAGCCAATGACAAGCCGACGACGCCATCGTGATGGTCCAAAATGAATTCAGTTTACACATACAACTACCTGGAATACGCATCCTGAGTGTAGATTTAAAAGTTGCCAACTGGTGTGAATATTTATGTGTGGATAAATGGAGTTGCCAATTTGAGTCGAAAAAAATGTATGCAAAATTTGTATTTGATATAAAGGACCAAAAGATATTCAAAGAAAAAAAATGTATAATAATTTAATTTCTGGGACTAGCAAGTCAAAGCTTCAAAACAAGACATCCAAGTATTTGATAAGAATTTCCATTAGTGACTACAGCATTTTACAATAATTTTCTATGAAGTGTACGGAATAGTTTTAATCATCTCACTCTTATCAACTTAATTTATTCTTGCTATGCAAATTTATTCTTCTAGTTAGATCTCTTCGACTTCTTACTTAGCTTACCTTATAGTGCGCGAGTGCTCTCAAATTATGCAATAAAATTTATCAAGCACTAAAATTAAGTTGTTGTACTAAGCACAGGATCATCCACGTGACGAGTGTGATGCCAAAAGCTCGTGCTGAAGTTGCTTCAATGGTGCGCATAAACTGTCTGACATTCGCTTTTGCCTTTGACTAAATCCCGCTGATTGTGGTACGGCTAATATGACGAAAGCAACATTTAAATGAGAACACAATGTTTGGAATGATTGTTCCATAATTTTTGATTTGAATTTATGATAGAAGTTGCAAATGCAGCAAGTTGAGGCATAAAAAGATATGAAAGCGAAAACTTGCAATGAAATGTGAGTGATTTGTATGCAGCTTTTGTTAAAAAATTTGTAGTTTGTTTGTTTTTTTTATTTTTTTAAATGAGAGTTTTTAGCTGAAAGTGTTATTAGATTACATGAAAAGTTTTAGTTGCTTGTTATTTAGTTGTCAGATAGCTCTACAATATGATTTAAAAGATGTTGATGTTAATGTTTTTTAATTTTCCATGCCAATTAAATTTTTGATTTATGTTTGGTTTTTGTTTTTTTATTGGTTTTGCTTAGATTCTTAATTAATTGATGACTTTATTGCGATTTTTCATTTTTAATTACCTAACATATTTACAAATATTTTTGTTTTTTGTTTTTATGAACACGCAATTGCACATGATTTATTTAATTGTTTTAATGATATTTTATGGTTTAGTCATTTTTCTTTTGAATTTCGTTTACTTTTTTAATGATTTTAATATTTTTGTGATTTATTTATTTAATAATTTTTTATGCACATGTTATATTTAGTTGAGTTGTTGTATGTTTTTCGAATATGGTTTGTCATATTTACAAGCGCATTGATGAGGCGTATGCTATGGAAGAGAGAGAAAGAGAAAGAAGAGAAAATGATATTAAAAATGGGCAATTTATGAAGTGGTGATATGATGTATTGACAACAAATATTTACGACTCGTGTTTATCGAGAAAGACTGAGTCATGGTCGTGGCCTTCAAAATAGTTAGTTTATAAAAAATATCTTGAGTACCAAATTTATGTGATATTACAGAACATTAAGTTTACATATAACTATAGCTATTACCATAAAAATAACCATAAACATAACCATAACCTTAACCACAACCACAACCACAACCATAACCATAACCACAATCATAACCATAGCCATAACCATAACCACAACCGTAACCATAACGATAAACATAACCGTAACAATAACCATTAGCATAACCGTAACGATAACCACTCCCATTACCATAACCAAACCATAACCATAGCCATAACCATAACCGTAACGATAAGCAAAACTATAACCATAACCATAATCATGTCCTGGACCAGAAATAGTTAATGAATTAGCTATATACATACATTTCCATATACATACATATGTATGTATGTACATATGTTTTATCTGAAACATTTTGGTCCCACAGCTCTCGAACAAGAAGCTGAAATAACGTGATTATTTACATCAACACTCACGTGATTATTCAACAATTCGCAACTATTTACATTTCATACCCAACTCTATTTAAAATTCTAATAAATTTATGCGATTTTTCTTTTTTAGCAGAAACAAATAGCAAACACCAAACTCATAAATTATATGATAAATAACAATGGGACTTCAAGTCAAAATCGTACGCAGCAAAAGTGAAAGTAAGTAAACAAATAAATAATAAATTCAATGCCAGAAAAAGTTGTGCATTAAGCAAAACAGCAGAGATACGCATTTTAAATAACAGCAAAACCGCAAGTTGAAACTTGAGGCAAAATAAAACAAAAACTAAAATGAAAGAAAAATTAGAGAAAAATATTCAAACAAATTTCAAAATCAAAGAGCTCACAATCTCATATTTTTCACGTTTCAAAACTTTGCCTGCCACAATGGCGTCGCATGCATACAATAACAAGTAATAGTAGAGAAAAATAATAAAAAATTACAACAACAAAACAGTGCGCAAAAATCGGAAAACTGTCAATAGCATTTGCTTTATAGCTTTGTTTATGTTATTTTGACTTTTCAACGCATTACCGCAGCGCATTTTCTTCAAGGACTCAACGGCACAACAAACGAAGAAGTTGCAAAACGCACACACACACACACACACTGACACACATTTGCACAGCATACTAACACAATTATACTTTCAAAGTCTCGCACTAAATCTGCAATACCGACACATCCGTTTCAACTAACTAACGGTAACTATTTCAAGGTGCGCTCTGTGGCGCCCCCCAACTTCGGAAAAATCTATTGTCACCCAACTATGGAAATTGTAGCAAAATTTATGACTTAACTTGTAAAATTGAATGTAAACAATTTCTGCTAAGCGCGTGTGACCTTAACACCTGGAGCGGCGTTTGGAAAAATGTGCACAATTTGAAAAAAAAATAATAATAATAATATTAGCAAATATTATTACGAATTGCGCATTTTATTGTGTTTTAAGGTGAGGGGTTTTTATTTGTGTGAAGGGTGCTATATAATTGCGCACCATTTTTAGAATTGAAAAAAAAAAATGAAGAGAGGTCAAGAAATTTGTGGGTGCATACGAGAGATGCCAATTTTTTAGATCTTTTACTCGTGCTATTTGACAATTCAAAGTTCCCAAGATTGTTTTCGGTACTTGGGATTTTGTAGTTCTACAACAGTTTATTTAAAAAAATTTCAGAAATTGATTGAGCCTAAAATACTTATTTATTACATTTTTCATATTTTTTGTATACCTTAAAATTCACTCATGCTATGTTTTTCATAAAACCAAATTGTCTGGCACACATTTTTCAATATCTTTTTCGTGTATTGCTTTTGTACCAAAATAATATAAATGACAATTGCAAGTTGAACTCTTAACCATTGCACTGCCATAAAAATGTAAAAATAATTCTGATCGATTCAAATTTTATTTAATCCAACTTAATGTTAAGCATCTACACTTTATCATTCACCTTCTGTGTGCGCTTTTTCTTGTTGTTGTTGTTGGTATAAGAGGCGCAGCACTTTCGCATTCATGCTTTTGTTTCCAACTGCGCTCAGCTGTAGGCCAATGTCAGTCAACTGACTTTCAGCCAAAAAACAAAAGCTTGAATGCATTGCAGAAGAACAAGATGCAGATAGATTTTCAAAGCAGAAAAAAACTTAATAAAATTTCGTTTTATTCGTTAGACTCATGGTGCAAAGGTTTTACAAGAATAGGAAGGAGAGGAAGGGTTTAGTCGGATGTGTTTACCTTCGATTTATATTTTTCTCTATTTCGTTTGATGCTTATTTAAATTTATACAATTTTATAGCAATAGGAACTTGAATAATTTCGTTCGATTCAAACATGTTTTTGAGCAAACTGCAAAATCTGTATCTGCCATCGAAATCACCAATAGTTAAAAAACGGTCCTTAAAACTATAAATTGAAATAAATTTTTCTATGGCATTAAATATTTACAAAAGGAAGTTGAATAGTGGCCCAGCAACGGAGAGTGAAGATGCATTCTAATTATAAAAAACCTCAACGGATGCCTAAATAGTGCAATAGGGAGCCATTTAATATAATATTTAAAACAACGAAGGTATCGACACAGCAGCCGGCATACCTATGTACGTGGTGTATATGTAGTAAAGCAAGCAAATGTAAAAACTTTTTTAAATTTCCCCCGAAACAAATGACTCGCTTCAAGGCAGTCTGGCTTGACTCTCACAAGAAGCTAGAAACATTCAGAGTTGGGTATAAAGTTTAACTAACGAATTTAACTTGTCCTAATAACATTTGCCAAGTACACATTCGACGCATAGAACATTTAGGGCTGTAAAATATAAAATGTACTCGCTTGAGATTAGACTGGGTAAAAAAAATGTTATTCATAAAATTTTTCGGAGTGGCTAAATAAAAAAATTTTAATTTCTGATCTTTTCTGATGAAAATTTTAATTACTCACAAAAGATATAAACGCTTACTTGCTCCTCTTAATCAAATAAAAAACTTTTAAAAATTAAAAAAAAAGTAAGTTTCGGTTTTTACCCGTTTTTTATTCGTCACTTCGCTACTAGCTAACAAAAAAAATTTTATGTGACCCACAAAAACCTATGTATAAGGAAAGATATCGACGCTTAAATGTTCCTTTTTATTTAAATAAAAAAATAAAAAATAAAAAAATATTTTCATAAAAATTACTATGATGTCATTGAGTTCATGAATGTATTAAAAAAATATAAATTCACTTAAAACAACAACTCTGTTAGTATAATAATTTTTAAACGATTTTCTTTCCCAGTCTAATACACACATACACACTTATACGCACATATCTGAGTGTATACTTATTTGGAAAAAAGGGACCGCTTACCAACTCAGCAAATATGGTTAAATGCGAATCAACAACAACTAATCTGCTTTTCCCCAACTTTTCGCAACAAATTTAGTACAGAAAACTCTGTGCGTGGCATAAAGAGCAGGGTTAGAGCGGAGAAGAGGGTAAGGATTATTATCCCTTTGACACAGTACACATTTCAATGCTTTAACTTAATTTCTGTCTGCATCACGCTTTTAGTGCGCAATTAAAACATTTTGCCTGAGGTACGAGCAATTTAAAAATATGTCTCCATGTACGCAGTGCTGCTTTCATTAAAGTGAATTAGTTTAATGTTGGGGTATAATTAGCTGGACGTTGCTGGAATATGTCAATATTTAAGAAAACAAATTTCAAATTTTATACTTTACTTTTTTACTTTGCGGTGCTATCAAGTTTTATTAGTGAGTTAATTTTTGGCGGTTTTTGATTAGGGTAAAAACGGGTTCAAATATTTTAAGTGAACAGAGCGAGGTCAAAGTGAGAGAGAGAGAAAGAGATACATAGCTGTTCCAAAATATGTTGGTAAAAAGCGATAGGCGGAATGGTTTCTATAGTACGGGAATCTATAAATTTAGTATATCCATTGTAATTATGGCAAAAGGGTCAAACCTAATTCGAATTTCAATGTACTAGCTTAATTTTTTTCTGCTCGCTTAAAATTTTTTTTTTCCATAACAAATTTCAAATTTCAAAAAAAAAATTGTTTGAGCTGATTTTTTTCTCAAGCACTTAGCGACTTATGAATAAAAAATAATCAAATGATATCTTCTATAAAATATACTTTAAAAATCGAATGTGTTCTTGTAGCCTGAACAGTAAAAAAAATTAGGTCGCCTTAAAATGACCAAAAAAGGTCACCTGTTGTTTTATTCGCAAGTCGCTTAGTGCTTACAAAAAAACACTTATTATTATTCATGACAAAATTTTCTTTCGTTTTGTAAGAAAGGAAATAAATAATTCCCAGCTTTCTACAAATAGTAACAACTCAGTTTCAATATTTCGTAAAAGTCCTCCAACTACGTAACGAGTATAAATTGTATTAACGACAAACAAAAAACTTCTCGCTTAAATTGTTTAACTTATTTTATTCCACCTCTTAGTTACATTCCAACAAAGCTTTTGCAATTTCAAAGATTTTCCTACATTTTTACTACAAGCAGCTCTTTCTTATTTTCCAACAACAATTTGCTTTTAATTGAAACAAAAATTTTTACCAGCATTTTACATTTTCGATTCCCATTCCTTCTCTAATTCTTTGTATAATTTGCACCATGCTCTCCACACTCACACTTTTTTCACTAGCAGCACACAGCATCCAAGCTTTTGTACCATTCAATTACTTACATTTTCACTTTCTACTTGAAGCAACGCAAAATTGAATTTTTTTTAGCGTGAAAATTCCTCTTCATCGCCAATTCATTTCCTGCTTCTCTTATCTACCATCATTCCATTACTGTTTTGTACTCGAGCACAGAAAATGGATTGCCTTTGCTGACCAGTTCTTCAACTCGACTGGGAAGTAAGTACGAGTAGGAGCAATCAGTTTTAGGTTTACACCAGCAGCGCTTTTGTTGCTACAATCAATCGACCAAGCAACATGAACATTCATTAACGCTTTCGAAAATATTGGATGCATAAGCAAAGACTAGCATATACATACATATGTATATGTAAGTACATTAGACTGGGACAAAAAAAATTTTTTTTTTTCAAAACTGTAATAAAATAATGTAAAAATTTGGTGAAGTACAAAATAATAAAAAAAAATGTATGCAAAACTGTTGTTAAACCAAAAAAAAATCATGAAACTATCTTTAAGCAGTTTTGTATATTTTTTTCAGCATTGATTTTAGCATTTTTGACAAATTTCAATACTAAGAACGTGAAATCTAAAAAAAAAACAAAAAAAAAACCGAAGTTAAAAGCTTCATTACTTTGAAATCGGCCATCTGGCGAAATATTTAATTTCCTACAAAATTTAATTTGCCTCAATATTTGGCCCCTAAAAAGAAGTATTTGCTGATTTTTCATTCTGAAAATATATTTAAAAAAAAATAGTTTTTGGCACAGTCTAATGTATGTGCACAGTTTTCTATGAGTGTTTTTCTATGTAAGTTTAAGCGAGCAAAGTTTACGCGGCTGCTTGTGGTAGTGCTTGTTTCGATTTAAAACCATTGTAACCGCAGTTTGCTCAACTATATTTCGTTGTACTGCAAGTGATAGTCAAAAAAATACTTGAGGCGAATGGAATAAGCTTTTTCTTGGTATCAAATATTACCATGTTTATGGTGGCAGTTCCTTGAGTAGGGTGGGTTCCACAGCTATCTTCATTACCAGGACCTTAGAATCTAGCAGTTGAGCTTATTTTGAGATGGCTGCAGAGGCAAGGTTCTGGTTCACCAAAAAAAATTTATGAAGCTGCCATTCAAATATGTAAAACTTTAACCCCTTCCCTCCTTAAATGTTTGTGTACAAAATGTACGCAGAGTTTGGTATTCAACGTGGCTTTAGCGAAATAAAAAAAAATTCAATAAACTCAGAGAAAATTAAAAATTTTACAACGAATGTAATAAAATTAAAATAAAATGGTTCAAAAAATTGAAATGAAAAAAGCTATCACATAGGTGCGAAAAACTGTCAAATACACCCATGACTATACGCAGATAAGCGGAAGCAGAGACAAATAAAGAGCCACGAAAAAAAAATGTAATAAAAGGAAAGTTTTTAAAAGCAACACAGCTCAAAGGGCGCCTTGATGAATGAATGGCTTCACAACACTGATGGAGGTGCGAAATGCCCGAGAAAATGCGTAACAGCGTGGAAAACGTATGATAAGAAGATGAATGTAATGTGACACTACGTCAATAGCAACAACAATAACAACAAAAAGGAAAAAAGGGGACGCGAGAAAGAAAAGAAGGGAAGAAATGCAAGCTGACATGCTTTTGAAAACAAAGTAAATGAAGGTGGTAGGCGGGGTTGGGTAGACATAAAAGCAGAGATGACCATAAAAAAGTAATAAAACGAAAGACAAGCTAATGAAATAAGAGCAGTAAAAGCATGAGAAACAACAAAAATGCAATACGTTTGACAATAACAAAAACGAATAAATTATAATAATAATAAATAACGATTGATGCAAAAGGTCAACGCAATATGATGATTGTGCTGGTAGCAAATCGAATGTCAATAAATGTATGCCAACTGAAAAACTGAAAACTGGAAAAATCAACAAGAACATCGTAAAAGAGACTCCAGTAGGATTTTAAATGTTTTTTTTAATATAACGAGTTGCATATATAGCTCTAGCTTTCCCCTCTGCGATGGTGACCGCGAAGGACACAACTTTTGGGGAGGAGACTTTTTTAACAACCAAGCTAATCAATCCATACTTTTTATATATACAATTTATAATTTAGCTAAAGTAATAAATAAATAAAAAGCGAGTTTATTAAGTTTGCAAAATAATTTTTTAATTTTTAAATATAGAAAATATTCTATAATAAACCAAACTCCCACAATGTACATTCATTTCAAAGCCTTCGCACAAGAAAAACACCTTATCAGCGCCTGTTGTTATACCTTTTTTCTGCTTTCATATGGTAGGTACCTGCTTTTTCTTTCCTACACATACATACATATACATGTACGGGTATCTATGTATGTATGCACCTTTACTTCTGTATGCTTTTTGTTTGTATCCATGTTATCGTTATCACTAAAAATTATCTATGTGTTTGTATCTGCCGCTGCTCATCTGCTGCTGGCTACCACTTTCACACACACACACATAAATATGCGCTCAGAAAACTGTTCATATCACAACAAATTTTATCTATTGGAATGCGCGCGCTCTCTTCTGCTCTCAACACAACTTCGTACACACATGCCCGCCGCTCAACCGCTGATTGCCTTGTCGAACTAACGATTCCAACAGCGTTCAACCAGTTGTTGAATGAAATTTAAACAACAAAGCGCTGATGCATGACACTCTTTCGCTCTTCAATGTTGAGTGCGGAAAAGTAGTAGCTAATAGAAAAGTACTCAACGTATTCGACTCAATATTTTCTATGCTCTTTATTAGTGATTTTTTTTGTATAAAAATCTGCTCAAAACTTTTACAAACTCAAATTAAACTCAACAACTTTTGAACTCACTCAATCTGTTTGCGTTAAATTATACTTACACTGCTGATTAAAATTCATTCACTCAAACTCTTTACTCTCTTTCGCTTAGTTTAACTCAATCCTTCTGCTAACAGCTGTGTAGGTGGTTGGAGCTTTTTTTTAGCTTCATTCATTCCCGCTGCTTGTTATGTTTGTGCTTTTCGGGAGACACACTTGTTAAGCACGCGTATGTATGTGTGTGTGTGTGTGTTTGTAAGTACATATTTCATGGAAGTGTTTTGCTGTCTTCCCTGATTTTTCATTGAAACTTTTTTCATGCGCCTGGAATCTGCTAAAAACTGCCAATTGTTGCAAATTGAGTGCTTTCACTGTCAAAGCGCAGTCAACTGTTTGCGTGTGCGAGGTTTGGCTTTGTGCTGCTTTTGAGTTTAATTTTGCAGTGGAACTTTCATTCATGACTGCTACCATCAGCTCAAGTAGTCTCCTCACAGTGTTGGCATGAAGCAGGTGGGATGCCGTCGTTTTATTTCATTTCCTTTTTTTTTTGCTGGAAAGCAATTAGAATTTCAAAAAGTAAAAGGATATTGTAAATACTTAAGAATCATATGCATTGAGTGAGTTGAGTCTTGCATCGAGCTTTTAGCTTTTTTTTTTTTAATTGCACAGCAAAAACATGTTTGCGAACACCCCATCATTTCTCTCGCTCTGCTTTTGTTGAACAACATTTTTGCTGTGTAAATATTTCCATGAGCGTGCGAGCTCGTTGCGTCCGCCTCCACCTTTTCGTGCCAATGAACAGCAATTCAATTACTGGCCATGAAATTTTACAGGGAATTTTACATATTTCGTTCAACTCCTTGCAAATTGCACGTACTGAGAATTTTCAGGCATACATTAATACATACATACCCACACACAAACATACAAACACAGTGTGCTTAGCTTTTAACCCAAAGAATAAATACAGCCTTACCGCACATTTTAACTGTATACCTTGTTAAAGGCTTCGCCGTAGATAGATACACACACATAACCATATATAACCACACATGTAAATTATATGTATGTATGTATATCTGTTCAAAAACTAGGGATGACAATAGCGGGATACCGTAATTTTTTAGATCCCGGAAGACCTTTTTAAAATTCCAGAAATTTCGTGATTTGAAATACATATGTTATTAAAAATTAGAATGGAAAACTTAGCTTTCGAAAAAGTAAAATTTGTAGACTGAAAAGTGGGCGGTGCCACGCCTATCTCCAAGAAATTCACGGAATTGTATTCATAGAACTATTTAATTTTAAAGTAGACACAAAAATGGCTGTTTAAAGCTGTCTCACGTTCTGAATAAAAATTTTTTTTCGATGCCTATCAGCCGATTTCGCAGAATCATTTATTAAATTCCAAAGGTCAGATAGTTCCCCAAATAATTTCTTTACTTTCTTCAAAGTGTTCCAGAATAGCGAGCACGAAAAGCCCGAAACTAGTTCCCGAGATTGTAGAAAGAGTGCCCTCAAACATCTAGGTTTTGATAATTCCATAAACTGTCATCTCTAATATACATATATACATGCAGATTTTCCTAAGGGGTTTACTCACACCCCACATTTTTGTGTTTTTTTTTTCTCCTTGTTATTTACATTTCAGTCTCAAATGTTCGTCTATTTTTGTTTTCCTTTCTCTGCTTGTCCGCTTCTTTATAAATCGTTTTTAGAAATTGCCATTTAAGCGTTTTATTGCTAAATCCTTACAATCAGCCATTCAGGCAGGCCTTCAAACGGAAATGTGTATCTACAAGAACAACGCACACACTGCTACGAACGCCAACACATTTGTGTGTGGAGGTAAGTGAAATCTTCATTGAGGTTCACAAAACTACCATTTCGCACAGTGGACTACACATTTGGTCATTCTGCTTATCCGATTATGTGCGAGCTGGCTATTTCGATAGCGTGAAGTGTGGCATGGCGCATGAAGCTTACAGACATTTGGGATATGCGTGTGACACAATCCACTTAAACGAAATTGTGTTAAAGGATTTGGTGACTAAGTTTCAGATGATACCGCAAGAAGGGAACTGGACAAGATGCCGTCAGAGTGGAGACAATTTTTTTTTTTTTTTTTTTGCAAATAAAAGTACTAGGGAAAAGTATGAGGCTATACCCTTGTGCTCTCCGATAAATCTAAATATATGCAAATGATCCATTGAAATTAGGGGGCGTGGCACCGTCCACTTTTACAAAATTGTGTTTCCCTTTACATTGCCTGAGTGCGTAACCCCGCCTACTTTTCCAACTATTTTAACTTATGTCGTTCCCAGCGACCTCACTAACCCTCTGTCAAATTTTAATTGGCATCAGCTCAGGTCGTTAAACCTTTAAAAACAAAAAACTCTCACGCACACACATACGAGTACAATATCATATACTTCCACAGCATCGCTCAACTAACGCTTGAGTTAATTTTGATGTTTGTTTATTATTTTGAATTTTTTTGCAAGTAAAATATTCATTATAACTAGCTAAAATACTTTTTTAGTGCAATTAGTGGCAAGTTGAAAGTGTCAAAAACTTTACGGTAAATATGTGAAATGACAGACACACTCACACTCTCACAAATTCTACAAAAAACAAACATACAAAAATTTTAAAAATGATGCTGCCTTTACTTAACTGGTGTACTTGCTATCGCGCAGGGGGTATATAATTTTCCAAGCTGACAAAAAGTGTAGTCATAAATTTTCGCTAATATGTCACGGTGTGCGGTGTGTGGTGTGGGTGTGTGTGTGTGGCTGTGTGTGTGTGGCTTTTTTTGTGAGTTATCATATGCCGGTAGGAAATGTAGTAAATACTTATAAAGTCTTTTTAAATATTTCGGATGGACTTCACTGAAGTATTTAATTTTGCTCAGTAACCTGGGAAAAACGTAAGCAGTAATATTTTCATGTTAGCACTTAGACTAAGGCTAAAAGTACTTATATCTGCCATACAAACTGCTCAGTGGTGAGGACCAAAGTACTTATAATTATCCTTATAAACTGCTTATGTGTACTTGAAAATAAAGTTTTACCAACTCGTTAGACAATAGAAATGCTGGAATGGATAAAACCCACTATCAACTCATGAATAGGCCAACAGTCATGCCGCCTCCAATATTCCTCCTGGGTATCTTCAAACATTTGGCATATATTAAAACCATTCGTTCATGGTAGTATAATCCTTTACCAACTATGTAGATGCCACTGACGAACGTGTAATCTTGCAGTAAAATAAAACACTAGTAATCAAACTAGTGCGAAAAGGATCAATATCTACCAACAACCAATTCAAAAATTTTCAGAAACATTGGAGAAACCAGTGTCCGGGAAAAGTGTCGTGGAGCTTCTGATTTTTAACTTTCTGGATCTATTTTAAAAACTTACCAGAATTGTCTGACTATGGTAGAACTAGGCCATAGGTTAGGTTAGGTTAGGTTAGGTTAGGGTGGCTGCCCCTCTGCCTCACATAGGGGCGCACTTAGTCCGGATGGCCCATTGTGATACCACTGAGGGGGGGGGTTTAGTCCCTGCTTCCCTTATACACTCATGAGATTGAGCCACCCTGTCCGCTTGATAAAACGCAGAATGTCTCCGGTTTTGACGGAGCTTAGGTCAGCTAAGCTGGTAAATTGAAAAGCCCCTAGGCACTCCAGCCGGGTCCTGGCTAGAGCGGGGCAGCTGCAGATGAAGTGCTCGACATTTTCTATCTCTTCCTCGTCTCTGCAGCTGCGACAGAAGTCGTTTGAGGGGACCCCCTTGCGTTTGGCATGTGTTCCCATTAGGCAGTGCCCTGTGAGCACCCCAATCAGGGGGCCTAGGGATGGTCGTCTAAGATTGGGTATTGACTCGGTCCGTTTCTTACAGATGTAGGGCCAGGTTTGCCTGGACACCTAGTTCGGTTCACCTCAGATTGCTCCGTGGCCTTCCTAGCTAGCTCGTCAGCAGCGCAGTTTCCAGGAATGTCGCTGTGGCCTGGAACCCATATCACTGCTGTGGAGCATTTCGAGGCCAGTTCATTTAGTGAGTGCCTACAGTCGAGTGCTACCTTCGAAGAGGTGTTGCTGCTCTGAAGGGCTTTGATCGCTGCTTGGCTGTCGCAGTATATGGATACTGACATGCAGTTCTTCGAGAGCAGCCAGCGTGCAGCTTCCTCTATGGCTGTAAGTTCAGCCTGGAATACGCTGCAGTGGCTAGGTAGCCCTATGCATAGGGAAAGTGAAAGATCTTCCGAGTAGCTTCCGCTGCCGACCTTGCCGTCGAGCTTTGAGCCGTCTGTGAAGATTGAGGTTGAATGTGGGTTTAGAATATTCACGTTATCCCATTCCTGCCTCTCAGGGATTCTGATGGAGAACAACGTGTTTGGGTCATAGCCGATAGGCTTTTGTGGGCGTCGATGGAAGCGCCCCCGTGATAAGCATCGCCGCTGACCGCTGTACTCTGCCCATCCTGCTTATGAACTAAGCCATACAAATTAAAACTTTTTAAAGAATCTAGAAGTGGAAATCTGTGAATGAAACTGCAGAGGCAATTCTCTGGCTTGTATGAAAAAAAAATTTATGTGAGTTAGTTCACAACTAGTTCAGTGCTCTACAGGTTATGTGTACCCACATACACGTTAGCTATAACAATATGTCACTTAGATGATTGATAGTTCGCGCTGACTAGTCATAGTTTTAAGATTAATACCCATTGAGATAAATGTTAGTTGTTTGTAGAGCGCAACAACAACAACAAAGACAAGAGGAACAACAACAAGCATGGCTTAAAGCAAATATCAACAAAATTATCAGCAAAACCCCAATTCCTTCAATCGGAACTTCATTGTATCAAATCTTCAACATATTCAAATAAAGCTTTTTGTTAGAAATGAGCTTAGAGAGCTTGAGAGAATTTATAGATTGGATTACCATCAACGTATTTAACCATATTTTCAACACTCGAAACATATTTTATATTTACATACATATGCATATTTTTAATCAAAATCAATTATCTTCAGCATTTTACTTTGTTAACGAAAATATATTTTATGATCGAATTAGGCTTTGCGAATGAGAAGCCTCTTGGCGCTAGCTTCATTGTGAATGTGTTGGTGTTCATTGAAATTAGGCTTAGACTCTATAGAGATGAGCATACATGACGCATTTGCATGTGCATTGGTTAAAGTAGATTTTGATAGATTTTATGAATATTTCTTCCAGTTGAATTCTTTAAGTGCTTCTGTATTTTTAGTACGAGTATAAACATAGATTACTGTCCATTTTACGATAGTAATGATGAGAGATAGTTTACACTTTATCATATTTAGTTCTTTGGAAATATAGTTCTCTAACAGAAAGTATGCATCGCTATTAGAATGAGTTTGAATACAGAGGTTGAGCTATAGCACTACTTCCTCTAATAATATTTCATTTATCCTATTTCACTGAATAAAAATATGTATCCATACATGCTCATTCGACTTGCGCTGCTTTGAAAAAGTATTTAATACCAGCGATTTGCAACTTTCCTAATAATGATTGCAAAACTTTGATTTCAATGTATATGTATCAACATAAATATAACAACAAAATACCTCCTGAAATGATGATTCGAATACATAAAATAGCAAAGCTTTGGCAAAACCACAGTAAATGCATAATTTTGAAACTAATTCCATTATTTATATATTAACCACATATAGCTAAAATTGCTAAACTTATATTTAACTGTTTTCCATGCGAATGAGTATAGGAATGTACAACATTAGGATGGGTGAAATTGTAAAATAAAATAAAATAAAATAAAATAAAATAAAATAAAATAAAATAAAATAAAATAAAATAAAATAAAATAAAATAAAATAAAATAAAATAAAATAAAATAAAATAAAATAAAATAAAATAAAATAAAATAAAATAAAATAAAATAAAATAAAATAAAATAAAATAAAATAAAATAAAATAAAATAAAATAAAATAAAATAAAATAAAATAAAATAAAATAAAATAAAATAAAATAAAATAAAATAAAATAAAATAAAATAAAATAAAATAAAATAAAATAAAATAAAATAAAATAAAATAAAATAAAATAAAATAAAATAAAATAAAATAAAATAAAATAAAATAAAATAAAATAAAATAAAATAAAATAAAATAAAATAAAATAAAGCAAAATAAAATAAAATAAAATAAAATAAAATAAAATAAAATAAAATAAAATAAAATAAAATAAAATAAAATAAAATAAAACAAAATAAAATAAAATAAAATAAAATAAAATAAAATAAAATAAAATAAAATAAAATAAAATAAAATAAAATAAAATAAAATAAAATAAAATAAAATAAAATAAAATACAGTGAAAAAAATTGAAACAAAATTAAATAAAATAAACACTCATGGTGCCACCAACAAAAACGACCCCTCCTAATATCCATATTAGCACAATTGTAACCAATGTGAATTTCAGTTCAAAAGTATGTCAAGCATCTCGATAACTGCAACTTCATATTAAACTTTTTGTTACACATAAAAGCGACGATTGATATTTGTTGTTGCAAATACCGCCGTTGGCGTTGAAATTTATTTGGAGAAAATAGTATTTGAAATTTTTTAAACTCAAACATTGTTGTCACTTCATTGCAAATTCAAAACTGTAAAAAGCGCTTCGTGTTGCTCTCCAGCCACCACAACAAAATGGGCACCAACACATCAACACAAACACACACTCACATACACAATGAGATTAGCTGCATGTTGAGTTGGTCATTGGTAGTTTTTTGGTTGGTGGCATGCAACAATTTAGTTGAGTTTTCGCATAAAAAAAGTTGTTGACTAAATTTGCACTCGAAAATTTTTGACATCAAATTCAATGAAAAGTAAAAGTGGAAAGTTTTTAGTGGAAATGCACTTTTGTGAAACAAAAAATAAAAAATTATTCTAAACATGTCTTTGTGTGTGTATGTGAATGGTCAAATGTGTGAAGAGTACGACTGTTGTTGGCATTCAATTCGTTTTGTTAGCAGTGAATGCAAGGAGCTACCTCTTGTCGTTGTCGTCGATTGCAACCAAACCGATCATCGAGCGGAAAACATGTTTGGAACTGAGTTCGTATTGCGGGGAAACGCTTTTGGGGTTTTTGCATTTTTTTTTTAGTGAGTGGCCTTTAGTATTGAGCACGACACATCTTTTATCGCCATAAAAATATTTGGAGCTGAAATTTGAGAAATGTTGTTTGATTCTACAATTTGGAGTATTTCTAAAAAAATTATTTAAAAATTTAATTTAACTTGAACCTGGTGCTACTCGTGGTGATTAGCGAATTTGAGATCAGTAGGGCGATTCACTAACTTTTAACAATTTCCCAATAGAGATATTTATCATTAACGTATACTGTTTAATTTAACAATTGTGCGATTCACTAACTCGGATTTAACAATAACGTTTAAATAATTGTTTAAAATGATGACATGTGGCATCTCAGTCGAAATTGACTAGAACGTTACTTAAATGTTAAGTGCAGCATTTGCCAGCGCCGCCGTTGGTGTGGCAGTAGCGCAGCTGACAAGCGTCTGGATAACAAAATAGACGTCGCAAGTTCGATACCAATAACTAGGAGACATTTTTTCTAAAATATATTTTTTTTTAAATAAATACTTTTTTTTATAATATAGAAATACTTCTTGCTCAAAAAATTTGTTTTTAATTTATTTTTATTTTAACCAATATTTCAACGACACCAACGGATAACGTGATAAAATATCAATTTACAAATCGATTACGATAAATTAACGATGGAAGAGTTGACAAAAAGTTAGTGAATAGCATAGATAGTTAAAATTATTGTTACGTTAATTTATCGTGGACAAATTGTGTTAAAACAGTTAGTGAATCACAAAATTGTTTAAATTATTGTTACGTTAATTTATCGTTGACAAATTAGGTTAAAAAAGTGAGTGAATCGCGCTACAGATATTTGGTATGGAAATCTTCAGAAACGAGGTTCCAAATAAAATCCCCCCCCGTCAAGACCTCCAAATTCAAAATCTCTAAATTCGAGATCCTCAATTTCGAAATACCTAAATCTCCACAGCCAAGACCTCTAAAAGCAAAGCCTATAATTTCACATTTGTCTAATAAAGAAGAGAATTTTTTCTCAGAATACCTTCCTGAGTAGTTACAAAGTGTCTTCTCCCCTCTAAGGCCCATCATACTTAATTTCATCATCAAGAGCTCTATTCGTCTACACAATAACTTCTTCCTCCACTACTTTTTTTCTCTCTCTATCACACATTTGTTCTCTCTACCTCTCTCTTATCTGCTATCTCCCTGTTTTTCTTTCCTGCATTCACAAAACCCTATCTCTCTCTCTCTCTGCCACTAGCTCTGCATGCCTTTCTCCAGTAGCAGTAGCAGCTGAGTTTATTATGGCCGAACAATTGAAAAAATTAATTACGAGGCAAACATTTTAATGTAGCCAACAACAACAACAACAACATGAAGCAAACTTCAGTCACCAGCTCACATTAAACCCAGCCACTAATTAGTCGTCCATTTCTTACCAACACCAACACAAACATTCTTTTCTTATTTGAAATTCTTAACATTTTCGTTTCGCAACACAAATTACCCCTCTACCGACCTTAACATTTATGCCATAATTGAGGGTTAACTTTGAATCATATTTTCTTTAATCACAAAATGTACAAGAAGGCGTTAGCATGTTTGGCTGCATAAGTAGCAAACACTTTTCTCTAAAAGCTTATGTGATTGGCAGAGCTTCAAAATAACTTTTAAGTAATTAAAAAATTTATAATGAAGTGGAAGGGTAGATGTGAGGGAAAAATGAGAAGTAAACTCATTCTAAGAATTTTTTTATTTGCTCTCTATTATAAACTGCTAACCAATTTAAGTTGCTTTTAACTTTTATTTAGGTACCCTGGTTATTAGAATTCTCGTTGTTGTAATTGTTTTTGATGTCAAATTTAAAGAAAGCAGGTGATGACAAGCCGCAACAACAGTAAAATCCGAAATTGTGGGTGTGTCTGTGCATTTGGGTACTTGGAAAGTAAGCATTTAGTGAGTCATAAAAAGGAGAAGGTCTAAATTTGGGCTCAAGGGAACATTGAATACTCAGCTGTGGGCAAAAGCGACAAATTGTTTCAAAAACATGGAAACGCACCTTAAGTATTTACAAACTGACTCGAATAGTTTTGTATAATAGGCCACAGTAATATATTGAACTAATTACTCTGAATCATGCTTGAAAGATTCTTTTCAAAACGATATCGTATCTCATTTCAATTTGTCCGCGAAATGAAAAATTATTGCATACTTCAGGGCTGAAAATTTATTTTTTATCGATTGTAATCGATTAAGCAAAACTAGAAAAAAAAGGTCGATGTGCCATTTTGTCTGGCGCCGCCCTTAGTGAATTTTTTCGATAAACACTTTCCTTTAAGCTTTTAACCCGCTATGGACCTCTAAAGTAATACTTTCGAGAGAGAGCTAATAGCATATAATATTATTTCTCTCTTATTATGTATTGAAGTTCAACTCTCCAGCGTTTTGTTTCTTGCATTCTCAGTTGAAATCATTTTGCCCCCAAAAAACACAAATTAATATGTGCTAAGCACAACTGGGTATAAACTGGTACTGCAAGCATTGCATGCCACTTTCTCTCCTCATAGCCCTAGTAATGAACCAAGAAAACTCTACAACAGTTGGAGAACGCTCAAAAGCAACAACAAGAATGTAAGTAACGAAGCATTTACAGAACCATCAGCATTGAGGCTTTGATATATTGCAGCTGTAGCAAAAGCAGCGATTTCGGCGATTTTAGCATACTTTTAGGCGCACTCAAAGTTTTGCCTCTGTTTCAGCCACAAACTTTGTCGTTTCACTTTTTAAGTTGTATTTTATTTTATTTTGTTATTTTGTTGGCGGCTTAGCTGATGGGTGTATGTGTATGTATGTGTAAATGGGACTCTGCTGAGGCTTGCTTTTGATTATAGACTTGGCTATGACTTTGACTGTGTTTTTGTCTTGAATGTTCTGCCTCTTCATTCATTATTATCACCACACTTCTTTTGAAACCAAATTTTCTTTTGGGTTCACTTATTATTCTTGTTCCAAGTATTTGGTTAGCTCTGTAGGTAAATGTGTGTGTGTCGCTTTGCTTTGAAATAAAAGTTTCTTGGGAAATAAAATGTGTTGAGCATGGCACACGTGTAAACTGTTCGAATACATACATATGCGCAGGTGGGTTTGTAATACCCGGTAGGTAAAACAGTTAGTATGAAGCCCAAGCTCACTTGTAGGGAAACTGACATGGGTGGTGTGAAGAAAAATATTTAATTTTTTAACATTCTAAATAATCTATTCTACTTTAGGCACGCTATCATTCTACAAAGTTGCGATTGCCTTTGTTTCAAAATTTATCATTTTGAATTGGTCATTTTGAAACTAGTTATTTTATTGTAGTTTCCAACTAGTTACTTTTTGGTTTATTTTAATTTTTCCATTACAGGGTATATATGCATACACAGCTGTATTTAATCAAATTATTAAAGCATTTATTAAATCAATAGAGCGTTGTGCGTGCATGCAATAATTTGATTATGTTTAGGTCTTTTTGAGCTTCAAAGTTTGCTATAAAAGAGATTACACGTATTCTACTCTTATTCAAATGTGATAAATATACATATGCACGTACTTTCTTAGAGCTTCTTGTGAATATTTACAAATTTAATTAATGCTTTTAATTAAAGCAGAAAAGAGTGTAAGCTTTGGTAGAAGTTTCAAACCGCACATACAGTATCTCAGAGTAAAAATGATCCAGTTGGTGCTTTCAAGATATTACGAAAACGTCTTTAACCAAAATTCCAACACTGATATTTTCTTGAGACTTGCGAGACTTGACTTTTCTTAGACTAGATTTTAGAATACTAGCAGGATGCTTAACTGAAACTTTTGCCCCAAATTTTCACATCGAACATTAAACTGAAGGTATCGTATCTGTACAAAAATAATCTTATTACAAATATGTTTTTTGGATATCGGCTTTAATATCGAAATTTACTTGGATATATTGCTATGAAAAAGTATGCATGGCGCTTCCACTAAGCATGTTTTTACAAGGTTGCCATTTGTTTGAATTTTTTTTTTGTGGGGATATGCTTACATAGACAGCAAACGGTCAGAAAAATCATTCGCTTCGAAGCATTCTCAATTAAACTCGCCACTAACTCTACTAATAAATATTACGTTGCATAATTTTAGGCCGATTCCTTAAAGGTTGCCACTTGTCTGCACTACTTTTGTTCTTTTGTGAGATATGCTTATATGGGCATCAAATGGGCAGACAAAATCGCTGTCTTGGATGCATCCTCGATTAAATTCGCCACTGACCTTACTTATACAAATATTACACTGCATAATTTTAGGCTACTCATTTTTGCAACGCCACGTATTCATATCCCAGGTGCTACAATTTTCGCGTATTTGTTAATTTTATTCGCGCAAACATTTAAAGATTTTAGAAAATATTCTACGCAACATTCTGCATGACGAAATCTGTTGGTATTAATTACTGCCATTGAACGAAATTTTCACTGATGCGCTCGTAAAGCATTCACGCTTGTACTAAAATACCCTTAATTATTGTTATTTTCACTAAACAATTTTATTTTATTGAAAATTTTGTTAGCCGAAAATATTTTAAAAAAATTTGTATTTTTTATTAAAATGTTAGGACTCGAACCGACGTGTCCCAAATCAGTGCGCAATGCTCTACGTACTGAGCTACGGCGCACTCATAAATTTTGTGGGATTTTTGTAGGTAATTGAAAGGTTTGGTATTTATTACAAAAAAGTTTTGAAAATTATGTAAATTATGAATCGTTTTAAATTTAGGCTAATAGTTTTATCCGTGTATGATTATCTATTTAAATGAAGTGAATGCCCATAATATTTGCCATTCAATCAAATTAGAACTAATTAAAATGCTTTGTGTGTGTTCAATTATTATAAAATATATATACATACATACATACATATGTACATATAAAGCAGTTTCATACACACACACGTAAGTATTTATTATTGTTGCCATGTAAAGCTAAATAAATATAAAAATAATGAAAAGTAACAAACGATGATTGGAAAATGCTAAAATTTTATTGTAATTGAGCTTAAAATGGCATAAGCATTGGATCCAATGGAATTTTAATTACAACAAAAACGAATAAACATTTGCGACAATAGATAAATGTGTGTGTGTGAGTGTGTGTAATGAACCCAGTTGGAATAGATGTAACACCCCTGCAAAAATCGTGTGACTAATCCATAAAGAGTGTGACCCAAGATCGATACCTTTAGTCTACAGTTGGCTATAATTCAATTTGTGTAGCATGCTCATAGGGGTGTAGATAAATTTTAGTTTTTGTAGCATACTTATAGGAGTTTAAAATCAAAATTTTCACTTTATGGGCCTAAGGGAAAAAAGCGACTGTTGTTGGAATTGTGCGCAGAGTTGCAGAACACTTCAATGGAGAAGAGTGACCAAAATGGTGAGTTGGGGAATACAAGGGGGCAGTTTTTAAAATTTTTGTCTGTACGTTTGATCGTACATCACACCAAACTTTCTGAAAATAATTAAATTTAAATTAAACCGCTGTATTACCAGGCGTCGAGCGTACAGTTCAAGATATCCCATATATCAGTGCTCAGTCGGTTTTAGAGTTATCGATCACGAAGTGGAGTAAGGTTATCCAACAAGTTTTATTAAAATATGAGTATCAAAGGTAAAGTGCTTATGAGTGCTGCAAAAAGTGATGTGATAAATTTGTATGGTTTGGGAGATCCGTTAAAATATTTATATTATTTTATAAATTCCGAGAAACAGTGAAGTATTCTGGGCTTTCTAGTGTTTAATGAACTTTTTTAATTTTTTTTTTTGTTGTAAGCTAAAAAATTAAAGGAAAAATTCGAACTACGCTAGAGCGTATCTCTCTATTGATTATAGTTCGACACGATAAAAAATCTACTTTTCTCACTTATTCTTTTTGTTGCTTTCAATTCAAAAGACTTTTAAGCCAAACCATAAAAAAAAACATTTTATTTTTATCCAGCAACTTCGTGAAGAACAAAAAAGGATCAAAACACGAAATGATTTCATATCAGTGACCCTCTTTAAATAGTTTAAACCAATATTTACATTTATCTCAATACAAATAAATATTCCTAATTAAGTGTTAAATTTATTTTATGGCAAGTCCTTAAGTTTATCAATCATTAATTACAGATAATGTCGAAAAAAATTTACGTATTACAAAAAAATTCAAAAAATTTTAAATTCCACGTGATATGAGAGGGATTATAATAAATCGTGTATACATACAAAGCGGGATTTAAATAAGAAATGCAGAAAATGTACAAAAAGCAACAACATAAATTCAGTCACAGTGTGTCGCGTGCATAATTACAACTAATTTGTAACGAACCAAGGGTTCTCGGAACGCTTCACAACGACAAGGACAACGCGCAAACAAGGCAGGCAGCAACAGGAAAAATGCCAACGAACAAGCGCCACACAACAAAATCAATGTTAAAGAATACCTGAATAAAAACCAAATCAAATAAAACAAATGAGGCTTGAAAAGGATAAATGCACTCAACGAATTGGTAAATGGTGAACAAATGTAAAACAAAAACAACAACAAAAATTACAACAAGCAAATATGCAAAACAGACAGACAGACAGAGCGACAGATAGAAAAAGCAGCGAACAGAAATGCGTAGAGATAAATAGCTGCAATGCACACCGATGAATTTATGCATATTTTTGAGTTGGCGGTGATTTAATGTACACCCACACACATGCGCCAGCACCCAGTTAACAATTTGGTGAGTGATTTGCTGAGCACGTAATCAAGCTTTGATGAGAAATTATTTTGCAAGCGTTACAACTTTATTTGACTTTTACAAAATATTTGCTTTTTTAAGCATTTTGAAAATGTGTTTTTTTTGGATTTGACTTGGTAATGAAATTGTTTGAAGACTTCATGCCTCTCACCACTGCACCAACAACATGTTTTGCAAAAAACTAAACTACAGTTGCCATAAAGAAATTTCATTTCAATTTCATTACTTTGATTGTTTACTGGGCTCATTTAAAAAGTGCTCAAAAACTGTTGCCAGCCTAATATAAGCCTACTTATAGGCGCATACAACATACTCAACGCTACTACAATTAAAATACAATTTTTGTACAGAAAATTTCAGTGGCGTAATTAATTTTTAATTTCGTATGAGCGAGTAATTGCACAATGCAACAAGCAACTGAACAAACAAATGAGCAGGAAAACACCAGCAGCAGCAAACAAGAACAAGAACAAGAATTGTGCCGAACGCGCGTTCACAGAAAAAAGCGTTGCCACGTAAATAGTGAAGGGCGCGCTTTCGAGTTGGCATATTTACGCTCATAAATATGTATGGTGGTAGGCGTAGTGACAGTTTACAAGAAAATCGTGCTCGCAACCTCACTTTCCGCCCCTCGAGTTGCACATCGATTAAATAGTCTTTAGATGCACTCGTCGAAAATGGAGTGATTGAATGGATATTGGGGTGTAACGAAAAGAATGCGATTTTTAAGGGAAAAGATTGGCTCATAAATAAGTAAAGTGTTAAAAAAGGAGTTGCCACCTGTTTAAGCTGCACCATTTGTTATTCAATAGCTGCTTAATTTTGATAGTTTTTGCGTTTCTGGGTTTGGTTTAATCGAGAATAGAATAAGAAGTGAATATTGTGGATATTCATTGAAAGGGTTGCCAGCTTAATTATTTTAGAACTAATTTTCGTTATTCTTTTTATGTTTTAATATGAATTCTCATAAAAATTTCTTACTATTTTATAGTATTTTCAATTTTAAAATTTGAGGAGCTTTTCCAAAGGGTTGCCACCTGTGTAAAAACGTGTTTTTATTAAATAAGCATGGGCTAAATAAGAGATTGGCTAGGAGTTGGGTACGAAGAAGTAGGCGTGTCACTACCCCAATTTTAATTCAACTGAATGATTTTTCTCAGTTATTGAACAATTTTAAACTCACTAACCAAATAAAAGAAATTTTCTTTCACCGCACCCTAATATGCACAATATATATGTATGTACGTGTGCTGTGTTGTTCAATGTTCATGTTCTTACTGATTTTGGTGGCAGTCGCGTGCAGTCAACGAAATGAAAATATCGAGTACATTCGAAATCGCACACTTGACGCTCACGTTTATTGGCGCGCCAAAAAACGTAGCTAAAATCATACAAATATTCGTACATGCAACACTGTGCAACAAAGGCACTTCACTTTTTATAATTCAGATAAAATTTTAAGCAGTTAAGTAACTATAAATTTGAGAATTTTGCATCAAACGTAAATAAATATTTAAACTTTTGAACTATTTTTTGGATTAATTGTTTTATTTTAAGTGTATTTTTTTTATATATATATATTCAATTTAAATCTATAGAGCAGAGTATATTGTAGTAGGCCCTTGCCAACTTATTCTTGTTCTCCTTACTCTTCCTCATCCATTTTTCAGTATCAAATTCCTATTCTCCAAATTCCATTTTTCTCTTCGGCTGGTTTTTCACTATCGCCCTTCAGTTGCTATTTCTCTTCTTGTTCTTTGTCAAATCCCTATTCCTGGCCGTAATAATCTTGCTCTTGTTCTTCCGCTACCAACTCGTTTTCATCTTCCTTTTTCTTGCCCTCAGAGAAAAGATGTTCTTCAAACAAATTCTGAAATAGAACGTTTTCGAAAAAAAGTCTGAAGTAGGTCGTTTTGTTAAAAAATATCTTAAAATGCTGTGATCTTCCACTCAGCTGTCGATATAACGATTTTCCAGCATATTTGTCACTATCACACGGTGTAACGAACAAACACGCAAGCAAGAGGGAGTTAGCACATAAATAAACCAACTACAGCTTTGCAACTTGTGTGCTTGCACTACACCAGACAGACAGCATATCTTATGCATACTATATATATAGCAGAGTTGGGAAAATTTGAAAAAAAAAATTATTTAATAGTTGTATTCCAAATTATTCAAAATTTTGGTCAAAGAATTCCGAGTGAGTCTTCAAATTAACCCAACAAAAACGCAAAAAAATCGATAAGGGTCCCAAAATGACCATCTAATAATCTTATACAACTTCGAAATGGTTTCAAAAATGATATGATACCAAAAGGATCCCGGAATTATCCCGAAGATCCTGGATCCAGGTCCTGAAATGATTTCAACATGGAGCCGAAAGAAGCCAAATAGTTTCTGGAAAAGGCCTCTTTTGTCCAAAAAGCGATTCCAACCTAGCCCTATAAACCTTTAGTTAGATCACCTTTATGGTTATCTATCTATTAGGAATGATACTAATTTTGTGGTCCTAAATTATTTAATAATAATACAAATTTTTTAGGTAATTTAAAAATCGCCCATCTCTGGTATAAACTTCAACTCATAAAACACACAAAAAAATTTCTTCAAACTGTGGAGAAGAAAGTTTCTTAAATCTGAAAATTATTATTAGAAATAGAAAGTTTAGAAACACAAATGTGAATCTGTTCTCTCGATGGGTATTGCACCATCGTCCGTATTGAAGTACAGTATACAATAAAAAAAAAATTATTATATCAAAAAACCAGAGATGAAATGTTCATCAAATAAATGATGTGCTTTGAAATAAAAAATAGCTAATTTTCACTCAATCCATTTAATAATTACTTTGTATAGAAATTTTTATTTTTTTTTTCACACAAAAAGTTGTTCTCATTTAAATTAAGTTGATATTTTTCTGAGTGTACCCAAATTGATATTCTCATAGGTGCATGCGTTATACACGGCGTATACGTAATTAAAGCAGGCAAGCAAACAAACATGGGGCCATGGGACTAGCTATGTAGCATTGGTTTACGCTGGCAGGCTGTCTGGATGTCAGTTTGCTTGGCACGAAATGTAGTCATAATGCGATAGTACACATTACACACACACACACATCTATACATAGAACATGCAACAATCGCGTTGCAATTATGTGTTGCATGACAACGGAAGGTGAACTTTTTTTTAGAATCAGTCACTAAGTGCTAAAATTAGGCAAGAAGTGAGATGGGCAGAGGGATTTTTTGCATTAAATCATGTAGAGAATAATGATTATCAATCTAAGTGATTAGGAGTTTAAGTGATTTGTTTGAAGAGAGTCGCTTCAATGATTAATTATCATTGCGTTCTTTTTTTATGATTATTTTAGAGTTTTTTTTACTTAGTTTTTTTTATAATTAAATTTTAAGAGTTTGAATTCAAAACTTGTGAAGGATAAAGACATTTAATTAAATTTTAAAATAATGTTCGTGTACATAGAGCGCTATAACAATTTCTTTGAAATTTGAATTTCTATTCGAAAAAAGAATTAATAATAAATTAACCAAATCCTTTTTTCGTTCTTGTATTTATTTGTTTTTTTTATTTTTCCCAAACAATTCACATTTTTTTTTAGTTTTAGCGCTAGTTTTCTTTTAACACTATTTTCCAACTGAAATAATTAGTTAAAATAAAATAAAATTTTGTCTCAATTTAAATTTTTTTAAGATTTTGTTTTTTCATTAAATTATTATTTTCTTTGTAGCTAGTTAGCCATTTTTGCACAATTTTATTTTAATTTGAAATTACATATCTAAAAAAAGTTTAACTTTCTTCTGTTTAAATATTTTAGTACTACTACTATAAATAATGTTGTTTTGTTATCGGAGTCCGCGGAACATTTTTTTTAATTTTCGCAAACTCCCAAACACATTACAACTTTTTTTTAAATAGCTATCCTTTTTTTGTTTGATTTATTTTTTTTTTTTTTTTTTTTGTTAAACATTGTGTGGTTTGTTTACATTTTTTAAGTCTCCTTTAAAGTACAAAAAATGCGAAATGTTTTTGTTTGTTTTATGAAATAATTTTTGTTTTTATTTTCACAACAAAAAATTTTTAGAAAATTTTTTTTTTCTTAATGTTAAAAAATGCAGTCTTTAAAATATTAAAATATTTTTTTCAAAATTTTACAATTTTCTTAAAATTTTTAATTATTATTTTCTCTAAAATTTTAAACATTTTTTTAAGCAAAATTTTCGTTGCTTTAAAGTAGAAACAGAGATTTGTAAAGAAATTAAAATTTTTTTTGTTTTTTTTTTTGTTTTCTTTTTGTCAAACTTCTTTTCTAACAAATTACAAGCACACTTGTCACAAACAAAGCACTTGCAAACTGCAAAAAAAAAAAGTCACAACATTCACACGCTCCACATACACACTTTTCCAATCACTGAAAATAATAAATCAATTCGATGTTTACGAATTTTTCGCTAAGCGCAAAAGCAATTAATCAAAATTGCTACGCCTACGCAAACATATTTACACTTGAACGAGCCTGACACAAAAAAAAAACACAAACACAAACGTAGAGACGAAAGGACAAATGAGATATTTGCACAATGAAATTTGACTGAGTGTAAAGTGATTTTTAAGAACAAATGTATGTAGGTATGTACATATGTACTTTTGTATGTATCTATGTATGCGTGTATATACTAAAGTACATATGTATGCAATTATGTATGTATGTTTGTAGGTCAAAGGAGGCTTTTATATGTAAAGACAATAGATATATGCATGCACAAAATTTGTTTTGAGTGAAAAAAGTATAGAAACTTAATTTATTTGCACACCTTTTTAGCTGCAACAGAGCGACGTTGTATGGCAGAGTAAATAAATTTTTGTTTGCAATTTGCTCTGACACTTTGAGCATGCAACAGCTGTTGCACTTATGTGTATCTGCACGTTGTTGATATGTTAGATGCTGAGATTCATAGTGCGAGTATTCGTTTCTTTCTTTTTTTATGAACGTAGTAGGGGAGTTGTACACGATTTGGTTACATAGAATTTTTTTCTTTGAAATTTTTTTTTAAACTTTTTAATTTGTTTTGCAAAAATTTTTTACACAAATGTTTGAAAATTTAAAATCACTTTTTTCTAATTTTGGTATATTTTTTTCAAATCTTTTTCAATTTTTTACGCCACAATTATTTTTTAAACTGAAAAAAAAATATTATTTTGAGCAGCAAGAATAATTTTTTTCTAAATATCTTTAAATTATTTTTCAAACTTTTTTATTCAAATTTTTTAAAATTTAAAAACACTTTTTTATTTTGGAATATTTTTTCAAATTTTATTTTTCTAACAGTTTTTAATTCTTTTTTTTTGCGCTGACAATTTTTTTTTAATAGAAAACAAAAAATATTTTTTTGATCTGCATAACTATATAAAAAAAAAAAATTCTAAACTTTTTTTCTTGCAAAAAAAATTTTTTTTCACTTTTGCGATAAATCTATTTTCAAATTGATTAAGCTTCGAAGACTTGAAATTTTCTAACCAATTTTTTTATCCTTTAATTATTACATTCAAATATTTTTAAATTCTCCAAAAAAATTTTTTTTGTTTTTCAGAATATTTTAAAAATTTTTTTTTTAATTAAATTAAAGAATTTTCTTGTTATCTTTGGTTCTGAATAAAAATTTTATTGCAAATTGAAAAAAATTCGAAAATTCAAAATTCTTAATTTATTTATTTTTATCTGTGTATTTTTGCTCCATCAAACTAACCTAAAATTTCCACAATATTTTGTTTTATTTCTATTTGTATCTCACACTTACAGCACCACCTTTTCACTGCACTTTCCCAATTCGCAATCAATTTAATAGCTTTTGCAAATTATACAAATATTTTCCAATTCACTGCTCATCAAAAGGTTTTTCAAGTATACTTAAACAATTAGCTTGCTTGTGCGCGAGTAAAAATAAAATCACAACAACAACAAAATATTTTTTAGCACAACAACTGACTAACGTGTCCACGGACGACACTTGCTGCCACCACGCGCGATTTGTCTAACAAGATGTTGAACACTTGACGCTATTTGCAAGCTTCACAACGACGACTACAACTGCGACTAGGACTGTTTTTCACAACTTTTCACTGAGCTGCTGCTATTTCCGCTTCTTCTTCTTCTACTGCTACGTCTTCTATACACCCTTGACTAGACACTTGAGTGGCTGTTATCTATCTGTCAAGCAACACTTGGAAATATTTTCTTTGTATGTATGTAAGTAAGCCAAGGCAAGAAATGCGTGAAGCTAGTCAAACGCACTGAGTAAAATTTTCAAAATCAGCAGAAATTTTATTGTGGGAATAGCAGGGAATATTATGGGAATCGTGCAAAGATTTTCGCAGCAGGTTGTCGTCGTTTCCACTGTACACTCTCGTTGGATTATTTTTTTATTTTTTTATTTTTTTTTTCACGCACTTGGCAATAAATTTCAATTTTCTGTGAAAAATTTCCTACTTGCATTAATATAACTTTTTCCAGGAAAAAATCTTTCTGCTTTATTGAATAATTCGGTTTTTCCTGTGAAGCTATTTCAAACGATGATACTTGTGCACGCGCCCCTAAAAGTATGCAACGTTTTTCGTGAATAATGCTGATTTGTTGCTATTCATTTGAGACTTTTCAAGCTAAAGTGGAAATTTAGGTAGATGAAAATAATAGTGATTTGTTGAAAATTTCCATACACTATTAAGTTTAGTTTTAACACGCCCCTAAAAGTATGCAACGTTTTTTATCAAAATTTCTTGCTATTCGTTTGCAAGTGGAAATTTAGTTAGACTACAGCAATTTCAATGGTATTCTGATATTTTCTATTTAACTACCATTCACAATTGCAGTAAATTTTTTAAATTTTTATCTTTGCAAAATATTTCGCCACTTCCATTCAATTACTCGCGCTAAATTTAGTAAATTATTTTTTTGTCACTTTCTTCAAACAATACAACTTTTGCTGTTGCGCTCTACTCGCTGACTGTGCAATGCTTGCAATGCAGTTTTGAAACTTTAGCAAAACTTCTTCTTCTTCTTACTACTTTTCTGCTGCTACGAATTTTCCTTCCACACACTTCTGTGCTGTATGCACATCTTATGCTTCTCGACTTGTGTGTGTATGTATGTGCGCGCGTAGTACTTTGTGTAATTTCTTCTCCTTACACACTACCACATACAATCACTACAATAACAACAAACAAATTTTGCTACAGCAGCAACCGACGACGTTATCAACCGTTGCATTACACAAAATGCGTCCTTACTCGTTGTACCCAAACGACTTAATGTGCTCAGCATCACTTTCCAGTTGTAGATGGACCGAAAATGAGAAATGTGCAGTTGTATGTATGTGTAAATAGCACCCACACACATTTAAGCGCACACACACGCAAACCAAATTTAATTTTACTTAACTTACAAAAGCAAAATCAAAGGTAACTGCAAAAAATACGGTCCAAAGTCACTCACTCACTCAAACAGCACTCATTTCACTCAACAATATTCTAACTGTGCTTTTGAGTGCTTTTCATATGTGCCCATAGTTATCCTGTGTATCCATAACTTGCTGCCTGCCGATTGTGTATCGTTTTTGCTTTTTTTTTTTTGTTTTGACAACTGCTAGTCAGTTTGTTGGTATGTTCGTGTGTGTTTCGTCTTAGTCCCGAAGTGACAAGCGTCGCTGCACAGCTAACGGCGGCAATGATAAAAGCAGCCGCCAGCTGTTCGCACATACATACATATAAACAACAACATGACAGCTGCACAAAAGTCACGAACATACATGCACAATCGTGCTCCACAACGCACCTCAGTGGGTTAGTATGTCTTCGTTGTCGAGGGCAGTATGCCTTTTGGCGTACACGTCGGTAGCATGAGAATTTAGTTGGCAAAGGTTAGCAGGAGTAGCAGCAGTCAACGAAGCAAATGTAAACAACAGCTGCTGGCTGATATTTTGTTGTTGTGCAAGGGAGATGTTTGGTGCTGAGTTTACTTGTAAGCATGCAACCCTTGGCGAGAAAACGAAGGTTGCCACTTTTTTATGTTTGTATGGAAAATGGAATGGTTTCAAAAGCAAGCCTACAGAAATTATATTCGTAATGAACACTCTCTCTTCTCTTCAGCTTCAGGTGAATTTGATGTCTTTAGCGGGCTTCATATTGCAAGTCATTAAAGAGGCATTTACCCAGGAAAACTGTCATGAGAGTGATAATCAAGATGTCTCCTTATATCCCTAGGTGACCCCCATCTTGGTCCACCAGATGATTGTTGAAATGTCTATGTTTCTGGCACTTCAGAAAAACTGAATGACTTCACAGGACATTCCGCAGCAGTTTTGAAAGAGATATTCTGGTAGAATTGCGAATCCCTCCGGTTGGTGTTGCTAATGTGCGTTTGGTACTTTTTCAATTAAATTTTGGTGCAAAAAAAAATGTTGTGTGGCAACACCAAACAAATCTCTCTGCTATAATCTCTCTTCTCAAAAGAGACTATTCTCGAAAAATAAGAGAAATTCAAGCCATTGCTCAGTAAAATTTGTATAGTAAGGTTAAACGAAAAAAGAAACCGAAAACAACAAATTTAATTATTATATACATACACACCTTATCTTTTATATACATACATATATGTATGTACACAAACAAAAATATTTATATACACATGTATGCTAATACGGATGAATGAACTTGAAGAATAAATGTGGCACTTTAATGTGATATTGAATTTTTCAAGTGTTAAATTAATAAAAATTTAAATACCTCAAATCTCTACATAAATATAATAAAATTGTAACCGGTCGATGTGTGTATATTGCAGATATTCAAGAAATATGTATAGGAGGGATCCTTATTGGGTCAACAGAATAGCAGATTATGGTATCTTAATGTAATATACTAATGAGTCATATGTGACTCACATCACTGTATTCAATCATGGGCATGAGTCTGATATGTATATTGAAACTAAATGTTTCTGAAGTTGCAAACAAAAATTGTGGCGATATCGATTCAAACGTTTTGCATTTTAATCAAACTATTTACAACTTATTTGAGAAGATTGTTCCTAAACGTAAAATAACATATGATCATCCAACGCAATCTTGGTTTACTAAAGAGCTTATTATGCTGAAAAATAGAAAAACGCGTTCTTTCAAATTATTTAAGAAATCGGGGTTAAACAAACACTACTTGTTGTATTCTGGTCTACGTAAGAGGTACACCGACTTAAATAAAAAGTGCTATAAAGCCTATATCTCTAAAACAAAGAGAGACATTATTCGCAATCCGAAGTCATTTTATGATTTCGTAAATTCTAAACGGAAAGTAGTGGGATTTCCCTCAGCCATGAAATATAAAGACATTTTATCTAGCGATAATCAAGATATTGCAAATTTCTTTGCGCAATTTTTCACTTCTAACTATTCTGCCGTCACCAATTCTGACTTTCTAAATTATCCCTATGAGCTACATGGGAACAATTTAATTAATTGTCCAACTATATGCGCCAATGATGTTCTTGTTTGTCTGAAAACCTTGAAAGAATCTTCTAAATGTGGTCCTGATAGGATTCCTACATGCTTCTTGAAGAAGTGCGCTAACAATATTTACAAACCCCTTACCAACTTGTTCAATCTGTCACTAAAGTGTGGTGTTTTTCCAACAGCATGGAAAGAGTCGTTTCTTCTACCGCTTCACAAAAGCGGAAGCAAGGCTTCTATTGAGAACTATCGTGGCATAGCAAAGCTGTCTGCCATCCCAAAAGTGTTTGAAGCTATTGTTACCAATCAGCTTACGAATCCTATCTCTGCCTTGATTTCGGACTGTCAACACGGGTTCTGTAAGGGAAAGTCCACCGTTACAAACTTACTTGAATTTACAAATCATGTCTCAAATTGCTTTAGAAAAAATCTGCACACCGACGTTATTTATACTGATTTCAGCAAAGCTTTCGATAAAGTGTGTCACTCGTTACTTATTCATAAACTAGATCAGCTGGGTTTCCAGCCGGGTCTCAATCGCTGGATCTCTTCTTACCTAAGTGACAGAACACAAAAAGTAGTGTTTAAAAACTGTGAATCCGATGTTATTAGTGTCTCCTCTGGAGTTCCTCAAGGAAGCCATCTGGGCCCGATTCTGTTCTTGTTGTTTATAAATGACATTTCTACAGTAATAGAATTTTCGAAAATGTTAATGTATGCCGACGATGTAAAGCTTTTCATGTCATTCGCATCACCCGAAGATAGCAATAAGCTTCAATCAGACCTAAATACACTAGTTACTTGGTGCGATTTAAATTATATGCCGCTTAATCTAAAGAAATGTAAATACATGCGTTTTTCGAGAGGAATTTCACAGCCAGCTTCCTATACAATTAACAATTATAGTCTTGAGCAAATGTATGATTTTGTTGACCTTGGGGTTACTATGGATTACAAACTCAATTTCAACTGCCACATTAACGTAACAGTCAATAAAGCTAGAGGCGTTCTAGCATTTGTTAAACGATGGTCTAAAGAATTTAGCGACCCTTATGTAACTAAAACTCTCTTTACTACATTAGTCAGACCGATACTTGAATACGGTTCTATTATTTGGAACCCGCGTTACCAGGTCCACGTGGATCGCTTAGAATCAGTTCAAAAACAATTTTTACTATTTGCCTTAAGAGATCTTCACTGGGATCCCTTGTATAATTTGCCATCTTATACGAGTCGCTTAAAACTAATTAATCTTCACAGCCTTTCTAGTCGGAGGGAAATGCTTGGAATTGTCTTCATGATTAAATTACTAAATGGTTCAATCGTAAGCCCGTTTCTTTTGAGCGAAGTGAACTTCAATGTACCTTCTCGTCCATCAAGACATTTTAAACCACTTATCTTGAAACAGTGCCGAACTAATTTTGAATTAAATGAGCCTTTTCGTTGTTTGTGTCAAGATTATAATTCTCATTCTGGTACGTTTGATATCTCAGACTCACTATACAGCATAAAAAAGTCAATTCTTTCTATCCTGAATACATAGCAACAACTTTTTTTTTTCATATCCTTTGATTCTTATCTTTATTCTTAACAATAACTTTTCGCTGTCAACTAATTATTTATTAATTGTGGAATCTTTTGTACTTAGCTGATGAGGTTTTCTCTGTAGCTGAGCAGTTTTGGATCTCGACGATTAACAAACCAAAGCCTTTCAAAGACTCGGCACGAAAGAACAATCCGCGCGTCATGCGGATGCGCCCCTCGCGCCGGTCGGGCGGGATATGGTGGGTAATAATCCGTTGGGCAAAAAAAAAAAAAAAAAAAAAAAAAAAAAAAAAAAAAAAAACTAATATGAGTCACATATGACTCACTGAATTCACTTAATACACTCGAGTGAGTCAAATGTGACTTTTTTTTTAATTATTTAATTCTTTTGTTTTTTTGAAGACGCGGAAAAACCTCGTCATGCTGTAAATTTATGCTTTTATATATGTTATTATATACTTAAAATAAAACATGATTTTGATTTTGATTCATTTGTAATAAAAAATCAAAGCGCAATCATTACAATAAACTTAAACCTCAATATATGTATGTTTTATTAGAGCAAAGTTTCAATATACTGCCACAAGTGGCTGCTTTAAACTTAAATATATGCTTATGTATGTACGAATATATAATATATATATGCACAAATATGTACTCAACAGTTATCTATGCTATTTAGCAAACATGCTCTCAAGTGCTCTCTCGTAAATGAGCACCTTGTGCAGCACCTAAAAGCTTCCCTTCACATTTTCATGCTCTTCAACTGCTTTAGCAATTATTTTATTTATCTCACTCAAACCTTATTTTTTTGTTTCCACTCTCACTCAATTGTTTTGCAATTATTTTCTGTTTTTTTGAATTGCTCTGCGCGCTCACTCGATGTTTGTATGTATGTCAATCTAAATCAGAGTGCGTATACGCAGTGTAGTCCCTTAAAGTGATTGTAATTTGTAATGTCAAGTATTCATATTAAATTGTTTTAGAGATGTATGTACATATACATATGTGTGTATATTTTCGTATATGTATATGTCTAGTAAATACTTTTCCTATGAGATACATGCTAGCTAAGGTCAACCTAATGACGCTGAATTTAAATGAATCTAAAGTGGGACTTTAAAGAAATCTGTAAAAAATTTTACAATCAGAAACAGAATTAAAAAACCGGGAAAGTAATGGATTTAATTTTGTTTTTGCATTTTTAATGCTATTAAAATTTTTCGAAATACATTTTTTAGTTTTTTAAATACATTTGACCTTAGCCAAATATAATTTTCCATCTTCTAATATAAATTTGTACTTTTTTGCATTAAATTTTAGCACTTTTTTCATCTATACTTTTCTGAAATTCTTCAAACCTTTTCTGAATTTTATTTGATTCTTTAGTAATCAAATATTTTCAGACCGCGAATTCTCTTTTCTTGAAATGCGTTATATATGTTTCGATTCACTAAACTTTTCTGAAACAAATTTGACTTTTCCTAAACTTTATTCACGTTTTTCCGAAATACAATTGACCATCCCTGAAAATCATTTGCCTTTTCCCATCTGTTATCATTTCAAATACATTTGGCCTTCTAAAAAATTAGATTTTATCATCAATTTTAATCAAATTTAATCTCTTCTAAATTTAATAACGATTTTTCTGAACTTCATTTAACAAATTCTGAATTTCACCTGACATGTTCTGAAATATATCAGAGCCTTTCAAAATTTTATTTCGACCCTTTTGGATGTACTGTTGATAATTTTTGCGCTTCACTTGACATTTTCTGAAATAAATTTAACCTCTTGTGAACTTCACTTGACTTTTTCTGAAATACATATGACCACCAGTGTTTACCTTGCCACCCAGTCAATCCTCCAATTACTGTAAGTCCAGCAAACCTTCTTTTTATCGTTAAAAAAATCAATCCCCCGCAGCATTTCAACAAACATTGGCAACATTGTCGCTGTTTTCATTACCAATAGCAACGTCATATGTATAACAGGTATTCAAAAGCACAACAACAATTAAGCACCCACACATCTAATCATACGTATGCAAGCATATTTAGTAAAAGCAATAACAACAACTTTCAATATCCTGATTTTGAGTGCTAGTTTCCCGCTCTCATGAGTAAGAGCACATCTGTTTACCCATGAGCAGCTCACACGCGCATTAGTTCACATATTTACACACAACTATGTTACACTATGAGTTAACCGTTAGATAGCAAAGTTGCCATGACATTTCACTGCCTTTGGGATAGCTTTATCTTGCTACACACACACACATGCACGAACTTAAAATTGAATTCTTGAATCGACAACTTGCTGCAGCTTTGCTCTTCTAACGTGTGCTCCTTTCTCTGCTACTTCATCTTCTTCTTCTCACTTGCTTTTGTCTTAAATGTTTATGTGTTTTGCTGGTTGAAGAGCATTTCGAGTGCTACTTTGCCTTGGCACTCAATTCTTACAACGGTAAGATTCGAGTATTTTATTGAAGCAAACACACACACATACACATATAAGACAGATACACACATATATCTACACAAGTAAGCTGCAAGATTTTACGACAAAAGCAATGTTACAATAACACTAACAACAAAGTTATAGCAACTAAATACAAAGCAAAGTTTGGTATTAATTGAGTAATGGGGAAAGAAGTATTCGATGTTTGGTTTGTGATTTTGTCAGGATCGACACGACGCTTTGGTGAGAGTACAAAGGACGATTGGACGTTTGTTGTTGCTGAGTGTGTGTGTGTGTGTTTATAGTGCCGGGCAACTTGCGCCTGGGAATACTTGAAGAACATGGAATTTGAAATGGAATCGAAAATGGAATACGAAGTGGAAGCGAAACAAAAGCTAGAATATGGAGTCGAAAGGAAATAGGTGCGAAGCTGAAATTGAAAGCGAAACTAAAACTGAAACCAATCAAGGTCCAAGCTAGAATCTGGAGTAAATCAGGAAATGAAAAGGGGTATAAAGTGAAAACGAAACCAAAACCGAAGTTCAAAACCTGAAGCTTCAAAAACTTCGAAACCGGGGTCCAAAATGGAAACTGAAACTAAGCCAGAACCAAAGCGGGAAAGTGAAAAGGAAGCTAAAACGGGATCGAAAGCGGGTACCAAACAGGAACATGACTGGAGACATTTTGGACACCGAAATAAACCACTGCTCACCTGCTGTTTTAAAAATACTTTTAAAATAACCGAATAAGATGGCAACTCTAACTGATCGGACTACCTATAAATACTTTTCTATGTAATATTCATATTGCTATACCTTTTTTTATTTGAATTAGGTGGCAACCTTATAAAAACATTCTAAGTGGCAAGACTTAGGTGAGCAGATATGTTTTTTATTAAATTTTTTTTTTATTTTTTTTTAGAAATGTGTCAAATCTTTTTCAAAATTGTAGCGAATATGCAAGAGGTTAAATTTCATAGGATTATATGGCAACCTCAAGTTTTAATCATCCCTAGAAAAGGTTTTTTAAAAAATGCTACTTAAAATTGCTTTCCCATACCTCTTTTGACTTACAAAAAAATCAGTTACGTGGTAACTCTGTCACCTTTAGCACTTACGCTACAACTCCGCAGATAGCCTCTTGACCCTTCAGGTGCTGTAGGAGCTCACGCTGAGCTTTGATGCTTTAAATTAAATCGGTCAAAAATGTATGAAATTTTACAAAGTCTGCAGCGCTCAAGCGGCCACTCATGGGATTCTGGCTTTAGTTCACCACAAATCATTATTGAATCAACTTGTCTACACCAAAACCATTTTGCTGCTGGGTACACCCACACACTTGCAAGAACATGCATTTTACACCTGTGTGAATTGTATTGCTTGAGCACATGGGCCAAGGATAAGTTTTGAGCTTGTCAGTTGTTTGTTTTTTGTTGTTTTTTGTTTTGTTGTTGTAAGTAGTTGCAACAATTGTTACCATATGCAATGTAAAACTCATTCATTTACGAAATTACACATACACATGCGTGCCACCACCACCACCACGACACACACATACACAAACACAACACATGTTGAGCTCTTCTATATATTTATAAGATTGCCTGCATGCTAGCAACACCGAAGGCGGGGTGAGGAATTTAATTCAAAAAAAATTGCACACGCGTACTACACGAAGCTGTTTGTGGCATAATACAAACAATAACAACAACTGAAATAACACGAAAGTCAAAAACCAAAATAAAAACAATAACATTTCGTACACAAACAAAAGTAAACAACAAACAAATAAAACAGAAGCAGAAACAATAAAAAAGCTGTTGCAAAATTGCATGGGGTTGGACATTGAAAAGCGTATAAGCAGAATAACAACAACGTTATTATAATACACTTTTAACTATGCCAGTGCTACTTGTTGTTGTTCTCCATTTAAATACAACTCATTCATTGACCTAGCCACGGCATTGTATTTTTAATACTTTTACTCACCATATGTACGTGTGAAGTTTGAAAAACAATATGCTGTAAGACAATAGTTGTTGTAATAATAATAATAAATAGCTGGCTGGCCTAGGTTAGCTCGTAATACAGGATTTTGTTTGTAGTTTTAAACTAATTGCAAATAGGTGGCAATCTTACATAATAAAAAAAGTGAAAAGATAACGAAAAAGTTTAAATATTATCTAAACATAAAAAGTTGGCCAAATTTTAAAGGCATGCATACATAAATGTACGAAAATATTTCTTTTAAAATAATAATTTTTTTATGTTGGCAACCTTAGAAAAAATAGATTTGATTGAAAATTAATATAAAATTGCGGTACTTAGAAGAAATAACTTAAAATAGAAAAGACATTACCGGATATACAAATATTAAAAGAAAATCAAGTTAGGTGGCAACCCTAAAATATAGATTTGATTTGAAAAAGGAAAGTAAAATAGCGGTACTTAGAAGAACAACTTAAAATATAATCTGTTTCGAGATAGTAAAGCATAAACAAATATTTTAAAAAGTTGAGTTAGGTGGCAACCCTACAGAAAAAAATAATATTTTAAAGCCTAAGTAAAATACCTTAAATTTTATATGCATATTGATAATAATAAAGAGTTTTTAAAAAAAAATTCAATAAAGTGACAAGCATGTGAAGACATCCGAAGTGGCAGCACCTAGGCAAAAAAGCTCGGGAAGTATTTAGTAAGTTATCTGAATAAAACTTGTCATTCAAATCGGTGGAGCTGCTTTTAAAGTAATAATAGATATATAAACATGGACCTAAATAATACAAGTTAAGTGGCAACCCTGCGTTAGTTAAAAACATACACAAAATATCTGTAAATTAATATTAATATTGATAAAATTAATTTTAATTTTAAGAAACATAAATTAGGTGGCAACTCCTTATGTGAATATTCACTCAATCTAATTTTTATTGGAAAGTTACTCAAAATATCGATCCCTGCTCCTTATACCTTGACTGACTCTTAATAAAACTTGCGCACTTGATAATCAAGTGCCTCTTCTGCTTGACAGACAAATTGAAGTTATTTTTCAGAAATCTTTTATATATTTACAAGTGCATCTTTGTATTGACTCAATAAGAATATGTCGCGTAGTATTGTATAAACTGACCTTATTTGTTGCTAAGTATCTATGCATTGTTTTCTATATTATCTTAAACAAGTAAGAATACCCAGCTGTGTAATTGTTTTTGATCACAATGGAAATTAACAGACTTTCTAACGTCATTGTTCCCTAAGTCAACCACATTTCCTTCATTGTAATTGTATACTTTAGAAAATAAACAGTATACTTTTAGGCGTTTCAACAATTATGCGACTAAGTGATTGAATCTTTGTTTTTGTATTGGGTACAATGTTGACCTTTGACGTATTGTTGTATTGATGTTTTTGTAAAGTTTAACTGGCAAATCATTCAAACAAAAATTGGGTGTACTTGGATCATGAAAGTCCTTTCAATTAAGTGCCTACAAAGTATCTTTTGGCTTCCTTTGTTGGTGTGTGTTTTGTAGATCCCTACAATTAAGTTTTACGTATCTCTGAGTGTCCTCTTAAAAAATCGACAAGTCATATGCGCCTAAAAGTATGCAATATTTTGGGCCGTTCATGCACTCTCTGATTATTACTGAGCGGCACTTTACTTTAAAAAAAGTTTTATTGGGAAATATACTTATGAAAAACTTCAAGGTGCGGACTGGGGGCAGAGGTGGTTTTTTTTTTCTTTTAATCTCCGAAATCTACTGACATATGAAAACTTATAACATCGCTTATTCCAGCACTCTATATCCTCATATTAAACAAGTAAGGAAAGGGCTGTCTTCGGCTGTGCCGAAGGCTTTATACCTTTCATGAATGCTAAACCACACTTATCGGAACAATCGATTGTATGGGAGCTATACGTTATGTTGGTCCGATCTGGCTGATTTTGCCTCCATATGTTACATGTATAATATGTAGCAAACGTGCAAAGTTTAACGTTCCTAGCTTTTTAACTGCAAAAATTATAGCCCAAAACCCATTTATCGAAACTATCGATTATATGGGAGCTATATGTCATGTTGGTCCGATCTGAGTCATTTTCACTACACACGTTGCAAATACAATTTGTACTAAACTTGCAAAATTTTACGTTCCTAGCTTTTGAATTGCAAGAGTTATAGGCCAAAACCCATTTATCGGAACAATCGATTGTATGGGAGCTATGCTTTCTATCGGTCCGATCTTGCTGGTTCCGACAAATGATTAATCCTATGCAAAATGGCGACTGCTTGCAAAATTTCATCGAGATATCTCAAAAACTGAGGGACTAGTTTGCGTTCAAACAGACGGACGGACGGACGGACAGACGGACATGGCTAAATCAACTCGCCTCATCGCCCTGATCATTTCGGTACACTTAATAGTGGGTCTATCTCTTCTTCTTCTCATACTTACAAACATCGGACCAAAGTTATAATACCATTTCATGTTCATGAAAGGTATAAAAAGCCTCCTACGCCAACGGGATTAAGGTAGTCGTTCGGAATTGAATTTTCCTTCAGAAGTTTATTCACCGCTTTCAAAAATATGCTAAACAAGTGTTCAATCTTAGCTTCCAAACTGTGATTTTTGTTAACAGCGTCCTCTAGCTGTAGAATAATAAAATACAGTGCCTCTACGACTTTGAGCAATATTTACTGTGGCTTTAAAACTGTGTTTTATACACTTCCGTTTACACTGGTAAAAAAAAGGAAAATGAAAAGTGAAAAGATGCAATGACGGTTACTTGATGGGGTGAGTGACCTAGGTGTACTGGAATATACCGGAGTCTTTGCTCTTTGCCCGTCGTCTTAACAGGTAGCCAACAATTAAAAAAAAAATTTCTTGACAGCAACTGAGCTGGAGATGCTTAGGCCCGGTTTCACCAGCTCGACTTAACTTAGTTAAGTCACGATTTTCACTTTTTCAGTTTCACCATCTAACTTAACTAAGTCACAACTTAGTCAGACTGCCAGCTGACTTATCCTCGACTAAGTCAGTGTTGCTGGCATTCGAAACCCATACGTCAGAAATGTTACTAATTTGCTTTGTGCACCGTCCCAGTTGGAAACTTTGCCATGCATGACTTTAACGAGGTAAGCGTAGATGCACATTAACGCTTGTTTGGAATCATGCAACCATTACCAAACCTCCCTTCCAATTAAAGGGATATGCTGCGATCTATATATTCCTTGGTGAATTTCTATACATTACCATTTCTCACTGGGTACTGGTATGAAAAATACTACTATGTATAAAACAGCTGACCGGGTTGTTGTGGTCAAATCTATTTCAAGTGCTAAGTTGGTGAAACCCAAAAGTAAGTTAGTCGCAAATCTAGGCTAACTTAAGTCGCGACTTAGTTTTAGTCTTAGTCACGTTGGTGAAACCGGGCCTTAAGTAGGAACATGACTTTCTTCACAAATTTCATTCACACCTTGCTTTCGGGAACAGTGCACAGGCATTTATTTTTGTATTTACTCCTAAAACATTTGTAACCAAAAATAAAGATGTACATAATAACTAGTTTTGTTAATATTCCACAAAATTTAATGCTAAGACAAATATTCTAAAAAATATGTTAAAATGGAATTCAAAACTATTTTACAACAGCGTAGACTTTACAGTACCCAATTGTTAAAAATTGCTTTTAAGATTTTTTTTTTGAAAACGATGTAGTCTTCTAAATATTCGATTTGGATGCAACAGCAAGTCCTTTTATATCGTGTGATATGGTTATATTATCACCTGGTGAAGCTGCAGCTGCACTTTTGCTTTGCAAAATGTCTTCGTTTGGTTTCAGATTATCCTCCAACGGCGTTTTCTGATCAATGTCTACCTCCTTCATGTCGTCATCCTCAGGTTCGGATTCATATTTCTGCAATTAAAGGTATTGAATAAAACGTTTAAAACTCTTTTAATTTAAATGGTAATCCACAGTTTACTTAGCGATTAAGTTCCATAAAGTGGCAGTGCATTTTTACTTTTTTGTTTGCTTTGTTTATCATTAGTACCTAAATTTAATTTGATTTACGCACATTACATACATACAGACATACATTACATACATATTTGTCATAGTAAAAGCAATAGTCAAACTATTTTTAAGAACATTTCATTTAATTATACAATAATAATTATATTTGTTCGTGTTTTTTGTTTGCTTTCACAATGTCACATTCTCTTAAGTTACCCTTTCCCTGTATTAATTAGGCTCCGCCGGTTGTTGGAGCATATTTAGGGTAATCCTGTAAGATGGAGGAGAACGTATGGGTATTTACAAATTAAAATAAAATTATAAATTGTTTAAAATTTCCAAAAGAGTAAAACAATAAACTGTGCCTAAAACAATATACAAAAATGCATAAATTCTAATGATACCAAAATGTAATGCCAGGTTTTTTCTTTTTCAAAAAGAAAACAAACAAAATTGCAATCAATTCAAATTTGCCAAAAGTACATACAAAGCTAAAGCTGTAAGCTCTTATAAATAAATCTTGAATATGCAAAAACTTCCGTTTGCATTTATTCAAAAAATATTTACACAATGAGATTCTAATGTAAAAATTTTGCGTAGCAATAATATGCAGAACAAATATTTAGCGCAAAAACAAACTAATTTGTAGCAATAATAAAATGCGCATATCTTCATGGTGCACACACCTTTTGTATATATTGACGACGTGCCGGTATGGACAAATGCAACACGCAAGTGGATGCATCATCAAAGATACATGGTATTGGTTCCTGACATACAACGCCGCTCTTCTCCACCTCACAGGCACGAAATAGAATTTGTTTCTTATCTTCCAAAATATGTTTGCGACAAAACTTGCAACAAGGCATGGCACGTTCGCCACACTTAACGCCGCCTTCAGTAAAGATGCACTTGGTAAAGCTTGGTCCTTTTTGTACATAACCTTCAGTGGCACGTGAACGTTTTTCCTTAAATTTCTTGTAGAGTACAGCCTCAACGCCATAACGACGATGATAAGTATTGAGTGCTTTGAGTTGATCATAAAGCACACGTTCTTTTGGTGAGTCTTTTAGTTGATCATGAATGCTACCTGCAATTTAGGTGTTTATTTTAGGAGAAAACTATATCCGTGAGAAGCAAAGTTAACTTACAAAGCATTTCACGTTCCTTGCGTAATGCCATCAAATAACGACGGCGCCGTTCCTTCAGTATATGGTGCAAATGATGGATTTGGTCAATATATAAGCCTTGGAGTTTGGAAAGCTTCGCCTCCGATATGCGCAGTGCTTCTTCGCGCGTATAAATATTGGCATGTCTGAGAGGTGTGGAGAGAGTGTTATGCATAAGTTAAGTTTGAAAGTACATATTTCTTTGAACTACACAAGCCTACACTTTTCACAGACAAGTTAAAAATTTAGTATACCAGCATTTTTTCATGAAAAATCTGTTAGTGAAAGATACAAAGGTACTGGTGCAGTTTAGGGGGCCCACCCAAAACTTGACCAAAAAAGCCGAGTGAGGTGTCAAAAGACGCGTATTCACGTCTAGATTTAGAATCTGAAATGAGATTTTTGTTTTTTTCAACCGTTCAAAAGTTATTTGCAGTTAAAGTTCACAATTTTCTGTCATTTTCATGTGGTTGTTGTAATGGCATATTAGGCTGAGCCAAAAAAGTGGAAAAGAGTGGAAACGTGGGACGCGGAAGGACATCACCGTGGCGGTAGCCACGGCTATGGCACACACCCGGAGTTGGAATGGCGTAGCCCAGGGTTATTTTTTTGAAGCGCGGCCGAAGGCCGCCTACGCGGAAAGGTGTTCTGTACATAAAAAACATGGATCACGCCTCATAACTTTTGAACGGTTGAAAAAAACAAAAATCTCATTTCAGATTCTAAATCTAGACGTAAATACGCGTCTTTTGACACCCCACTCGACTTTTTTGGTCTAGTTTTGGGTGGGCCCCCTAAACTGCACCATTACCGATACAAATCACCACTTACTTGAGTAAATCCTCAGATTGCGAGTCGCCACTATCATCGTCCGATTCATTAAAGTCAAACCCCCGTGCAGTGTTATTAATACTAGGCGCTGGTTCATCTTCATTGGTTGAGCTATCCGAAGCATAATCTAAAATGCGACGTCGTTTCTGCAAATGCGATAGCACTGTACCAAGATTATTCACTTGGTCGTGGGCAACTGGAAAAGGTACTTAAAAATAAATAAATCGCCAGAGAAGAAAGCCACCCTCTTACCAAATGGCGCAACATACGGCGATACCACATCAATCTCCTCATCTTGTTCACCAGCATTTTGCTCCTGTTGAACATCCTCCACATTGAGATGATGTGCCAAATTATGCAATAGCACCTCATTTGTATCTGTGCGCTTTAATTTACCTACAACGGCATGTGTCTTCTGTAATTGTGCTTGACGATTGTGTTCAAAACAGAGAGTAGTCATTGCTGGATCTTTTTTGATGTCATGTTTTTGCAAAGCATTCGGACATTTGCGTCCATTTGGATAAGTAAATGTGCACTGACGAAAATTGCCACAAGGATCACGTAAAATATGACGCATACAATATTCATAGCCATCAACGCGCGGTAAAGAACATTCGTATGTGGGATTTGAGCAACGTTTGGCTTTATTTTCGATTTCCTGATGCAATTGTTCACGCAACTCCTGCAAGCTGCCGCCATAACGCAAAAATTGGCGTTGTCGCAAATGTGTACAGCCAGTGGCCATTTAACTGTTTATCTCGGTGCACAGTTGTGTTGTATTTACTAAATAATTAATTTCTCTATCTTTTTTAGGGTTTTTCGGTATTTTTTCCTAAGTAAAACACACAAAATATTCGACGCACACAAATTTTCCCAAAACGTTTGCTAAATAAGGCTGAAAACAATCGATAAACGCTTTTTCAGTTGCTTATCGATTATTTGACAGTTTTGTGTAGTTGCCGTTGCCGTATCGCTTTTATTGTAACTCATTGTGAATGGTTACTTCACGCGTATAATGGCGCGTCTCCACAGCGTCGTAATTGCGCTGCCACAAGCGTGTGATGTACATTCCACTTTGTATTTGACAGTGCTGTAAATAATTATCCAAATTGTTCGTAACTGGTGAAATAACAACACATGTATACAATATGTCATCACATTTATCACAGTCCCCTTAATATTGTGATATAAAATTGACCGCGTGCACGTAGTGAATGCTTTATAATCGCTTCCATACAATTTAGATATGTTGAGGACAGTCGATTTATTCACTCTTTCAGCATGTAATCACATCCCGAAGGCTTTCGTATTTTTCAGTAGTAGAACGAATTGAAGTTGGTTTCCTATGCGATTGAGCCGAGGTAATTATCAGCTAACCCCAAAAATCTTGAAATACACATAGGCTGCAGATTATCAAATATGCGATCCATGCTGTTTCTTGATACGATCGCATCTGCTCCATTGAGTTCTCACGCTCTTATCAGCAACGCCGATATCATAGAACGTTTCTGTCCACTGTTAATAAAAACAACAACAACATTGATGTCCACTCTCAATCCCATCGTTCGGCTGCGCATCACATGACATTCAGCCAAGCAAATACTTTGAACACAGGCATTGCTTTGTTAGATACCACTTGGCTAGTGTTGAAGGGTATTCTTCGTTGATGTGCATTAGTGATTTGTAAAACCGAAAACTGAACCGGAAACTGCATGCATCAACAAATTGTTCAGTTGAAGTCGTAAAGATATGAATTTCCGCTTAAAAAGGCTAAAAAAATGTGTTACATAGCTAACAATAAGGATTTAAAAGTAGTAGTAAAATAGTTAATAGTTTCAGAATCAGCAATGCTTAAATGGATAGTTATCAGGGGGATTATTCGGGGGATTATTTTTCAATTATATATTTAAATCATAACTTTTATCGAGTCTGATAATATTATTTTAATAACACGGCATAAAAGTTGAGGTTGATCATTGAATTAAAATACATATTCAGTACAGGTACCCTAATTGGCCCTAATAACTTGAACTACTTCAAATGTGAATCAGCAAACCCGATTTCCTGAATCTTTGGATCCACACATCACTAGTGGGCATGGCCTCGTATGTATGACCGCGTGTATCGACTGCAGATCGGCGAACTTAAGCGGCGTTTTTTTATTTTTCAGTAAATTTCTTGATCACTTTTGACCCATGTCCAGGTCATCTTTGATGTCCATCTAGCGATAACCATGAGAACGCCAATTTATATTTGCAACATGAGCAGATATGTATGTAGGTTTCTCATATTACAGAGATTTGCAAGTTATATTCTTATGTACAGACAGAGCAAATTGAAGCGAAGCTTTCGGTCTTACTAACTAAACTCATTTCTTATTATTTTTAAGTATTTCCGTTAATTATCGACACTTATTTCAAACTCTTTTCCAGAAGTAGTTTTACCCCTCAACTTCCACACAACAAAACACCTGCGTTCTATTTCTGAGTTTCAGGCACACAACCAACTATTAATATTAAGTATAAAATAAAAAAATAAAAAAGAAACAACTAAAAACACTCTCCTAGTTTGAATTCCTTCTGGTCAGAACGTGTTTAAGTGTTCGTCTAGACCACGGCAGGTAAATGAGCAAATATATGAATGGTTAGCGTTGCCATTTTAGTTTTTACTTATTGAAGCGTTAATGACTTGCAACTCTGTTGAAAACTGAAGCAAAAAGGACGATGGGTAAATATGAAAAACTTGGTTATGTGGGAAAACTTGGAAAGTGTGCTAACGAAATTATGCGAAGTTGTGAAGTATTTTGCATGGTATTTATAAAAGCGAAAATTCCAAACATGTACCTTTGTATGTAAATATGTAGATATGTATGTATGTATATGTGATGTTTGACGTAATTTTGCTCTGACAGAAAAGTTTAGATAGCCTCAAAAGTTTGCCATTCTAAAAGTTTGTTCAAATACAAGGAGAAATGTGGCACTCCACGTGATGTTATTCCAAACATTTATTTATAAAGGAATTCGCCAGTTAGTCCAGTAAAAGGAACTCAACTTTTCTGTGTTAATTTTCCAAGAATAAATGTATGTTATTCTAAAACGTATGGTAGCCCAACTCGTTGTTGTCTATCAAAACAGCTGATCGAATTTGGCGGTAAATTTGACAAGTTTCCGAATTTTTTATATTTTGCATGATTAGTGGCAAAAGGAGTACTTAAATTCTGTTTTCATAAAGTAAATTATGAAAAGTGATAATTTGTGTGCAATGAATTATAATCTCTTTCTGATTACGCAGCGAGGTGCAATAGCGACCATTTGAAAGAAAAAAAGTGATGCAATGAAAATTAAATTCAAGTACTGTGGAATCGTTATACTGGCACTTCAACTTACATAAAAGCAGGTGAGCGGTAAAAACTGTTTTGGAATCACTGTTAAATATAAAGTAATTTAAAAAAGACTAAATGGGTTAGGTCGTTATTCTTTTACAAAGGGCATTGTTCAAAATAGAAAAAATCTTCAAAATTATACATACATATATGTAAAACAAAAATGAAAACGAATTGAAATAATTCAAAAGGAAATGAATTTTTCCCCTTTTTATTTTTACTTTTATTATTTACCGCTACTTATAATGAGTGCTAACAGGGCAAAGCACCCGGAAGCGCACGTTGTTATCTCATTTTATAAATGCAAACTAAAAAAGCAAGAAAGAAAATATTTGCATTACTGATGCAATTGTCGCCACTGCTGCGCCGAGAACTCTATTCAACACACAAACTCCTACAACAAATACACTTTACATACTTTCCTTTTTTGTCGCAGACAAGCTAATTTGAAAAGTTGGCTGAGCTAAAGTGAATACCAACGCTTGAGGCGCTCGTTTGAGAGCTTTGTTAATATTTGCAATTGGCATGAAGCTAAGCGCGACACTCAATCGATGATGTCTAATGGGAATAGCTGGCTGAATACTTGGATAATGTTTTATTGTCAGGATCAAATAAACATAAATATATGTATGAGCTTAAATATAAGCAGGCCTGATAGATGCTACTTCATGAAACGAGATTTATTGTCGGAAATTTGAAAATGTAAATGCGAAGCTCCACAAGGGCCTTTAAATAGTCTTGTGCTATATGAAAAGCGTTTCCTGGCAACATCGTATAGAGTTTACTCAAATAATTTATTTGTGCCTTTTACTAATTAAACCACGTTCATGCCACATTCACTTGCTTGAACACTTTCATTAATAAGCAGAGAAAAATTAAACAAACACCACAAAGTTGTGGTGGTGAATCGTTAATGCGAAGCATATTTCATGGCGCTTTTACGAATCAGTAAACAGTCAGTGATTTGTAATCTTAAGTAAGCGACAAAATTCATACACTTACATATGTACGAGTGAAAGCACAAATTCACACGACATAACACATACGAAAGTTAAACAAACTTGAGTAAATAAAGTGTTCAAAGATGTCATGATTGTCGCTTTGTAAGCATTCAAATATAGATGGTATTCATATGGACATACATACATATGTAAGATGGAGTGGATGTACGATTCCAGAACATACAAGAAGCACACATAAACCGTTTAGGAATAAAAGGGAGCTTTTGTTAAAGCTCCTTCCAAGTATTGTGTTGCATATTTTTTCACGAATATTCAAGATAAGACATGCGCATACATACATACATACGTACATAAATAATGCTTATTCTGAAACACCTGTATTTATTGTATTAATCTGAAGGCATAATAAAAATGTATGTAAGTGTGTTAGGGTGTGCCAAGAAACTTAATATATTTTTGTTTTGATCGGCGCCCAAAATTTTGTAAAATTTGTACAAACAGGAATATGAAATTTATTAAAGTTGTTGCTTTTGTTCGATGATTGGTGGTTAAAATGAAGAGAAATAACGGTTTAGCTTATTGTTTCTTAATTTTGGGTTCTATATTTTAATAAAAAACATGAAAAATACATATCGCACACTAAATCAAAAAGAGTCACAACTCAAAATCCGAGTAACTTTCAGTTAATTGCTTCTGGATCGCACAAAAGTGATTTGATTTTTAAAAACTTGATATCACTGTGCTCTTTAAAGAGTAGCGATAATAGTCAAAAAGAAAAATATTGTAGGTATTGGCGGCACTACTTTTTATTAGGCAATCTATGCCAAGAAAGCGACCTAAAAAAATTTTGAGTTGTGACTGTTTTTGATTTAGGGTGCGATATGTAGTAAAAAATATTAGGAATGAAAAAAAAAAATTTAAATCCGTGCCTTTGGAGTTATTGGGGGGAAAAAATTGTGAAAAAAACTTGATTCGCAGAGATTTTTCGGTAAAAATTTTATGCCTAGTTAATTTTATAAAAAAACATAAAAAAAATGTCTCTATATTGCAAACAAAAAAATAATGAAATAAATGTTCCTAAAAAATAAAAAGAAATTTAAAGCTCTTATAATTCAAAATTTGTACGAATACTCCATTTCAAAAGGTTTTATTAATCAATTTTTTATTGCATAAATAAGTGGGAAAAGCTTTTAATTCGATGAGCTCTGCTTATAACAACCAAATTTTACTATAGTTTTAGTGAAAAGCAAAAAAAATTAAGTTTTGTTCGACACACCCTAAAGTATAAACATAAAATTTAGCAAATCTAGCTGCGTTATTCACTTCAATTAAAGCAACAGCAAATTTATAAGGATGTACATACATTCCCATAAATACACACTCGTGCGAGTACATAATTATTCTTAGAGCGAACATGTACCGCAAACAAATAGTCTTACGTACACTGCCATGTGTGCGAAAACTCTGTAGTAAAATAGACTAGTTCTATATCAAATTACAACTAGATACAAACTTCCTTACCGCTAGTATGAATCTGACATGGGTTTACTTTATTAGACGATTCGTCACTTTCTTCTTAATATTCAAAATACTCCACCTCTCTAATCAATATCTTAAAGAAGAATCAGTGGCAAGTGGTCTTTACATCATCCGAACTACAATAAAAACCAAGTTTAAATAAGACAGTCTACTAACTAGGGCTTTCCAAACTTGAGAATTATATTATTTTCAAACACATTGGACTTTTAACCGGTTCAAGTTTAATCCATTTCGGACTACTTTGCTCTCAGTCAAAGCAACCTAGTCCTTGCCAGAACATTTTCTTCGACTGTTCAGCGTTTCCTTTGTTCCTTCACTGTTGTCTACGAGAGTAGCGTAGATGCACGCAGCAGTATTAATGTGAATTAACGCGCTTGTGTCTCACCACAAAACGAGCTAACCGAGGTTGTGTGCTTACGCTAAAGTACTCATTAAGACATTAAGTGAATTGTTAATGAACCACTTGTATGTATTGCGAGAATCACAGTTATTGCTTGATGTCATGGATTGAAGTAAGATTTATTGTGAGTTTGAAAGAGAATCTCTAATTGAAGGAAAAAAGAAATCTTTATAATAGAAGATAGATATGTACAAGATACAGAAAAAGATAAGTATATTAATATCTAAGAGGTTATGAGTAAAAAGTAACTAATAATGAATAGCAGAAAAAAAGATAATATTTCGTTAACATAAAGGCAATTAATATGCTGTAATAGATAATAATGAACAAAAAAATAAAAAACTGATAACAGTTATAGAAAAAAAAATTCAATTGAAATGCATCAAAACTTGATTTATTTAGGGTAAAATACCCTGTTACATTTTGGTTCCTTTATAATAATAGTTTTTAACCTTACTTTTTCGCATTTCAGGTTGCTTTTTGTTGTTGTTTGTTTCCCTTGTCTTTGTCTAGTTACTTTTGCAGTTTATTTATTGTTGCTTGTTGCCAATGTTGTTCATTGGATTTAGTTTCACTTCTTGTCAACGTCAGTGTCACTGTCAATGCCGTTAAATTATTTTAGAATAGAAAATAAAAATAATTTTTAAAGCGAATATATATTTGTAGGACATTGTTCGAAAATAGTAGTGGTTAATGAGTTTAAAGATATTTTCATTGAGTCTACGTAAGTGATTTGAGTTTATTTATCTGACGATTTACTTTATTATACCTAGTAGTGCTTCGCACACAAGGTATATTAACTTCATTGGCCTAACGGTAGTATGTAACGGCATAAACGAATCGAGATAGATATTGACTTATGTATATCAAAATGTTCAGGAGGAAAAGAGAAATTGATTGAGCCATGTCCGTCCGTCCGTCCGTCCGTCCGTCTGTGAACACGATAACTTGAGTAAATCTTGAGATATCTCAATGAAATTTGGTATGTAGGTTCCTTTTCACTTATCTCCGAGCGCTATTGAAAATAGGCAAAATCGGTTAAAAGCCACGCCCTCTTTCTATATATATAATATTTTCGAAAATGCAAAAGAGTGATTATTCAGTACATAATACACCTATAAGGATAATATTTGGTATGCACTTTAGCGTTAAGGCAACAAATACATTTTTGAAAAAATTTTTAAAAAGGGGCGTGGTACCACCCACTTTTGATATAGTCAAGTTTGGAAATATTATTAATCATAAATCAAAAACCGCTCAAGATAGCAAAACAAAATTCAGCAAACATATTTATATTAATACAAGCAATATTTCGAAAAAAAATTATTGAAATCGGGTTAGGTCCACGCCCAATTTTATACGAAAGATTTTGAAAAGGATCATAGATATATTGAATATGCTATAACTTTGCTTAAACTAGCTGTATATCATTTCTATTTCACCTCTGAAGTGTTCGTGGGCAAAGAAACTCGAAAGCACAAAATTTTTGGAAAATGGGCGTGGCCCCGCCCCTTTATGGGGGATTATTCCACAAAACTTTACATGCCATAACTCCGGTAAAAATTGACTTATTGGAACGATATTTAGAGAAAGTGTTCAACATATAAAGCTAACTCTTTGCTGTAAAAATAAACAAAATCGGTGAACGGACACGCCCACTTTTTGAACACAGTTCTGAAAAATTTCTTCGTAAAATTAAAATCGCGATATTTCCATAATTGTATAAGTTATTTAAATACGATTTTACACACATAATAAGCTTTTTAACCAAAACTAAACTGTATACAAATTTTGTGGATTTTGGTGAAGTAGGCGTGGCGCCGCCCACTTTTTAGCATAAAAGCTCTGCTATTTTCAAAAGCGATTGCTTGGAATTTGAAGAATGTATTTCAATGAAATTTTGTGAGATACTTCCCAATAGTATGTAGTATACTCCTGCCAAAAATTACGCAAATCGAATAACAAACAAGCAAGATTTACGGGCAAGTAGTTAACACTCTACTGCCTTTTTTTTTTATTAATTTTTTTTATTTTCATACCTTTCATGAACATGAGGAAAGGTATTTATATTTTGTTATTTAGTAATAATTTAATTTACCACTCACAACAGAAGTGTTTTTATCGAAAACAATCAGTTGCCTTAATAACAACTTTTCCGTTATTAAAATAGACCTGAGTAAATTGGGATACCAAAACAGATCACTACTAGGTATTTAATGTTCGGTTACACCCGAACTTAGACTTCCTTACTAGTTTTATTTTATTTTATTTTATTTTATAAGTTTTTGAGCAAGCTCGAGACCAGTTAACAATAATTCTAAGCGAATTAATATTCAGTTTTTAGCAAAAATTGATAATTGCAGAAAAATTACAAAGAAAAATCAACAGCGATGGATAGGATTACATGTTTCAGAGTTTCCAGGCTCATCATCAGATCCCTTTTCGGACACTGGGATGCGAACCAGTGTCTGCACCATTATTTTATTTTATTTTATTTTATTTTATTTTATTTTATTTTATTTTATTTTATTTTATTTTATTTTATTTTCTTCTTTTCTTGGTCCAGTTCAATGTGAACACTATCTTACTATCCACTCTCTCTTTCGCTATGAAATAGCTTTCCCGTTTTTCTGTTGTGAATTTGATATTCCATAAACTTCCAAAACTTTGCTTCCTCTGAAATTCCTCCATTAATAAAAAATAATCTAAAAACAAAAAAACCACCCAACAATGCAACCCGATGGCAACTGCAGATAGATGGTGTGAAAATATGGAAATTCATACAACCTTTTGCTGACTTTTAACATTTGACAGAGTGACACTTTGTCTGACACAGTAGACGCAAGTTGTTCGTTTGTGAAGAATAGTTGACGTTATGCAAAAAGTTGTTTGAATAATAACAAAAAGGTGATGAGAATAAATTTGAAAATTTCTAGGTGGACCCTCTTCACAGAAAATGTAATGTGAAGGATTCCATCGAATCCTGTTTAACTCAACAAATATTTAAATTTTTGTAAAATAAATAGAATTAATAAAATAAATTTCATTACCGAAGGAGAGCGGGTGACAACTATTTCAATAGTCCCAGTTAAATATTTTCTTACTTTCTTAAAGTCGTATTTCCGGCTCGTTGAGAAAGCTGTTAATGTCTATTCAAAATATTAACCAAATAATCTCGGTGTGATAACTATACCATTTTCCACCTTCTCTGTGTGAACTATACCAACAACAACACAATGCAAATAAGCTTCCATGCCTGGCACTTGTAAACATACCAATTTTACTATTCATGCAACGCTCTAGTAACAGCCAGTCGTACTTACTTACTTCCAAACTAATAACTGCCACTTTGACAAATTTAACGTCATGCCTTTAGGCGCAACGCTCCAGCAACAACATGAACACATGCATTTCTACCAATGTTTATTAGCACATACATATTCCAACGCTTAATTAATTTTGTGTTTGTCAACGCCAACAACAGCTGATCGGATGCGAGGGCTTTGTGTGCGCCGCCGTTTGTTTGTTCTCGAGTAATTAAATGTTGCGTATACGCCATGGTGGCTGTTTGCTCATTTGTGCTGGCATGCTGGCTGACTTAAGACGACCTCTTAGGCATCCTAACTAGTAGTAGCCCACGGTGATATGCAATTAAAAGAAGGCTTTTTTAGGTAATAATCAAGTAGGAGTGAGGACAAGCTAATGTTGATATTTAAATATTTGATTGAAACAAATTATGTAGGCTCACGGCTATGCAACAAACTGAACTCTCGAATGAGAGGGTTTACTTGGTAGACAAAAACAAACTTAAACAAAATCCGTTTTCAAGGGTTTTGAACAATTTTCCACAGTTTAAAGTCCGTAGCTCGTAGGGTAGTGACCCTAAAGTCAAGTCTCGCATTTTGACCAACCAATTTTGAAATTTCCTGAACATCTCGATTGTTGCCCCATCACTTTTACGTCATTTCTTTAGCCAAAAATCAAGCGAGCTAGTAATGAGTTTCTGAGTAAGTCTTCCTGTTACATTAACCCCTATAATTTTGAATTTCCTGCCTACTTTTTTTGTTTCCTTCCAGCATCTCTCCCAAACTGGCGTTTGCTATGGGATAAAGGCTACTTCGAAAAACAAATGAAAGCTTTCAATTGTTTGCTCCATTCCAGCCCTAACAGCGAAACGTCTTCTACATATTTTCACTTGCCATATTCTTTTATGCTTTCGAGCATTTCTTTGTGCCTCAAAATCAACTTTGCTAATTAAATTTCTGGCATTTGCATTGTTACAAAAGAAACTATGTTTCCACTGCCAACGAGACTTTACACTGCCTTTCTCTTTCTCTTCTGCATATAATACGTCTGCTGCTAAATATGCACGCCAACTTAAATTAGTCTAATTAAAATACGTTTGGTAGAGTATAATAGATTCTTGTAAACTTATTACAAGACAATTAGTTCTTTTCAAAGTTTTCATTTTTGCTGATTTTTAAGGCGTTGAAGGTCCAATTGCTTGAGAGAGCGCGCGCACAATGGCGCCTAATAACATAATTTTATAATTACAAAAGCGTTTAAGCTTTTTCGTGGTGACCTTGTGTTGAATAATTTCAATTTTAAACATTTCCGCGATTTTCTTTTAAATATTTCTCGCTTTTATTTGGCGTCCCATGCTTCATCTTTCTATGCCTTATTTAATTTTTGTCCCTTTAATAATCCAGCATTTTTTTTAGTAATTTTTTTATGTCAATTAAATTATTCCCCTTCCGGTTTGCTCATGTGTGAGTCGCAGTCATAGAGCGTACGTATGAATGATTGCAAATTCCACTCTAAAACCAAAAGCTCGTGCACAAGTCACGTATACGCCACGTTAAGCAAACATGAAAAAACAACAACAACGAGCGCATATGCAAACTTGGCAGTGCAGTGGCTTGTGTACATGAAGTGCATATGGTGAGTCAACACGTGTGCCACCGTAGTGGGTGTAGACAATGCTCAAAGAACTTGGTAGTGTGTACTCTTAAACAAGTAATAAATGTAGTTCCAGCGCAAATAATTGTTTTAGTTTTCATAAAGTTTTCTGAATAGTTTTTTTTTTTTCTGAAAGAATCTGAAGTTTCTGAAAACGTAAAAACTATGAGACTACAGGCAGTAGGCAGCAGAAAGTATTTCATTTATGTTTTCATAAGTGTAGCCACTTGTTCTCCATCAAGCAACTGGCCTGCTGCTCACTTCTTTTTAACAGTTTCCGCTCTCCACTGGACGACTGGTCCTGGAAGGTTCAATGGCTTCTCAGACTGGATACCTAAGAGGCTGGCATAATAGAGTGTTCAGAGGTAAGGACAGAGTAGCTGCAGTATCCCTGTGTATAATATATTCTTCTTCTGTTTTCGGCTACCATCAAGCTCTGCCGATAGTACAGTCCCATACTCGTATGAGTAATATTTTTCTGTAAACTCTTTATCACTGAGAGACTACCATTTTGACATATTCTCTCTCTCTCTCTTAACCCTTCTAGACTTTCTTTGAAAATAATCATCCAAACTTGTCACACTTCCACAACTTTGCTTCCGTTTTTCCCTTCTCTACCTGCAATATTTCATTTACTCACATTTTCGCAGCCAATCACATAAAATATAATTTAATATTAAAATTCATGTCGAATGTCGACAACGATTTTCGCTAAAAGCACTTTCGTGTTAAGTGGAAAACTTTACAGACAGACAAAAAAATTTATTGAAATTCACGCAGTCGAAAACGTTTCACGATGCGGCATATTTTTGTGCAGCCGACAGGTGGTAAATATACAGTGGTGTGCAAAAGTAGTTAAAGTGTTTGTGATATAAAAAGAAACTAATTACAACAACAAACGATATATCGAAAAAATCAAAGGATAAACCCTACAACAAAAAGTTTTGTAAGAAAACTAGAAAATAATGACAGCAACAAAATGCAAGAAAACGCAACAGCAAATTTAAAAAAAAATACAAAAAAATAAGAAATTTAAAAAAATTAAAAAAAATTTCCAAGAAAATAAGAACAACTAAAAACGTTTAAAAAAATTTAAGAAAAGAGAATAAAGGTATTCGTACAAGAAAATAATTACAACAACAACTAAAGACTTTAAGAAATAAAAAAAGCAACAACAAAAAACTTTATTAAAAAACGAAAAGACAATAACAACAAAAAACTTTGAATTTATACAAGAAACCAAAATTTACAAAAAATAAAAGGTAAAACAACAAATTAATAATACCAAAAAAATAGTATACAAATAAAAAAGAAACAAAATTTGGAAATATACAAGGAAATAATAACAACAAAAGTATATAAACAAATTTACGAAAAAAAAACCAAACTGAAAATAATTGGAAAAAATGCAAGAAAATAAAGATAAACAAATTTTAAAATAAATCCAAACAATAACAAAAAAAATTAATAAATAGTCAAGAAAATTTGGAAAAACACATAAAAACAATAACAACAAAGTCATAAAAAATTTACGAATAAAAATACTAAATTGCAAAAATTTGGAAAAAATGGAAGAAAGCAATAACACTATGGAAGGAATTAAAAATAAAACAGCAAAAAAGTTTGAAAAATATAAAAAAAAATTTGACAAAAAAGCTAGAAATATCAACAGCAAAATTGATGCAGATTTTCTTACTCTTGGATTAGAGTTCCATAAAAAAAATTTGAATTTAGCTAATTGTGCTATAGTTACGAACGGCACTGTACATGGTATATATGTATAAGAATGCAATAAATTATTTTAATTCACTCAATAACTTTAATTTCTTTATACCACTACCCCACTTATTTATTCCCCTCACAAGTAATTACTCAATCACTCCTTGCCACAGTACTTTTCCCATAAAATTATTTAGTAGCTACCCATAAAAGAGTTATACAGCACACAACTTTCTTGCTTCACTACCGCCATGAGTAATGGCAATAAAAACGAAACAATTCAAGTGCATATATGGATTAGTAGAAAGCACGTCTGCATGTATGTGTTAGTGGGGAAAATTGCCACAGGCAACAAGAATGGCGACAACCGATAGAATTAGGTCACCACATAAATCTTGCGCAATAACGCGCGGGAAAATTATTTGGCAGGCGACAGCTGCAGCTGGGACCATTTTTCTGTGCTTAGATGCAAATGGAATATTTTGCTCATTTTTGAAATGAAAGAAATGTTGAGTAATTTTTGTTTAATTTGTTGCTGTTATGCAATTATAAAGTGGTTTGTGTGCCTGTAAATAAACTAATGTTCAAGTAGAATTCTTTTAAAATTTGGCTTGCTCGCAATCGCTTCAGAACAATGGTCCAAAATACTGTTCTAATAGAATTTTAGTTGGAGTCTTCACTAGCTAGAATTGATTAAAAAGAAAAACTACCTACTCTAATAAAAATATTTTATTCATCTGCACATTTCTCAAAAATAATTTATTCACAAACAAGTGATCACATTAATCACCTCTCCACTTTTCATAAGTCCTAACTGCATTCTAGTTCTAACCTCCTTCCAAATGCTCAATTCACAAATTTAAATTTTAATATCAGTTTGCTCTCAGCACCTTCTCACTAACCATTCATCATTTTTATGTTTGGCAAAAAGTTTAAAGCTCACTCGCTAAAGTATTTTATGTGCACTTATGTGGCTGGAATAGTACCGTTATTGCCATAATGGCTTTGCATTTTAATTTCATTCAGCCCCCCCACTACTACAACGTTCTAAGTATCTTTTGTAACTCTTTGCAGCCTTTTGCAGTTTAGGTCTCTCTCGCTAACGTGCTCAAGCAAATGTAGGTGATGTCTATGTATGGATGTGTGTGTGTGTGTCTGCGTACGCACTTGCCTTATGCGCTGTCTTTGAAGCTTTAAATTTCCTTTCTTGTTATCTTCTTACTTTGCAACAATGTTTACTTGTATTATTATTTTATAACATTTTTAAATCCACAAATATGAGTAAGGGATTACGTTCTCGCTGAGTTTGAAAAGGATGTGAGAGAGAACTTTTAAATTTTTGAAATATGTAGTATAAAGTCGAAAGTTGAAATTGAATTTATTAGATAAAGTTGGACCAGGAATTTGCAGCATGGTAGGCTGACATAAACATTGGGCTGAAAGGAAAAGACGCAGCATCTCTTCGGGTCATCTCAAGATGTTCGAAATTGGCATTGCGTTTCTTTGGATCGATATTGAAAAAATTTTTCTCCTAGGGAAATATTGCATACTTTCAGGCGCTTATTGTCTTCCATACAAATCCCCTAAATATGCATCGGCGCTGGTATTCAGAAAAAAATTGGAATATTGGAGGAATCCAATTATTCAACTCTGTAGAAGCGGTTAGCCATTTATATATTGGAAATACGCAACAATCTACTAATGGTCTATCGGCGCCTGAAAGTATGCAAAGCTACAATATATAAAGTTTAAACGTAATCATCAAATTAAAGTTGCTGCAAACATTTATTTGTCACTACAATCATTGCGATATTAAATTTATCATTTCCTCTTCAAACTCCATTATCATCATTATTGTAATCTACGAAGTCACTGTTGTCTGCGTGCTGTTGGTGTTGATGCGGCTTTGACGAGTTGAGCAGCTTAACTATGTATGGATTAATGTGAATGCTGGTAGACTGATAGCAGCCGTCAACTGTCTGCGTTGCAACAAAATGTATGCAATGAGAGTAAGCAGAGCGAACAAAATAATAAAGGGATTTGCAAAAGAGTAGACTAACGGTATTACAAGGCATTTTTTTTTCTCTTTTGCGCATAATGCAGCTGGATCAAGCAGCAACAACAACCAATTGTTTGTGTAAAAATGTAATGCTATCTCTAACGACTGATGACTGATAGTTGCTGCTGGCGCTGCTGTTGATTGTCTAAGAAAATTTTGTGGTAGAAAAAACCGAAACATTTTTTCAACAGCTTTGTATGCGTATGTGTGTGTTGTTGGCTATGTACTCTTGTTAGGGTATCAGTAGTCTGAAGAATTTAATGCACCAATCTGGAAACCACTGACGTGTATGATGAGCAGTTTTAGATGAGAAAGATGAGTACACAGCTGCGGTTGTCGACGGTTGGAAAAATTTGAATTTGTTGTTGTAGAATGTAGCAAATAACATGCCAAATCGACAAAAAACTGAGGAATAGAATGAGGAGCTGAATTTGGTAGCATGTGATAACCGGCTGCGTGAATAAATCAGACATGGGCGGACTGGATTAATATTTAAATGCAGTATGTACTTCTATCCTTCTTGAACTTGAAATATGTATCCCAAAACCTTTTTGTAAAAGTCTGAAAACTCAACCATCGACATTAATTGCATACATAACAGCTGTCAGTCGTTAAAGGGTTAAGAAAAGTGTAAACAAAAAACGGGGAAAATTCACACATTTCAGTTGCTAAATGACATACAAACATATATGTGTAAATAGAGGGCATGCAACTGTCTACAGCTAGCGGAAATGAAATTTAAAATTTTTGTGACAATTTTTTTTTCTCTCTTCAGCCATGCCAGTTTGCGGCTATCCGCAAAATTATTAGTGTGGACAGCTTGTTAGGCGGCAAGTCAAGTCACTAGCGTGTAGTCTGTTGGGCATTATGTATATGTGAGGAAGACGCAAACATAGACGCGCTTATGTAGTTAGCACATCTAAATAATATGGAACGGCGGTTTTTTGGCGCTTCCTGTCAGACGATGTAATTTCCTTTCGCCGAATGTGGTTTTTAGTTGCAAATGCGCACAAAATTTTTTATTTGACTTTAAATAGAGCTTTAATATTTTTCTGTTGAATTCATTAATCTATTTTATTCTACTAATCTTATAAGCTCGGAAGAGGGAATGGAAGGAGTCTAAATGAAGGTGTGTGGTTCGTACCGAGATATCGGTGGGGTCTTAACAACCCCTTCAGAATCAAAAGAGGAATTTTTTGCAGGAATAAAAGATGCCCCCATTATTTCATAATGTCCCCCTTCCCAAAATCCTGAATCCGCCACTTGGATACAGGCAATATATTTATTTTATTGTTAAGCACTTCGACTTCCAATCAATTTTTAGCCGTTCAGTGTGGAATAAACCAAAAAATATTGCACTTTCATCGAGTTGATGCATATTGCATTAAGCGACTGAAATTTTAATTTGCAATCAAATCCTATCAAATATAGAATACATTTTACCAATTTAATGGTTTTAATCAAAATTCGTCTACTGCTCAAGAAAACCGACAAACAAAACAAAACGCAAATTGAAACAAATAAACAAGAAAATCTAAAGAAAAATCAACAATCTTTGTTAAATTCACATATCTACAAACAATTTAAAAAGCTTTTCAGCATTCAACTCTGTTTTTTTTAAATCCAACATATAGAAACTGCTGACTAAACGCATACATTCACATATTTTAATACAAAAGTCCGTTGTGCTAATTTAACAAAAAATAAAAATGCAAGAAATATGATTGGTCTAGAGTGAATGCGAGATGAGTCACCAAGCAGCAAGAGTCCAATTTTTATTCATTTTTGGGGATTGAACTGCTCCCTTTTGTTTGAGCATCTCCTTAGAATTACTTTCCCTGGGCGGGTACACAAATTGAAATTTACTTAACCCAACCATGCCCACAAAAGACTAGTTGCGTTCCACTGCAGACGAAGTTTACTAAGCGCAGACCACTCTCTTTATAAATTACTTGCACGATTTTCTGCAGGGATGAGACACTCTCATCCCACTTCTGTTTGAGCACTTCACTTGTTTGTTCCCATTGGTACTCATTTATATTTAATACTGTACGATTATGTAATATGTGTGTGTGTATGTGAGAGTACAAAGCACGAATGTGTTGGCTGCATTTTGCACCGTTCTGATTTCTCAAGCTTTGTAGCATTTTCATTCCATTAGCCACTTTTGTGGGAATTGCTTTTGTACGTGATTTCATTTAAGCAACCCAAAAATAAATCTCGAAAATTTCTCATGTTTCACAAAGCAGCTTAAAGGACATGCACATTATATGCATTGATTTGTTAAGATTTTTATTTTGTACAAAAAAGGTAAAACTAAAAATAATAAGTATGTATATATATCAAAATGTATATCGCTGATTTGTTGTAGTATTTTGTATTGTTTGGAGGTTAGAAAATACTATTCGGGGTAATGCCAAACCCGTTCAAGTTTTTGGTTTCGGGATCAATTTAAATACTAAATCGACTTTAACTTTCTACAGTAGTTTAGAATAACTAATCCAGGCGGAAGTCCATGGGAAATCTACTAGTAAGCTGGCCTAAAATTATTGTAGTGCATACTTTGAGGCGTTTTGAAGAGCATACTCTTAGGCGCTTGACACAGTCGTACCTAACTTGCAAGCTTTTTCAGAAGTTTGTTGTGTAAAATACTTCCAGCCTCAGGCATAATTCGATCTGTAGCAAGGTTATCGATATTTTTATTCTCATTGATAGTTCAGTGAGTAGTTTAGATGGAAAATTCCAGAGTAGTAAGCAATCGTCCTCCTCTTTTAGGTGATGGAGCAGGCGGAACTTTTAAGTTAATGATCTCTTAAATGCGAATTCTTTAGCCTTCACTGTGCAGCTTATTAACTTAAATGGATAATTGGAAAATACTCCTTTTTTAAGAAATGATAATTCAGGGAATGGAAGCTCACAGCTACCGCCAATTGTAACCCACGACTAAGCAAATAGTCGGATGAAAAGCCAAATGTAAACACATACATATATTTTTTTCCACTTATAAATATTTGCCTACATATTCATATGCTAATAGTTTTAACACAACCACGCATTATGGACACACATTGCTTGTGCGCCTGAAAGTATGCTCAATAGCTGTGCTTAACGATCAAAGAGTTGAACATAATTTTTACGCTTTAAAAAGAGTTAACAAGAAATGTGATTGAAATGAATGAAAAGCCACTACACACTCCCACACAGCTACACACACACACTCCTATTCACACACACACACACTTTCACATATCGTATGACCACAAAAAGCAGTCAGACAGAAAACACCAGCAAGCAACGCAGCGCAAACATTTATAGCCACTTACGAGCTCCAGTTTTGTTTACACTGCAAGCACCCACCATAGCCATGGCATTTTCAACGCAGCGCAACGGATGTGCAAAATTTTTTGCAAACAAATTCTGTTATGTTCAATGCAACAATAACAACAACAAAATGCGTAAAGTGAGAAAATGAGTTTGCCAACGGAACTTACTGGCTAGCCACACAAAAAAACAAAAAGAAATGTTTTACAAAAAAAGGAAAAAAAGAAAACCGAACAAAAATAAGGCGAGCAGAAATTCAAATAAAATATTCAGGGCACATATACGCTGACAAAGCGCACTTTTTTCTAGGTATCAGTCACACACACATACACACCTACATACATACCTACGCTTTCATATGTATGAGCTTAATGAAAGCCATTCAGACATGTGTGGGCTTTGAGAAATTGACAGCTCGAGAATAGAACAGGCACTCTTTGTCTCTACAGAATTTATGCAAAAGTATGTAGGGCTATACTGAAAAAGGTAATAACAGCCAAAGTTAAGTTAATGCCAAAATACTTCAAATTTTAATAAGAAAAAGCTTATTTAAGGATATATTAAGCGCATGGGGAAATCGGAAACGCCTTCCAAATTTCAAAATAAAATTTTCAAATTATAAACTGAGTAATGGACTAAAGTAGTAGTCCCTTAGAGACATGGTTGGCATATTTAATTAAGCTTTTCGTAGCATATTTACAGGCGTATACACTTAATTTCTCCGGCCTCATTCTTCCCTATGAGTGCATCTGACAGCACCCGTGTAGGCATAAAGGAACAATATTAGTCTCTTGCTAGGACAAGCTCAAACAGCAGCTAATAGTTCAAGAGATGAAAACTGCATTTAGCCTTATCTAAGTTTCTATAAATTTCAAGTACGTCTCAAACACTTGATTTCAGCAAGCGACTTTAACTTTAAAAACACACTTTTGAAAATTTTTAAAAATTGACTTTGACGTTTATTACTTGCCAGCACAACCACCTTCATGCTGCTTGATTTACTTTTTTTACACTTCTTCTCAGCAGCGCGCTTGTGTAACTTTTTTCTGTTTAATATTTAAATGCACACATGACATACTTTTAGGCGCTGCCTTGGGAATTTTATATTAAACATTTGATAAACATACGTGGCTTTGTTAATGCGCCCTTTTTAAAGTTGCAAATTAGGGTAAACGACGTGTAATTAGAGCATTAGGATTGGTTTACTTCACCAAAGCTCGTTGGTGAGCAGGCAGGATGCAATGAAATCGTGTGGTAAACGGATATCACAGATAAGATCACATCATGCGGACGTGATGTTGAACTTTAATGAAAATCACATAGCACCTAGTTAGATCACTGTTATCCTTCTTGCGTCCACGCTCTTAACCTGATTGTTTACATTTATAAATGCTTAATTGTAGATACATTGCGTAGATGCGTGTGATATCATATCAGTTGACATCTTATCGTCATATATAATATCACATAAAACTTTATTACTGCTTGAGTTCATAGCTCAAGATGAGATATCACACAATACTTTATTGGTTCAATTAATTTTCAGCAAAAAATTTCATGGGTGTGATATATCATATCACATCACGTGACATCAGCACACATCACGTCGTGGAAGGCCGATCTACTGATGATGTAAAATGTCACTTCGTCTTAAATTTTTTCATGTTACTGCACATCATGCATGTCACAGGTTAGTAAGTCTTTCAGCATTGATGTCATATCTCTGAGTTTTTCTTTTAAATCATATGATACAAGTTTTATATCCAAATTGCAAATGAAATAAATCATATCATGTCTTACAAATTTCGATACATCACAAGTTGTAGTTTGCTGGGTATAACAAAGGAACAAGAAAAACGAACATCAGTGATAACCAAAAATTAATAGGCATCACGTCACCTCCTTATCAACTTAAATCACAATATATCATATGATCTAATATCACTTATTTATGCTCTTAAATCATATGATATACAAATCAAATAAATCATGTCATGTCATACGAAGTTCAAAACAACGCCATCTGGTAACGTTACGTCACATATTATATTTCTACTACATAAGATCATATCACATACTAACTTTGTTTGTCTTTTCTCTTGACCTTCTTAAATTTAATTGAACATTTTTCAATTTCAAAACTTTACTAAATCACAACCGTTAAGTGTTTCGTTGTACATCAAAGTCAGCTTAAAAATCTTAAGTCTGACACCAGCTCCTCACGCTCTTTTTCAAAAATTGAACATGCTGGAGTCTACCAAATAAAATCACCACTTAATCTTCAATGAAGTCTTGGCGTATTTTCGCACCACGTGCCTTCACGTTAAATGTTTTAAGGAGACTCGTAAATGTGTTAATACTAACACTAACAAAACATATGTACAAATGTATATAATTGTGCATTAGCTAAATGAATGTGGATTTGGCACATTTCATAGAAAAAAATTAAGATGTCCTCAAAAAGCGTAGGAAAAAAGAATAAAATAAAAAAGCTTATGAAGAACTCAGACACAAACGAAAGTTAATGTGTAAGTATATTTGGAACAAATAACAGATGGGTAAATATTAGGGAGGTTTAATTTTTTCTGTGTTGATTGTGGTGTTAGTGTTTTATAAAAAATAAAATTTAAACGATTTTTTTTAAATTTTTTTTTTTTTTGAGTTTTTGAATTTTTATTTTTGAAAAGCTAGCAAAAACAATTTTTTTTTGAAGTCACCTTAGTAAATACATATATACATACATACAATAAAAAATAATTGCCACCTCAGCTTTCTGATACCAAAAAAAACATACCATCTAATAAAGAAGTTTCTACTTATTTCGCATTATAATCTGCGAGGAGCAGCAGTTGATGTGACATGTTCTCTGTGGATGTCAGGGGAGAGATGGTTCCAAAATAACAAGAAAGAAATCACAATAAATTTCTACGAAAATGGTTGATTAGTAAACATTGCGAGTATTTATGTGACTAAGCAGACAATGAAAAAACACTATACACTTGCATGCATATATATTAGACTGTGCAAAAAAAATATTAAAAAAAAAATTTACATACATAACCAAACATTTTTTTGGACTTTTTTTCAATTTTTTTTTTTCATATTAATTTATTTTTTGTAAGCACTTAGCGACTTATAAAAACAAAACCTTGATTTTTTTTTTATGTTTAAATTTACCTTGAAAATCAAATGTGAACTGTGCAAGATAAAACCAAACCTTTTCTGATTGCTTATTTTTTTTTTTTTGTTGCTTTCAATACAAAACGTTCTTTAAATAAGCAGAAAAAGTGTATTTAGCAGCGAGTTGACCATTAAAAAATTGGATCCTAAAACTTTCACAAATATAATTTTCAAAAAAATTAAATAATTTTTCCGCCCCATCTAATCTAACACAATAGTCAGTGCATACAAAAGAAACTGCTGCACTTGAAATCAAGACAAAATCAAACGAATATTGACTATTGATTGGCAGCAGAAAAATTGTCTAGTAACATAAAGGCCGCACAAAAAAAAACTAACAAAAATAGAAAGCGAACAAATGAGAAACACAAGAAAAAAAAAAAGAAGAAAATCCCAGCAATCGTTTTGCTATCCTTACATAGCCATTACCAGTCATACAAACGTACGCCATTAATGACGATTGTGCGCGAGTAAATGTGCGAAAATGTACGTGATCTCATGATGTGTAGCACTCAAAGCTATAGTTTATATATCCATTTCGTACATACATACATACATACATGCACACATATGTAGGTACAAAGGCACATGTGTCTATTATTTATTCATTTTCCATAAAGCTGAAGTGTTGCTGTATGCCATTTTATGGCTTTATTTTGCCTACGCAGACTGTCTTAACATCTTTAAGATCCTGTGGAGGAATGTAGGCGCAGGGGACTAAACAGACAGACAAGTTTTAGATAAAGAAGTCGGCTATACACTTCTTGAATCTATAGAGAGAAGACAGCCCTTCAGCTGAGGTAGCAGCCACCAAGCTTAACATAACCACTCTGAGGCTCAATAAGTTCTTAGAAGACCCCCTCCCTCTCGTTTACCTCTAGTGAACTATTTTTTCGGCCTCCTTTTCTAGTCATCAGGATGACTATCTTTTTTATTTAATTTAATTTATGCAACACTAAGAGTCTCCTGATATTAATTCCTCCTCATCGTCTATCATTATAATATTTTTATATTCCTCCTTTGTTCTCTTATTTGAAACTCTTTCCTTTCGCTTTTCGCAAATACTCGTCGAGTTCATGAACGTTACGCCATTTTCACTTTAAATAAGCCAATTTGTACAATAATCGTTAAATGGTTGTCAGAACGAGAGCGACAAAGGATGCGCCCCGTAGCCAAACAACGTCAATGAAGGCAACAACAATAATCAGAAAGCACTTGAAGGCAGCAAATAGCGAGGACAATCTCTTGTTTAAAAGCAACAACAAACTATTGACAGCACTTCTGCAGCAAAACTATTTACGTGAAGTGCTCTGGCGCAAAAGCGCGAAAAATGTTTGCTAAGTAGGAAAGTGATAGAATCATAATGTCATAAACTAAGACAGAGAGGTAGGTGAAATTGAATTTGGTAGGATGAAAGGAATGCATTAAAAAATTCGAGGGAAGCTTTTGATAATTTAAAAAAAATACTTAATTTTGTGTAAATATATTTTCGACAAGGGGTATACCAATTTTTGTTATGAGTACAATATCAGAAAGATGAGCATTAGTGTGGGTGAAAGATATTTTTCCGTCGATAAAAAGGGCTAGAATTTGTATATGTCTTGGTTCAAAATCGTTGGCGTTTTTTTAAAAAATATTTTGTCAAATATTGATCTTCTACTTAGCCATCGATTTAAATAATTTTTTTTAAAAGGAGGGATCCACCTAAAAAAAATTTTGAGAAATCTTTACTGTTTTTCAAAAATTTTCCTATGCAACCAATTAAAAACTCGACACCCATACTAAGCGCCAAAAGAAAAAAAATGTTTCAACCCACCCTAATGCAAAACGCACTACACATACACGCCTTTACGAAAGTTACAAGAACGCTATTATAAACTCAGACTGACTACGGAACACAAACAAAGATCGAAATTACTAAAATATCTGAAAGAACAATGAAGAAACAAAGAGGTAGATAAGTAGAAAGAAGATTTTTTCTTTGATGCTGCTTCCCTTACAAGTGCTGTTAAGGACCACAATGAATAAATAAAATACCACAATCAAATCAGCTTAAAATTTAATTTATTTTGAACTTTTTATACGCGGAAGAAAGATATTAAAGAATGGCTGTAGATTGATTTATGCAGGGCTCCAATAGAAATTTTCAAACAAATGATGACTGTTTCTTACTAAGAAAAGTTTTTGATTTCAGATATTTTGAACTCTTCATCCATTCCTATCGTTTAAAAATGTTTCAAATCAACAAAATCTTTACCCTCACAGCAAACCATGCGATTCAAATTTTTCTCAATCCTTGCTGCATCTAGCACTAATTAGCAGTGTAAAATGTTTACTTTGTTTTTGTTTACTATGTAATTACCACCTGCATAGTTTCATATTACATACAACAATAACAAAATCCTTTCAATCCCTTGGAAGACTTAAAGGTGTTTACTAAATAAATACAAGTTTGTAACAGCAGCTTACACTCGTAACTTATCTGCGTAAGGAGCAAAGCAGACAACTCGGTTGCTAACCTATGACACCTGTCAAGTGCAGGGGCGTGGTGGTACTAAATCAGCTTCCGGTTGCTTTCAAACAAATTTATCTGTTGCAGTTTTACTTTACTAATTTGCTCGCAACTTGTATTTGTGCTAATTCGCGTCAACTTCATACTACACACACGCACACAAGCATACTTAGTCAATGGCATGGCTGCAGTGAAACAACAAAGTGGTCAGATAAAAAACTAGTTTATTTTCTAACTCAGACTAGTTCGAAAAAGTAGAAATTCTTAATCCCAAAAGTTAAAAGTTTAAAGAACACTGAAGCGCCCAAAGTTGGGAAAGCTCAATGTTAGCAACAGAACTGGAAACTGTGACCTCTCCATATCTACTCTATGTAAACGGAGGTATTTAAATTATGTACCTTGATTTAGCATTTAAAATTTAAATTTAAATTTAATATTTTTAAACTATTTTGAACTAGTTTGCGACTGGTATATTCTTCTACGTAATCTAACAATTGATTTCTGCTATAACGAATCCATATGAAAATTACCAACTCCTGGTATGAAAAAAGTTTGTTAGTTGACTAGTTGTGCATTGCTTCCATACTAGTTCGGAACTAGTAACTAGTTAATTTGCTGGCAGGGATGTATTTACTTTTCGTTACAGGTAGTAGTTCCCCCGCATTCATACGAATCTATTATGAGCTAAGTTCTTGTGAGAGATATTTACTTGTAAAATTGTTGTTGTTTGGTTTTCTTTATCTTTTCCAGCTTTGTCTGCGGCGATTTGTCTAGCGCATTTGTTTACGTTTTAGTTTTATTTTTTCTAAAAGTTAAATTGTCTGCAGCTGTTGGGCAATCAAGCGTTTGTACAGAAACATTTGACGGTGAGTTTGAGTAAATTTGCTTAATCGACGAATATTCAAAATATTTTTGAAAAAAACTAACTGAAGGAAATTTAAAAAATTTGCTGCTGGAAAAATTTTGAATAATAAAAGGTTGCTTTTAAAAATTATTTTGAAATAGGTTGCTATTCCACTTAACTACTCAAAACGCTTAGTTCTGGTTTTACATCTATTAACTTCGAGTTGAACAAAAACTGACCTCCTTCATAAAGACCAAGAGAGTTCAAGTCCTTTTTTACTTGAGGTTTTCAACAATTTCTCTACCTCAGCCAGCGGTGGACTGCGAAAAATAGAACTACTTTCTTGAGCAGTTTAAGTCGAGCTCATAACATGGACCAATCATCTCAGGCGGCTAGCTTTAGTTGAGCAAGTAACTTCAAAGATTATTTCAGTCCATCTAATTAATTTTCCCAGCAGCTAAATCATGATTTACTCTAATTACGAGTGTTTATTAAAAACTAGCTTTGCTTCCAAAGCTATAACCTCGAGCTTGTCTATTAACACGAAGTGCCTATTTGCTAAAATCTCTTTTTGTTTTTTCTTTCTTACTTTGAACCTTTTTTCCTAAATGTCCCAAGTGTGCCAAATTGAGATGCCTCATTTGATTTTAGTTAATTTGCAAATGAAGAAAATCATTTACACTTTTGCCACCAAAAGATTTACAAAACTTTTTTGTTTAAACTTCTTTATTATTTTTCTTGGTTCTTCATTATTATTATGTTTATACGGTTGAACGCAAAATACGCAGCTACATTTTGGGCAATTTCACCCAAGGCGCTTTTCCTTAACAATTTATTATCAGCTTTCATCAATATGTTCACCACCTTTTTACACTAGCTCTTCTTCTTCTATCAACACTTTGGCGCTCCTTTAAAATTTATGCCTAACGAATTTCACTGACAAACATAAAAAAGGACAACAAGACAACTTGCGCCTACACATTTTTGGGTCTTCCTTTTGATACTTTTTTTTTAATTTTTTTCTTTTGTATATTTATGTAAGTTGTTTTCAGAAGCACGTTCAACACACACACACCCACACACATATGCATGTAATATTCATGTCTCAACTCATCCCTTACCCACCCACT
>CATOCK010000002.1:260000-264696 GCA_951509765.1 Sphenella marginata
TTCAAAAAGTGGGCGTGTCCGTTCACCAATTTTGTTCATTTTAACAGCAAAGAGTTAGATTTATATGTTCAACACTTTCTCTAAATATCGTTTCAATAAGTCAATTTTTACCGGAGTTATGGCATCTAAAGTTTTGTGGAATAGTCCCCCATAAAGGGGCGGGGCCACGCCCATTTTCCAAAAATTTTGTGCATTCGACTTTCTTTGCCCACGAACACTTTAGAGGTGAAATAGAAATGATATACAGCTAGTTTAAGCAAAGTTATAGCATATTCAATATATCTATGATCCTTTTCAAAATCTTTCGTATAAAATTGGACGTGGACCTAACCCGATTTCGATAATTTTTTTTCGAAATATTGCCTGTATTAATATAAATATGTGTGCTGAATTTTACTTTGCTATCTTGAGCGGTTTTTGATTTATGATTAATAATATTTCCAAATTTGACTTAATCAAAAGTGGGCGGTACCACGCCCCATTTTAAAAATTTCTTCAAAAATGTATTTGTTGCCTTAACGCTAAAGCACACACCAAATATTATCCTTATAGGTGTATTATGTACTGAATAATCACTCTTTTTGTATTTTCGAAAATATTATATATATAGAAAGTGGGCGTGGCTTTTAACCGATTTTGCCTATTTTCAATAGCGCTCCGAGATAAGTGAAAAGGAACCTGCATACCAAATTTCATTGAGATATCTCAAGATTTACTCAAGTTATCGTGTTCACAGACGGACGGACGGACAGACGGACGGACGGACGGACATGGCCCAATCAATTTCTCTTTTCCTCCTGAACATTTTGATATATATAAGTCAATATCTATCTCGATTCGTTTATGCCGTTACATACTACCGTTAGGCGAATGAAGTTAATATACCTTGTGTGCGAAGCACTACTAGGTATAAAAAGGCAGTAGGGTGTTAACTACTTGCCCGTAAATCTTGCTTGTTTGTTATTCGATTTGCGTAATTTTTGGCAGGAGTATACTACATACTATTGGGAAGCATCTCACAAAATTTCATTGAAATACATTCTTGAAATTCCAACCAATCGCTTTTGAAAATAGCAGAGCTTTTATGCTAAAAAGTGGGAGGCGCCACGCCTACTTCACCAAAATCCACAAAATTTTTTTACAGTTTAGTTTTGTTTAAAAAGGCTAATATGTGTGTAAAATCTTATTTATATAACTTATACAATTATGGAAATATCGCGATTTTAATTTTACGAAGAAATATTTTAGAACTATGTTCAAAAAGTGGGCGTGTCCGTTCACCGATTTTGTTTATTTTTTCAGCAAAGAGTTAGCTTTATATGTTGAACACTTTCTTCAAATATCGTTTTAATAAATCAATTTTTACCGGAGTTATGGCATGGAAAGTTTTGTGGAATAATCCCCCATAAAGGGGCGGGGCCACGCCCATTTTCCAAAAATTTTGTGCTTTCGACTTTCTTTGCCCACGAACACTTTAGAGGTGAAATAGAAATGATATACAGCTAGTTTAAGCAAAGTTATAGCATATTCAATATATCCATGATCCTTTTCAAAATCTTTCGTATAAAATTGGGCGTGGACCTAATCCGATTTCGCTAATTTTTTTTCGGAATATTGCCTGTATTAATATAAATATGTGTGCTGAATTTTATTTTGCTATCTTGAGCGGTTTTTGATTTATGATTAATAATATTTCCAAATTTGACTTAATCAAAAGTGGGCGGTGCCACGCCCTTTTTTAAAAATTTCTTCACAAATTTATTTTTTGCTTTAACGGTAAGGTACACACCAAATTTTATCCTTATAGGTGTATTATGTACTGAATAATCACTCTTTTTGTATTTTCGAAAATATTATATATATAGAAAGTGGGCGTGGCTTTTAACCGATTTTGCCTATTTTCAATACCGTTCAGAGATATGTGAAAAGGAACCTGCATACAAAGTTTCATTGAGATATCTCAAGATTTACTCAAGTTATCGTGTTCACAGACGGACGGACGGACGGACGGACGGACGGACGGACATGGCTCAATCAATTTCTCTTCTCCTCCTGAACATTTTGATATATATAAGTCAATATCTATCTCGATTCGTTTATGCCGTTACATACTACCGTTAGGCCAATGAAGTTAATATACCTTGTGTGCGAAGCACTACTAGGTATAAAAAAGGCAGTATGGTGTTAACTACTTGTCCGTATATTTTGCGTGTTTGCTATCCGATTTGCGTAATTTTTGGCAGGAGTATACTACATACTATTGGGAAGCATCTCACTAACTTTCATTGAAATACCTTTTTGAAACTCCAAGCAATCGCTTTTGAAAATAGCAGAGCTTTTATGCTAAAAAGTGGGCGGCGCCACGCCTACTTCACCAAAAACCACAAAATTTTTATACAGTTTAGTTTTGCTTAAAAAGCTTATTACGTGTGTAAAATCTTATTTATATAACTTATACAATTATGGAAATATCGCGATTTTAATTTTACGAAGAAATTTTTTAGAACTGTGTTCAAAAAGTGGGCGTGTCCGTTCACCAATTTTGTTCATTTTAACAGCAAAGAGTTAGATTTATATGTTCAACACTTTCTCTAAATATCGTTTCAATAAGTCAATTTTTACCGGAGTTATGGCATGGAAAGTTTTGTGGAATAGTCCCCCATAAAGGGGCGGGGCCACGCCCATTTTCCAAAAATTTTGTGCATTCGACTTTCTTTGCCCACGAACACTTTAGAGGTGAAATAGAAATGATATACAGCTAGTTTAAGCAAAGTTATAGCATATTCAATATATCTATGATCCTTTTCAAAATCTTTCGTATAAAATTGGACGTGGACCTAACCCGATTTCGATAATTTTTTTTCGAAATATTGCCTGTATTAATATAAATATGTGTGCTGAATTTTACTTTGCTATCTTGAGCGGTTTTTGATTTATGATTAATAATATTTCCAAATTTGACTTAATCAAAAGTGGGCGGTACCACGCCCCATTTTAAAAATTTCTTCAAAAATGTATTTGTTGCCTTAACGCTAAAGCACACACCAAATATTATCCTTATAGGTGTATTATGTACTGAATAATCACTCTTTTTGTATTTTCGAAAATATTATATATATAGAAAGTGGGCGTGGCTTTTAACCGATTTTGCCTATTTTCAATAGCGCTCCGAGATAAGTGAAAAGGAACCTGCATACCAAATTTCATTGAGATATCTCAAGATTTACTCAAGTTATCGTGTTCACAGACGGACGGACGGACAGACGGACGGACGGACGGACATGGCCCAATCAATTTCTCTTTTCCTCCTGAACATTTTGATATATATAAGTCAATATCTATCTCGATTCGTTTATGCCGTTACATACTACCGTTAGGCGAATGAAGTTAATATACCTTGTGTGCGAAGCACTACTAGGTATAAAAAGGCAGTAGGGTGTTAACTACTTGCCCGTAAATCTTGCTTGTTTGTTATTCGATTTGCGTAATTTTTGGCAGGAGTATACTACATACTATTGGGAAGCATCTCACAAAATTTCATTGAAATACATTCTTGAAATTCCAACCAATCGCTTTTGAAAATAGCAGAGCTTTTATGCTAAAAAGTGGGAGGCGCCACGCCTACTTCACCAAAATCCACAAAATTTTTTTACAGTTTAGTTTTGTTTAAAAAGGCTAATATGTGTGTAAAATCTTATTTATATAACTTATACAATTATGGAAATATCGCGATTTTAATTTTACGAAGAAATATTTTAGAACTATGTTCAAAAAGTGGGCGTGTCCGTTCACCGATTTTGTTTATTTTTTCAGCAAAGAGTTAGCTTTATATGTTGAACACTTTCTTCAAATATCGTTTTAATAAATCAATTTTTACCGGAGTTATGGCATGGAAAGTTTTGTGGAATAATCCCCCATAAAGGGGCGGGGCCACGCCCATTTTCCAAAAATTTTGTGCTTTCGACTTTCTTTGCCCACGAACACTTTAGAGGTGAAATAGAAATGATATACAGCTAGTTTAAGCAAAGTTATAGCATATTCAATATATCCATGATCCTTTTCAAAATCTTTCGTATAAAATTGGGCGTGGACCTAATCCGATTTCGCTAATTTTTTTTCGGAATATTGCCTGTATTAATATAAATATGTGTGCTGAATTTTATTTTGCTATCTTGAGCGGTTTTTGATTTATGATTAATAATATTTCCAAATTTGACTTAATCAAAAGTGGGCGGTGCCACGCCCTTTTTTAAAAATTTCTTCACAAATTTATTTTTTGCTTTAACGGTAAGGTACACACCAAATTTTATCCTTATAGGTGTATTATGTACTGAATAATCACTCTTTTTGTATTTTCGAAAATATTATATATATAGAAAGTGGGCGTGGCTTTTAACCGATTTTGCCTATTTTCAATACCGTTCAGAGATATGTGAAAAGGAACCTGCATACAAAGTTTCATTGAGATATCTCAAGATTTACTCAAGTTATCGTGTTCACAGACGGACGGACGGACGGACGGACGGACGGACGGACGGACGGACGGACGGACATGGCTCAATCAATTTCTCTTCTCCTCCTGAACATTTTGATATATATAAGTCAATATCTATCTCGATTCGTTTATGCCGTTACATACTACCGTTAGGCCAATGAAGTTAATATACCTTGTGTGCGAAGCACTACTAGGTATAAA
>CATOCK010000003.1:5000-72500 GCA_951509765.1 Sphenella marginata
GGGTTTCTTAATAATTTTTTATTAATTATTAAAAGTTTTTTGTTGAGTTGAACAGGAAAAATTTAGAGACAACCGCCATAGCTTTTCTTATAGATCCATTTCGGAAGTTGCTAACTTCACTCATCAGAGAAATTTTGGCACGCATTGCTAACTATTAAGCTAACAATACGCTGGGTTTTTTGCCTTCTAAACGCCCTGTTCAATCAACTCTTTACCAATTCATGTACCAACAACGCCATTTGACGTTTTAGATTTGGTGTCATGATGGATTTTTTGCAAGTCTGCTTTGGTGTCACAGTTTGCCAACCATGTGCTCTTGGTTTTTTGTTATTGAGATTTTACACAAACAACAAGCTTGTGTTTTTGGTCTTTATATTTCAAGTATCCTGGTTCGAAACGAGCTATAGACCTATTAATAATTTTTTCTGCAGCGAAAAATTATTGTTGTTTTTGGGTTTCTTAATAATTTTTTATTAATTATTAAAAGTTTTTTGTTGAGTTGAACAGGAAAAATTTAGAGACAACCGCCATAGCTTTTCTTATAGATCCATTTCGGAAGTTGCTAACTTCACTCATCAGAGAAATTTTGGCACGCATTGCTAACTATTAAGCTAACAATACGCTGGGTTGGTTCTGTTGGTCATTAGTAAAACTGCATTTTATTGAATCGATTAACTGCAATTTGTACGCTTTAGCGCCAATTTAGCTTTGGGCTGTTGCAAGCCGTTTCATGCCTATTATTTTAAGATTTGATTTAAATTTTCAGGGTTATTTAATTTTAAATTGCTATACAACGCTTAACACTAGTTTAAATTCATTTAGCTAAACGGGACGGTAATTCACTGTTTAATATTGTGGCGTAGAGCAGTGAAACTGGCCACCAAAACCAATGAGTTAAATAAAATAAAATCAACCAATGATTTCCTATTGGTTTGCTTCTTAAATGGCTTGCAGCATACCGTATTAGCACAAATTATATTTTATTTTATTTTATTTTATTTTATTTTATTTTATTTTATTTTCTTTTATTTCATTGTATTAAATTTTTTTTATTTTATTATATTTTATTTTTTTATTTTATTTTATTTTATTTTATTTTACTTTACTTTACTTCACTTTACTTCATTTTATTTTATTTTATATTATTTTATTTTATTGTGTTTTATTGTGTTTTATTTTATTTTATTTTATTTTATTTTATCATTAAAATAAAATTTTTTTTGCTTATCACTTAATGAATATTATTATTATTATTAATTTACTATTTTTCTTGAAACAAAGTTACAACCACTCTAATATAAATTTTATGCAAATAACATAATCGCGCATGCGCCCAGCTAAATTGAAGCGTTGGCGGTTAAGGTGGCGGCAACCGCGTCCCACGCATTGCGTCTGGCTTCTTAGAGTTACTATACTTTGAGTTGTATACTCAGTTGCGCTTAACATGCCTAAAATATTTGCACAGTGTAACTTTTTTAAAATTTTTTTTTTCAAACCACTTTTTCTGCTCCTGCTACAAAGCAGCTCCTCGCTTTGCTCTAGCTCTTGTCATGCTTCGATGCGGAGCAGTATTACCTAGTTCAGATATCGTTTTTTATTATGGCTCTGATCTGGTGTGTACTCTTGTCCAGAGCGATAACAATCTAAAAAAGCTCATATTCTTCTAACTACTCCATACTATGAAGCAAAGCTAAAGAGATGCTTTCACATTCTTTCTTTACTTTATGGTCTTCAATTGATTTAATTCGAAGCAATGGCTAATACGCCGGAGCATACTTAATCTTGTAGCACTCTAGCTGAAGCGGAAGCAAATTTCAAATAGCTCGTATTTCTTATTATGCTTTGTGCTGCATTATTCAAAGCAGATTTAAAGAAATGTTTTCCCTTTTCTTGCTCTGCTTTATGCTCTCGTCATGCTGCAATCCAGAGCAATAGCAAATTTCTCATTTCATGGCTATAGCGGAAGCAATTTCAAATACTCTCGGATCTATACTGCCTGCTGCAAAGCAGCGTATCTTAGAGCATAGCTAAAGTAGTACTCTCACTTTGTATGCTCTTCACACTGCTCTTCGCTCTGCTCTATGCTTCACTCACTTTAAAATCGACAGCAAAAGCAAAAAGCAAAACAACAAAACAGCGTAGCAAAAAAAGCCGTATAGCAAACAATGCTTCAGACATTTAAATTAATATTCTTACTGCAACAAGAACATTTATATCAACAATCAGTAATTAGTTAAATCAGTGAAACCCGCTTGTCAATTTGTAAGGCTGCTGCATGACAAAATAACTCGTTCGCTATGTCAGTTGCTGCGCCATTTGGAGGATTTATGTCAATATGTAAATGTGTTCTTTGATTTATTGTTGTAGTTTTTGTTGCTACTGTTGTTTGTTTGAGCGACACGTTCTAAACCGCAATGGTTAATCTGACCACCAACACGCGCTTAAATGCAATATCGAGTTTCTCTTTAAGCTGCCAAGCGAAGCTTAACTAATTACCAGCACCCACATATACTGAATAGCTACTTTGCAGTGATGGGCAAACTACGATTTTTAGAACTAAATGTAGATGTCCCTTGCTTTCCTCACTTGCTCACCTTTGTTTGATTTTTCTTTGAAATTTCGCCCACCTCTGCCAAGTTGCAATAAAACTATAAAGCAACAAAGCTATTAGCTTAGCACCAATGGCGCAATCGCATTAACAATTTAAATTAAAAATGTTGTAATTTTTATAGTTTAGCTATTGAACATTTTTACGGTTTTTATGCGATTTTTTTTTTGTAATTTTTTTTTTTTTTGTTCTTGTACAGCGTTTCCGCACCTTAAAGCGCGCGCGCGCCTCGTTACGGCTACTCGGCAGGGGCAGCGCTATGGTATTGCAACACAGCCACCATTGTTGTTGCTAAGTTTTTCTTTGGTTTTTTTGATTGGTTTTTGTTGTTGTTTTTTTTCTTTTTTTGTTGTGTGTAAAAGTTACAAAAACTACAAATAACTTGGCCTCTGCAAGGCGTAACTGCATTGCCCATGAGCCAAATTTTTCATGCAATTTTTTTATTTTATATTTTTTTTTTTGGATTAAAACTCTGACTTTGTTGGTGCTGTTTGAAATTTTGATTTAAGCGCCATTTGAAGGCGTAACATTTTTTTTTAAAAACATATCTACAATAACGTACATGAAATCTTGAATAATGCGTGTTCATGAGAGAATTTTTTTTTTTTTGTTTTCTTTATTGATGACATATTTGAAATAATACAAAATTTCAATCAAATCAAAAAAAAAATTAAAAAAAAAAAATAAAATAAAAAAAATAAAAATTAAAACAAAGTTGGAGTTATTTAAGTAACCTTGTCTAACCTTCACAACTATTCCAGAAATTTTCATTTTTTTTTTACTAATGTCTTCTGTGGATCTACATATGTGAACGTCGTGGTTACTAGTAGGCCAACCTTAAAGTTTTTGGAACTTAAAGGTGGCAAATGACTGTAGTGGTGACTATTTTATATTACTTAATTGCTACTTTAAAGTTGCAGTTGCTTTTGAAAATGATGGAATGAGAAGTAGCGAAAACTTAAAAAAATTAATTTGAGGTAGTCATTACTTTCTCGCTACTTTCAAGTGACATTTGGTACTTTGTAGTAACTATAACTTTAAAGTAAAATGGTTCTAGTTGCCAACACTACCAAGCAGTAAGAGTTAATTCAAAGTTGTAGCTTACAAAAGAGGTTTGAGCGTAGAGTTCTGGGAAAGTCGCGGTTACCACACTGCTACGTTATTGCTACGTAACCACAACGTCAATGGAACGTTGGTAGATATCTTACCGGCACATCGCTAATATCAACAAATTAGACCTTATTTTTTTAAGTTTCTATTACTAGTCTTTAATCATAAAGCCACAAAACTTTTCTTCAAATCACAACCAACAACAAATCTGATTTCCCAGTAGCGCAGCTTAATATTCTTTATTTAACTTTCTTCTACTTTTTGCTGTTCATATTAATTCGTTGGAAAATTTTATATTTAGATCTTTACAAGCTTAGAATATTTTATAATATTTAATCTTTGACATTTTCTTCATTTTCAGATGAAAACCAAGCTGACTAAAATAGGTGAGTAACTCATACATGACGATTTCATATTTTATACTGACAGAGATATTTAATATTAAAGTCTGATATTTGTTTGTATTCATGCATCTGAGCAGAGTGGATAGCAGTGAAAGTGATGGTAGTATTTTGTGTTCAATGCTGGTGAGCAGTAGACCGGTATTTTTTTTTTTTTTTTTTTGTTGAAAATTATATTTGTTTTTTTTTTTTTATTTTATTTTTTTATTTTTCAGTGAAAATATTCTAAAACCTTTAGATCTTTGTGCCTCTCACTCACTACTAGTTTTCTCTTGTTTAAATTATTGTTTATTTGTATAGAAATAGTAGCTTAGCTGACAAACAAACCATTGTTCTGATAGCCTATTGGTTAAGAGAACATGCTTGGTGAAGATGTCGAGCAGCTACTGAAATAGATCTAGTTATGTATAAGAAAAAATGTTGCTCTTTGTTTTTTATATTTCTTTTTTACAAGAAAAATTGTTTCTTAATTAGTAATATTTATTAAAAATAAAATGATTAATAGTTTTTTAGAGAAATTATTATTCTTGCTATTGAAATCCTTAACGATTGTATAATAAACCTTTCAAGTGGCAATAAAAAAAAAAAAAATTTGTTTGTACTTTTATCAGTTACACCTTCCTGTTAGGATGGGGTGATTCCACAACAAATATTATTATTATTTTTTTTATTATTATTATTCTCTTAGTTGTTAACATCAAATGTCTTACTTCAATTAGCATACGTTTCCTTTCTCACTGCTGTTCGTATATATGTATGTAGCTTACTATATGTATAACCCCAAAGACATCATACAAACATGACTTGTGGTTATATAATTGCTGTTAGGCATGAAGCCTTTGGACATCAAATGGCACTTATGCTAAAAGCGACAAAATCAACATTAACACTGTCAAACCATAAAAGCACTTCAATTCATTTACTACCACTTTTATATATATACATATACATATATATAGTATATATATAGACAGTTGTTTAACTGGCCATCTTTTGCGTTGTGTGTTGATTTACAGTTTATATGTTAGTAGTGCCATTAGTGTCGACATTAATATAAATGCGACCAACATCCTTTTAACTAAACTAACAATCAAACCGCTTGAGGTAAGAAAGCTTTCAGCGCTTTAACTTAGCAAGGACTTCAAGTATGAAAGCGTGCTTAATGGAAGTTGTGTATAAAATTTCTTGGCCAATAACTTCATAATGTAGGCAAATAGATATTAAGCCATAAGAATTATGCAACTTACTTACTAGTTATAACCACATATGATAAACCTACTCCCTGCAGATTAATTACGCTACACACTCTTTGTTTCTGCTTGTATGAGCCCTGCTTTTCCTTACTCAAATTCATAACTCTCTACATAACTGTGCTTATTACTTCCTCTTCACTTATTTTATTTACCTTTAAATTCTATTCCACTTCGTTACACAACACTTTGTTCTTCAAGTAATTAAAATTTTCAACAATTTGACCAAAAAAAAAGCTCCTCACCCCAACCAACTTTTCATAAGCTCGCAGAATATTTCATAAGTTTTCATTGAAATATTAAAAACGCACAAAATTAAGTCGTTTTAATTGACAGCATGCTAGCAAGAATGTCAAAGTGATAAATACTTTTACGAACAAAATACCAAACGAAACTATGTAAATTCGGGCAAGCAAAGCCATTGAGCAACACTCGACATTGGCGATGAGGGCGGCGCATTCAGGCGTTTAAATTAATTAAAAAACACGCAATTTTCACAGCCAATGCTCCGATGAATAATTAAGAGAAAATAAGGAAGGAGTAGCTTAAGAAGTGTAGCGGCAAGAGTGATAGTGAAATTGATTAAGTGTAAATATTGAATGGAGTTGATGGCCAAAAGTAGGGTAAGTGTGGTTAATACGGAGAAGCAGGGTGAAGTTAAAGTGAGAAATTTGCTAATGGTCATAAAGTTGTTTACGGCGCACAAACTTTAAACGTATTTTAAAGCAATTAAAAGTTTTTCACTTTAAAGTAAAATTTACTACAAAGTAACAAATGTTACTATAGCGGCACTTTGAAGTCGTGGCTTGGTTACGCTACTTTAATGTAATTTTTAAAGTTTCCGCTGCTACCTCGTCTTTTCGTTATGCCTAAAAGTAGTTGCCACTTTAAAGTAAAATTTACTACAAAGTAACAAATATCACTATAGTGGCACTTTGAAGTCGCGCCAAAGTTTTTACTAGCACAAATTTCAGTTTTTATCACATCTAAAAGTAGCTGCAACTTTAAAGTTAAATTTACTACAAAGTAATAAATGTCGCTATAGCGGCACTTCGAAGTCGTACCAAAGTAATGACTAGCACAAATTTAAGTTTTAAAATATCCGCTGCTACTTCGTGGTTTTATCATATTCAAAAGTAGCGGCGACTTTCAAGTGGCGTTTAAGTAGCATCTGTAAGCCGCTGTTACTTTATATTTTGCAAACATTAAATAATTTCAAAAAACCATTGGATTTAGAAACTACTTCAAAGTGATGGCGAATTTCTTAAATAAAATAGGTTTAAATCAAAGTCACACAGTTAGTAGCAGCTACGTAATCGTTACACGCCAAAGTCCCCGTATCCGTTGTTTTGACTTTGGTGATATTTGAAACGTGTCCTCTAATGGCTTCCGACTAAAACAGAATAAATTTCAACCCGAACTGTATTTATTGTAAGTAAATTGGGGTTTTCCACTTAAAGTTGATACCATACATATATAAAAGTCTTAACCCTTTCAGTGCCTAAATGCAAAATAAAAAAAATTATGCGTAGAGAGAGAAAGTGTTATCCATCAAAGAGTTCATTAAACTTTTCAATCTATTAAACTCCATTGTTGATGTTATTAGTGTTTACAACAAAAGTTTTGCTCAACATTACATCAAAGTTGATTGAAGATTCTTATAAAGGTTAATTGTTGTAGATATTAACTTTAAATTGAATGAACTGTTGCCAAAAAGGTTTGGTGGTTGGCTCTTGGACTTTGTTAAACACACTTTTCATAATTGGGAATGTAGTGCGCTGTGTTTATATGTGTTAGTAGCACAAAGTTTCAAAGTTCTTGATGAAGCGTTACGATGATTAAAATGAGCCAACTAGACAGATTTGATATGTTAACTGCTGCTGGTGGCATTGGCTTAATTGAAGTGAAATCACTCAAGGAAATCGTTCAAGGAGTAAAATACATTGAGAAAATTATCTGATTTGACTGAGATCCTAATTAAAAAGCAAATATTTGTTTAGTTAACTTTTTCTCTTGGTATTGTTTTGGTTAAAAATAGAAAATTCAAAGTTTGTCGAGGAAATGGGGAAAGGGTGGATGGTGTGAGCTAGTTAATCAATTAATAATTAGAAAGAAAATTTTGTTGAGCTAGTTTACTTTTTTAGAATATAAAAAAAAAATAATATACGTAAAAAAAGATTTTAACAAAAACATACAAATAAAAAGAAGAAAAAAATGTAAGGAAATATTTCAATAAAAGCATACAAAATGAAAAATAAGAATATATTAAAAAAATATTTTGATATTTTGAATATGTAGCAAAAATATTTTAAAAAGAACATTAAAAACAAAAATAGAAAAAAATATATGTGAAATAAATATTTTACAAAAACATACAAACCAAAGAAAAAAATAATAAAAAAAAATATTTTAATAAAAATACACAAAAAGAAAAAAAAAATTAATAAATACATGCAAAAAAAATATTTTATTATAACATCAAAAAGAGAAAGAATACAAAAACTAATAACATAAAACAAATAAGAAAAAAAAGTATATAGAAAAACTATTTCAATATTAACACACAAAAAAAAAATAAAAAAATACGTAAAATAAATATTTTAATTCAAAAAAACAAACAAAAAAAAAAAACAAAAAATATACAAAAAAAAAAAAAAAAAAATTTAGTAAAATTATACAAAAAAATTATAAAAAAATATTTCAGTAGAAATATAAAAGAATATGTAAACAAAATATTTCAACAAAAGCATACAAAAGAAAGAAAAAAAAACATTTCAAGAAAAACATACAAAAAAAATCAACAAATATTTAATTAAAAGAATGCTAAAACAGAAGGCAAAAAAATAGTTATAACAAAATTTAGGAAAAGGAAAAAAATATCAAAAGAAAATATTTTCATAAGAACATACAAAAAAAAACCTATTTTAACAATAACACGCAAAAATAAAATAGAACTAAAGTTGCCTCAAAGTCGCAGTTACCACACTGCTACCTAATTGCTACTTAACCATAACGTTAATGGAACGTGACGAGGAAGTTGCGATTACCAACAAATTTTTACTCATTTCGGTAGCAATGACGTACCAGTGACTATCGCTCAAACCTTCAAAGATACAAAAAGGGTCGCAGCTACGTTTCAGCGACTATTTACGCTACTTGGGATGCCTTAACTTATGTATACTCAATAACGCTGCATGTTAAATTGTTTTAATTTTTTCAGCGCTGATTGCATAGTCAAGTGTTAAGCAATGGCAACGAAAGCTTATAGGCAGTTCATGCTGGGCCAGCATTTTGCATTTTCTTCGCATTTTAGCATTTAGCCCGAAAAGCAGCTTTTATTTTCACATTTTCCATACAAATTTTGACACCTAAATGCAACTAAAAGCAACTTTTGTTTTGCATTAGCATTATAGATGCAGAAATCAACCCTGCAACCTTCGAAGAAAATCGCGATTCGAATTCAAAAGAGTGGCAATATTGGTTATTTTTACTTGGCGTTCTCTCATTCTCTGTCTTTCGTAAACATTCTGCAAATTTACTCGGATTTTAAATTTGTAATTTAGCGCGCGTGTTGTGTGCTATTGCTAAAATAAATCAATCTACAAATTAATCTAATGTTTGTGAAGGGATTTAAATAAAAGATTTAATGAAAAGGAGTAAATTTTTTCACACATGGCATAACCTCAAAAAAATGTTCGAACTAGCTAAATGTGCATTTGCTAAATGCGCCAGCATGAACGCTTTTTCGAAACCAATGTCCGAAAATGTAAAATGCTGCTTTTTAACTTCAGCATGAATGGCACATTAGCTAAGAGCGCAACGTTAAGTTGCTAATTTTTCACACTTCAACATAACATACTCGTACACATGCAGTGCTATGCTATGCTAGTTAGTTGTGCTATACAATTTGAAAAGAAAATCAAATTCCAAAATCATAAATAACACACATACATACATATGTACATATATAACAACTTATTAACACAATCAAAAACTAGTAAGGAAGTCTAAGTTCGGGTGTAACCGAACATTAAATACCTAGTAGTGATCTGTTTTGGTATCCTAATTTACTCAGGTCTATTTTAATACATACCTGAAAATTTGTTATAAAGGCAACTGATTGTTTTCGATAAAAACATTTCTATTGTAAGTGGGAAATTAAACTATCACTAAATAACAAAATTTAAATAGCTTTCCCCATGTTCATGAAAGGTATGAAAATAGAAAAAATTAATAAAAAAAAGGCAGTAGGGTGTTAACTACTTGTCAGTATATTCTGCGTGTTTGCTATCCGATTTGCGTAATTTTTGGCAGGAGTATACTATATACTATTGGGAAGCATCTCACTAACTTTCATTTAAATACCTTCTTGAAATTTCAAGCAATTGCTTTTGAAAATGGCTGACCTTTTATGCTAAAAAGTGGGCGGCGCCACGCCTACTTCACCAAAATCCACAAAATTTTTATACAGTTCAGTTTTGCTTAAAAAGCTTGTTATGTGTGTAAAATCTTATTTATATAACTTATACAATTAAGGAAATATCGCGATTTTAATTATACGAAGAAATTTTTTAGAACTGTGTTCAAAAAGTGGGCGTGTCCGTTCACCAATTTTGTTTATTTTTACAGCAAAGAGTTAGCTTTATATGTTGAACAATTTCTCTAAATATCGCTTCAATAAGTCAATTTTTACCGGAGTTATGGCATGAAAAGTTTTTTGGAATAATCCCCCATTAAGGGGCGGGGCCACGCCCATTTTCAAAAAATTTTGTGCTTTCGACTTTCTTTGCCCACGAACACTTTAGAAGTGAAATAGAAATGATACACAAGTAGTTTCAGCAAAGTTATAGCATATTCAATATATCTATGATCCTTTTCAAAATCTTTCGTATAAAATTGGGCGTGGACCTAACCCGATTTAAATAATTTTTTTTCGAAATATTGCTTGTATTAATATAAATATGTGTGCTGAATTTTATTTTGCTATCTTTAGCGGTTTTTGATTTATGACTAATAATATTTTCAAATTTGACTTAATCAAAAATTTCTTCAAAAATTAATTTTTTGCCTTAACGCTAAAGTGCACACCAAATTTTATCCTTATAGGTTTATTATGTACTGAATAATCACTCTTTTTGTATTTTCGAAAATATTATATATATAGAAAGTGGGCGTGGCTTTTAACCGATTTTGCCTATTTTCAATAGCACTCCGAGATAAGTGAAAAGGAACCTGCATACCAAATTTCATTGAGATATCTCAAGATTTACTCAAGTTATCGTGTTCACAGACGGACGGACGGACGGACGGACGGACGGACGGACATGGCTCAATCAATTTCTCTTTTCCTCCTGAACATTTTGATATATATAAGTCAATATCTATCTCGATTCGTTTATGCCGTTACATACTACCGTTAGGCCAATGAAGTTAATATACCTTGTGTGCGAAGCACTACTAGGTATAAAAAGGCAGTAGGGTGTTAACTACTTGTCAGTATATTTTGCGTGTTTGCTATCCGATTTGCGTAATTTTTGGCAGGAGTATACTATATACTATTGGGAAGCACCTCACTAACTTTCATTCAAATACCTTCTTGAAATTTCAAGCAATTGCTTTTGAAAATAGCTGACCTTTTATGCTAAAAAGTGGGCGGCGCCACGCCTACTTCACCAAAATCCACAAAATTTTTATACAGTTCAGTTTTGCTTAAAAAGCTTGTTATGTGTGTAAAATCTTATTTATATAACTTATACAATTAAGGAAATATCGCGATTTTAATTATACGAAGAAATTTTTTAGAACTGTGTTCAAAAAGTGGGCGTGTCCGTTCACCAATTTTGTTTATTTTTACAGCAAAGAGTTAGCTTTATATGTTGAACAATTTCTCTAAATATCGCTTCAATAAGTCAATTTTTACCGGAGTTATGGCATGAAAAGTTTTTTGGAATAATCCCCCATTAAGGGGCGGGGCCACGCCCATTTTCAAAAAATTTTGTGCTTTCGACTTTCTTTGCCCACGAACACTTTAGAAGTGAAATAGAAATGATACACAAGTAGTTTCAGCAAAGTTATAGCATATTCAATATATCTATGATCCTTTTCAAAATCTTTCGTATAAAATTGGGCGTGGACCTAACCCGATTTAAATAATTTTTTTTCGAAATATTGCTTGTATTAATATAAATATGTGTGCTGAATTTTATTTTGCTATCTTGAGCGGTTTTTGATTTATGACTAATAATATTTCCAAATTTGACTTAATCAAAAGTGGGCGGTGCCACGCCCCTTTTTAAAAATTTCTTCAAAAATTAATTTTTTGCCTTAACGCTAAAGTGCACACCAAATTTTATCCTTATAGGTTTATTATGTACTGAATAATCACTCTTTTTGTATTTTCGAAAATATTATATATATAGAAAGTGGGCGTGGCTTTTAACCGATTTTGCCTATTTTCAATAGCACTCCGAGATAAGTGAAAAGGAACCTGCATACCAAATTTCATTGAGATATCTCAAGATTTACTCAAGTTATCGTGTTCACAGACGGACGGACGGACGGACGGACGGACATGGCTCAATCAATTTCTCTTTTCCTCCTGAACATTTTGATATATATAAGTCAATATCTATCTCGATTCGTTTATGCCGTTACATACTACCGTTAGGCCAATGAAGTTAATATACCTTGTGTGCGAAGCACTACTAGGTATAAAAAAGGCAGTAGGGTGTTAACTACTTGCCCGTAAATCTTGCTTGTTTGTTATTCGATTTGCGTAATTTTTGGCAGGAGTATACTACATACTATTGGGAAGCATCTCACAAAATTTCATTGAAATACATTCTTGAAATTCCAACCAATCGCTTTTGAAAATAGCAGAGCTTTTATGCTAAAAAGTGGGGGGCGCCACGCCTACTTCACCAAAATCCACAACATTTTTTTACAGTTTAGTTTTGTTTAAAAAGGCTAATATGTGTGTAAAATCTTATTTATATAACTTATACAATTATGGAAATATCGCGATTTTAATTTTACGAAGAAATATTTTAGAACTATGTTCAAAAAGTGGGCGTGTCCGTTCACCGATTTTGTTTATTTTTTCAGCAAAGAGTTAGCTTTATATGTTGAACACTTTCTTCAAATATCGTTTTAATAAATCAATTTTTACCGGAGTTATGGCATGGAAAGTTTTGTGGAATAATCCCCCATAAAGGGGCGGGGCCACGCCCATTTTCCAAAAATTTTGTGCTTTCGACTTTCTTTGCCCACGAACACTTTAGAGGTGAAATAGAAATGATATACAGCTAGTTTAAGCAAAGTTATAGCATATTCAATATATCCATGATCCTTTTCAAAATCTTTCGTATAAAATTGGGCGTGGACCTAATCCGATTTCGCTAATTTTTTTTCGAAATATTGCCTGTATTAATATAAATATGTGTGCTGAATTTTATTTTGTTATCTTGAGCGGTTTTTGATTTATGATTAATAATATTTCCAAATTTGACTTAATCAAAAGTGGGCGGTGCCACGCCCTTTTTTAAAAATTTCTTCACAAATTTATTTTTTGCTTTAACGGTAAGGTACACACCAAATTTTATCCTTATAGGTGTATTATGTACTGAATAATCACTCTTTTTGTATTTTCGAAAATATTATATATATAGAAAGTGGGCGTGGCTTTTAACCGATTTTGCCTATTTTCAATACCGTTCAGAGATATGTAAAAATAAACCTGCATACAAAGTTTCATTGAGATATCTCAAGATTTACTCAAGTTATCGTGTTCACAGACGGACGGACGGACGGACGGACGGACGGACGGACGGACGGACATGGCTCAATCAATTTCTCTTCTCCTCCTGAACATTTTGATATATATAAGTCAATATCTATCTCGATTCGTTTATGCCGTTACATACTACCGTTAGGCCAATGAAGTTAATATACCTTGTGTGCGAAGCACTACTAGGTATAATGACATGCAATGCCGCAAATTATTCACAGCGCGCAAGCTTTTATGTATTGCGCCAAGCATTATTTGTACATACGAGTTTGAGTACGAATACGACGAGCGGGATGTTGCATGCGAACATGTTACATGGCACGTTGGATGGATGATGGCACATAGGCGCGCGAGAATCTATGCTCAGCAACAACGTGTGTACAAAAACCTGTGTTGCCTGTGAATACAAGTTTATTGTTTAACAATTTTTTTTTTATATATTTTTTCTTATTATTATATTATCGTGTGATTTTTCTCGTGTGCAAATCAGCCACTTGCGGTGTTCGAAAATTTATGCAACCAAAAATGGAAATGCGTGTAATTGTGTGCCATGTGATGTAATGGCGACATGAAATTTTAGTACATGTGAATTTGGCGGATTTTTTTTTTTAAATTTTTTTTTTGGTTACGGTTAGCAAGCGCATATGTGCATAAATTTGATTTTGACTAGAGCATTCGTAAGCGATATAGAAATAGTGAAGGAAGTGGATTAAAATTTGTTGCGTTGGAGGATGCAACATTGACGGATGTGATTGGTTACAAGAAGAAGAAGAAGAATAAGACGAAGAAGAACAAGAATAAGAAGAAGAAGAAGAAAATGAAGAAGAAGAAGGAAAAGAATAAGAACAAGATGAAGAAGAAGATGGAGAAGAAGAAGAAGAAGAAAATGAAGAAGAAGAAGGAAAAGAATAAGAACAAGATGAAGAAGAAGATGGAGAAGAAGAAGAAGAAGAAAAAGAAGAAAAAAGAGGAGAAGAAGAAGAAGAAGAAAAAGAAGAATAAGATGAAGAAAAAGAAGAACAAGAAGAAGAAAATGAAGAACAAGAAGAAGAAAATGAAGAAGAAGAAGAATCTGAAGAACAAGAAGAAGACTACGAACAAGAGGAAGAAGAAGATGAAGAAAAAGAAGAAGGAACAGAAGGATAATGAAATTAGCAGGCACAATCGATTTATTTATAAGCTATGTTCTTTTGAACGTCCTGTTGCCGAACAAACCCTTGCTGGCTAGTAATACCTAGCTGTGTTCCCGTACGAGCCAGAAGTGACCCGAGAGAGACAGAAATTACTCGTAGCTACGGATAAGAAATCCAGTGCTCGGTAAGCTGATTAAGGAAAGCACAAAAAAAAGTAAAAAATATTCTCTCACAGTCAGAACGAGACTAACCATTACACAGTGGGTCAGGAGTAGTCATAATTCAAAATCTTATCGAAATAGCTTACAAATTGCTAACTTTAGACTTTTATTTAATATTTATTTTTAATAAGATTTTTAATTTTTTGGTTTTAATTTTCTAAAATTTTGGATTAAAAAATTTTTTTTCGGAATATTTTTTAATAACATTTTTTTAAATTTTTAAACTTTTGATTTTAATTTTTTTAAATTTTGAGTAAAAAAAATTTGTTTGTTTGTTATTAGTTTTTTTTAATACATATATTTTTTTTGGGTTTTTTTTTTTGTTTTTGCTTTATTTTTTTAAATTTTGAGTAAAAAATTTTTTATGTTTTATTTCTTTTAATGAGTTTTGTACGTTTGACTCTCTCGCTCTCTGTGTTTTTTAGCGTTTGGCAGTGCCAAAGAGTTGAAGGCAGAAAAGTACGGGAACAGAACTAGTGACTTTGGTCTCTCGCAGCGTTGCCAACTAGTGCCAATTTTTTGAATTTTTTTCACCAACCATTGCAAGAATAAAAAAATTAATATTTTATTTTATTTATATTTCCGACAAAATTATCAATTTAATGCCTGTCACGCGCCGCGTACATCACATCAATATGTCATGCCAAACGACAAATTTTGCAGCATACAATTTCTGATTCAACTTACAAACAACAGCAACAACATACTAATTCATTAAGTCACGTGTCATAAATAAATGCCTACACCAACCTAATTGCAACAATCCACAAATGTCAAATAAAATAATTTGACTAATTTGTTGTTGTGCACCAAAAAACGCGCTCCACATCCAATATTTTACTCGTAGCTGAAATAAATGTTAGCCAAATTCGGTTAATTCAAGTGTTGCTACAACATTATTTCAAATGCGTTGTTGTTGTTGTTGTTCAGTGGCAGTGACTGAATGCTCAATGATAATATGTATTTGGAAAACAACACCAATTTTGTTGTTAGCAATAATGTTTAGCACCAAGTAGGGCAAACACATACATATATGTAATGGGAGTTGTTGGTTGTGGCTAATTGTTGGTATGTTGTTAGAGATTTTTTGAGTAAATTAAAATTGTTTCACATTGGAAAATTTTACCTTAAAAGTATTTAGTAAATTATATGCTACTAAACCGCATACTCCGAAAAAGTTCAAAACTGTTTATTAAAAGGGAAAATTTAATGTTTTACTTCCACTGTCTGTCAAACTGATACTCCGAAAAGGTTCAACATTTTTTAATTAAATTAAAAAAAAAGAGGAAAATTTATGTTTTACTTCCGTTGGCTATCAAACTGGCACTCCGAAAAGGTTCAATAATGTTAAGGAAAGAGAAAAAGTTTTGTTTTACTTGCATTGACTACCAAACTGACATTCCGAAAAATTAAAGAAATAAATGTTTATTTTACTTCCATTGGTACCAAACTGACATTCCGAAAAATTAAGGAAAGATATGTTTATTTTACTTCCATTGGCTATCAAAATTATACTCCGAAAAAGTTTAAAACTGTTTATTAAAAGAGAAAAATGTAAGTTGTACTTGCATTGGCTATCAAAATGATAGTCAGAAGAGGTTCAATAATGTTTAGGAAAGAGAAAGATTTAGTGTTTACTTCCATTTAGAAAAATTTTTGTTGTAGTTACATTGGCTGTCAAACTAATACTCGTGGAAAGTTAAAATTTGTTTATTAGAAGAGTGAAAATTGTGTCTTACTTCCATTGGCTATCAAACTGACACTCCGAAAAAGTTACAAAATGTTTATTTAAAAGGAAAATTTAATGTTTTACTTCCACTGTCTGTCAAACTGATACTCCGAAAAGGTTCAACATTTTTTAATTAAATTAAAATTTTTGAACAATTTTGTTTTACTTCCATTGGCTACCAAACTGGAGCTCAGAAAAATTACCATACTTTGAATTAAGCACTTACTTTTGTATAACTACGAAAAATGTTGGGAAATTTTTCAGGAATCAAATCTTTCCTTGTCTAGATTTGCTTACCTTTATTAAAATTTCCATTGGCTATCGAACTGAATATGCCGAAAATTTTCCAAATTTTGTTGCAATCGTACAAATTTTGAATAACTAAGTTAGGAAATTGTCTATAAAATTTTTCAATATGTTAACAAAATTTCCATTGGCTACCAAACTGGATGTTGCGAAAAGTTTCTGTAATATCCATGAATACTACAAAATTGTGCTACAAATTGTAGAGAATTCATTTGCTTGCATTTATAGAATTTTCCATTGGCTATCAAACAGCTCATTTCGAAAAGCTTTGTAAATTTTCATGATATAGAATTCTTTTAGTTAGCAAAATTGGAAAATTTGTCTCTTAACTTACGTTACTAAAATGTTATAGTAAAATACTAGACAACTCCATTGGCTTTCAAACTGCATGTGCCGAAAAATTTCCAAATTTTTTCAATTTCTTTGGCATACAATGGGTTAATTGTCACATCAAAAACTAAAATGTCAAAAGAGTCGACCAACAACTTGAAATACGAAACATCAAAATAGAAATAAAAAACACAAGGAAAATTGTATTTTATAAAAGCAAATTTAGAGTTTTTGGAAAATTGTGTGATTGATTAATAAAATGAATAAGAACTTGGGAAATGAGCAAAACAGAGAAACGCAAGATGAACCAAAGGAGGACGATGATGATGACGAATCGGGAAATTTGCAAGGAGATGGCAGAGCTTCCACAAGTTTAGCTGCTATGAAAGCTAGTGAAAGCTCTGAAGATACTGAAGAGGATGAAGATGATAGCTTACACGCCGTATCTAGCGTCAAGGAGATCAAACGTACAACGCAAGTGGTAACGCTAGAGGAGAGCACACACACTACAGCAACTGAAACGGAGTCTAGCGAAAGTGTTTCCAAAATAGACAAACACTTGAGTTACGAAGAAATTATCGAAGAACTCACGCTGCCTGCACCCTCGACCAGCCAAGTAGTTGAGAATATGCGCGAAAGTCTTTTGGAGGATAGGGAAAGTGCTACACCCCCTTGCAGTACAACAGCAACACAACCGAGCGCTGTACAAATTATCGAACCCATAAAGGAATCACTCAAGCTGGAGACCATCAAGGGCGCATCAGAGTTGAGTTTCACAAGCAGACAAAGCACTGAAAGCGCTTCACAACTTAGCGAAGTCGAACGCATTGCGCACGATGAAGTCGAGCGTATTGTCGCCGAGCACGAAGAGGCGTCGTCTGCGCTGTGTGTCAAAGAACGTCCCGATTTTCAACAGGTAGAACGTGAAAATCAAGAAATTGCTGAACGTTTCAAACAAATTATGGAAATGTTTGATAATTTCACCAAAAATTTGGAGAGTCTTGAAATGCCAGCGATTAAGTCAACAGAAGAAGTGAAGGAAAGAGTGCCATTCCCGCTGCGCAGGCGTTTGAGTTTCAAGGGCATACGCAGTGGAGATTTAGGTGCGCCAACTGGTGCAAGTGCTGCTGAGACAGCGGGTGGTAGTGTTTATAATGAATTTTATTTGGAGGTGCAAGGCGAGAGTAAAAGTGACGCAGCAAACAGAGGTAGGTTTAAGTGATGGAAGTTTAAAACACGCAAGAAATCACAAAAAATATTTTCTACGCAGGCACTGCTGCAACGCAAAATCACGCGCTACAGTCATACAACGCACCCAGCAGCAGCAGCGGCGCATATAGTGCGCAAAAAGCCGAATCAGCAATAGATCCCATGCATCGTGATATAGCGACCACAGTTAGTGGCTTGGAGTTGCACAGCGATACGCCAACGAAGTGTCGCCCGCATGCGCCGCACGATGTGCACAACTTGTGCACCATTGGCTGTCAAACTACTGGCGATTGGTATACATTGCAAGCTTCTAGCTCAGTAAGCACTAGTTTTAGTAATCTACAAACAGCAACAAAAGATTACACGCCACCAAACGATTATGCTGATGATGATGTTGTGAATGCTTTAATTATTGATACAATAGCTGATGCTACCACCAGTTCGGGTGCAGGTGCAGTTAGCACTTCTTTCACCGATACAACTGAAACTAGCAATACTACGGTTGTAAAACCGTGCAAGATAATTCATGGTAGTAGCGAGCAAACGGCCCCTTTAGTGAAGATACGTGAACCACCGACTATTATCGATATATCACAAGATGAGTCATCACCAACGCGCGTCACCACCGTTGTCAGCGATGCTCCATGTGAACGCACCTATCACACCATACACATTGAATCCAATTCTTCGCCATCCTCGAGTGAGATGCGCCGTCCACCGTTGTGTTCACGTCTTTGGAATGTTATAACCGATTTTTGTGCTGCTGTCTGCCTTTGTTTACAGGTTAATAAGGATTGTCTTTTTTGTTTAGGTTTCTTTATTGCATTCGTTGTGAGCGCTTCATTTTTAACAGCTTTCTTCTATCGTACTTTGAGCGTAAATCCACAATTGCTTCAAACGCAAGCAGCGCCCGCAAATATTGCACATGTAAATGCTTTGTATAGCACACGCAATGATAATGCTGCGCTGGGCTTGTGAGAGGGAATTATTGAGTGAGACATGTGAAAGCTTACATCATAACATGAAAGCTCTTTTTTCGTTAAAGCTCTTTTTAATGATGAAAGCTTTTTTTGGTGAAAGCTTTCTTTTTGTGTGAAAGCTTTTCGTTGTACCGAAGCTTTTTTGGTGAAAGCTTTCTTTTTATGTGAAAGCTTGCTGCTCACGATAAAAGCTTTTGCAGTGAAAGCTTACATAGAAGTGCGCCTCTTGATGATTGAATGTTTGTTGTGTATTGAATTGCGAAATTGTTTGTGTATATATATGTAATATATTTGTTGCATGTATGTGCTTTGTAAATGTATATGTGTATGTATGTAAATGAGATTTTGGTTTGTAAGCAAGTAGGCTTTTTTTTTGCATATTAAATGTATTTTAAACGTACAGCTAAATAATTTGTGTTTTTATTTTGTATATTTAAATAGTTTTGTTGAGAATTTCGTTTCTTTGTAAATATTCAGTTAGACACACATACATATGTACATAAATGCTTATAAAATCACAAAGAAGGTTTGCCTTAAGTAACAATTATAAGAGGTTTTGGTGAGGCTTTAAGAGGTTATGGTGAAACTTTAAGAGGTTATGGTGTAGCTTTTGAGGTTATGGTGAAGCTTTTTGAGGTCATGGTGAAGCTTTTAAGGGGTTTTTGTGAAACTTTTAAGAGGTTATTGTGAAGCTTTTAAGCGGTTATGGTGAAGGTTTTTTGGGTTGAGGTGAATGAAATATTTTTCGAATGCTATAAAGGGGGTCCAGCAAAGGGGACCTGAGCTCCGAAATAAAAAAGGTAATCTAAGCCCATTTTCATGAATTTTGTGGTCATGCTTTATGGATTCGTTAAAAACAGATTTAGTTTTATCATTCAATTTTTCAATCAGATTTTTTTTTTATGTAGTGGGAGGGGGGGGGGGGGGGGGTTGAACTGAATTTGGTTTGTTAATAATTCGTTGGGTTCCTGAAAATGGAAAATTCCAAAGCTTCCTTGGTGTTTGAATAAGGAAGTGGAAATCTGGAAAAATAAAAATTAAGAAAAGAGAGCGTGAGCCTCACAAGAAAAGGTTCGTACCGAGCTTGTAGGCGGCTTAAATAGATATATGTAGTTTGCCTGTCATATTTACAGTTTTGAATTTTTGTATAAGAAAGGGGGGACCTCCTTAGTCTACCTATAACAAAAGTTATATTAAAAATTGTAGAACAATTTACAGTACATAAATCCGTAATCGGTATTAAATTATTATAATTTTAAACTAAAAATAAACTTTCTGCCACAAAATGCAAATTTGTCAACTTCTAACACATTTTCTCTAAAGCTCCAAATTATCTCTTGCTCTAAACATTCTCAAAACACACTTCAGACACAATTCGTGGACAATACACAATGAGTGTGACAATGAATACAACCAATTATAGTCAAGTGCTATATCTTGTTGCGTCTTAAGCTTCACATAGAGGTAAAGAGACAGTTTTACCTCAAACAAAAAAAAAAAAAAAAAAAAACAGAAAATCATAATAGCACCGAAAAAAGTAGCTGCTTTTGTGCAGCACAACTCCTGTACTCAATTGTAGTGCAAAAAACACGCCACTCACCGAACTTTTCATTTTCAGTTTGTGGCACGTACACTTTGCAACAAACTGTAATGCCTCAAGGTACATATATCCAAATGTTGCTGAGGAGATGCTTCCACCTACTAGTAGAGAGATAACTACTTGAAGCTTTAGCCGTAAATTGGTTGTCTGGTTGCAAAGTATGACAACAGCAACAACAAAAAGTACAATACTTAAAAGGATATTTCAGGCGGCTACACAGGATAAAAAAAATTCAAATGTTCTATATGAGAGACAAATTTTAACTGAGCATGTTATAAGTTGGAAAGTTACGTTGAGACTATTATAATTTGAGGAAAGTAGAATTTAAATTTGTTTTAAAAAATAATTGATGTGAAATTTAGGGCAAATATTATACTTGCCTTGTGTTATTTATAAAGTTTTTGTACCTTTAAATAGATAGAAAACCATAAAAATTCGTACTCGCATTACAAAATTTCATTATTAATGGGAGTCAATAAATTGGAGAAAAAAAAAGAATTTAGTAATAAAAAAAATTTCATTCCTATGGCACATTAATCATATATGGATATAATCAGACCTTTACATAATGAGCACCCAATAAAAATGCCTTATTTCTTATAGTTTGAAGATGAATCAAGCTCAAGAAGAAGCTAGGGTAGACAAAATTTTAATGACGAACAATTTTAGTATCAGAAGCAGTTACCATTAAATGCTACGGCAATGTAATCGCACCTTTAAATAGCCAGGATACCAAACAAATTAACAGGCAATACAAAATTCAATTATTTATCAGGTGCAAACAGATATTGTGTTAGAAAAAAAAATAATTTTGCTATATGAAAATAACTTAATAACGATTTACGTATATCCTCCATTATGAATATAATCGCACCTTTAAAAAATTATAGCACATAAAAATTCCTCAATGCTTATAGTTTCAATATTAAAAGAGATCAATTAAGTTAAAATAATATTTATGATCCAAATTGCTGAGCTAGGAACTTACTTTGAAATGCTATGGTATGATTATAATCGCACCTTTAAATATTGAAGCATATTTCCACGCAATAAAAAAGTTCATTAATAATCAGGTCCATTTAAATATTAAGTTACAGAAAAAAGTGTTTAATGGCAAAAAAGTTTCTTATTGGTATTATCTATTATTTATCTCCTCCATAATGAATATACATAATCGCACCTTAAGTTAATTATTACACCAACAAATGCTTTATTGCGTATAGTTTCAATATTAAAAGCACTCAATTTGGTAACAATAAAATGTGTGCTACAAAAAATGCCTATTAGAACTAGTTACTTACTATTAAATGCTATGGTATGAATATAATTGCACCTTAAAATAACTAGGACACCAAAATTGATTATACGCTATAAAAAATTGCATTATTAGCTGGGTACAATTAAAAGTTATTTAAAAAGCAATGGCAAAAAATTATTTTACTAGTATTATTACTATTTATTTGCTCGATTTGAAATATAATTGCACCTTTAAATAGTTATTTCACTCAAAAGAGTGCTTACACGCAAAAAAAAAATTTATTTTTAATTGAACATAATAAAAAGTAAAGTAAAAGAAAAAAATTAATAATAAAAGAATGTCTTATTAGTAGTATTTACTATTCATAACCTAGCATAAAAGCATAATCGCACCTTTAAGTAATTAGCACAGTAAAAAGCTATTAAAAAAAGAATATCTTAGCATTATTTCTGGTTATTTATATACTAGAAAAAAAGAAATTATCGCAGCTTATTCACTTTTTATATGCCTAGTTCTAATATATGATAATATAATCGCACCTTTAAGCAGTTAGTTAGTTGTGTTACACACTGTACTTACATAATACGCACCAGCACACAGCGCCAGCATGTCTACTGCATATTTTCTATACAACAATCATGTTTTAAATTTCATTTAATTTCACCCCTTTTCTATTATTCTACTACACCACATCTACTAGCTTTTAATGCAATTGCATTTTGTTTTTGTATTTATTTCAAATATATTTTTAAATTAGCAAATAGTTGCCATATCACATTTGCATTAGTTGGCAATTTTCTAGTTCACTTCTAAAAGCATACAAATATTACTAAACTTTTTCATTGTAAAATTTCAAACGAAAATAAACGCATGGAGTAATAGTGGTACATTAGGGTGGACATTATTTGCATGGGAAAAAAATTATACTGTCGTTACTACAAGGGAAGAGTTAAAGTTGTTGTTGCAGACTAAACTCGGTTCAATTAAAAACTTCTCTAACTTGGCTGTAGTTTGGTAAAAATATACAAAATCGTATTCTCTGCATACTTTAAGGCGTACTTTAATGCAGCTACACATACAGCAAAGGTCAGAAGAAGAGCAAAAGTGACGACTTTCTGAAAGGCAGTGGCTCTTATGACTACGCCCATATCCTTGTGTTTCAAGCACGTTTCGTTTAAAGCTTTGAATTTGTGAAATCAGCCGGGTATATGGGCTCTATTGGGGTCACGAAATGTATTCTTTTTTTTTTTGCTGCCTATAAGTATGCAACAGTAAATCAAATTGACCTATACCAACTAAGCTCACTGTAGGCGCAAGTCATTGCATTCTGCTTAATATTTTTAAATAATATGTTAAAAATTTTTTTAGTGTAAAATGGACCAGTTTTTAATAACTTGAGCTCTTTTTCTCGCGCTATTCTTCCATAAGGATTACAATAACATTTTTTCTAGGAAACAAACACTACTTTACTTAATTATATCTTAAGTCCAAACTTTCAATATTACTTCAACTACCAATTTTTCATCGCATTGAATAACTGAGAAATATCTAAAAATATAAATTTTTATTTCCTTAGTAACCAACGGCGTTTATCGCAATATTCATCCACTCACTGCGGTAATGCGTGCTGTGCTTTTTTGTCAATTTTTTTTTGCTTTCCCTAAGCTTCACTTTTATTTAGTGTTTACGCTTCAGAAACATTTGTCTGTATCTTAAATACATAGTAGATAATATAAATTTTATTTTCTATTCCATTCACTTTGCATTCAATTGAATAGAATTGAATTACATTTTACTTTGATTACTATTTGGTAATAGAACTGGAGCGTGCACAGTAGCATGTAGAAGGGGGGTGTGGATACGGTTGTACTGAAAAAAAGAAGAAGAAAGTTTAAAATAACGTTAAGTCTTCAAATGAAAAAAGGAAATGTGCTGCATGTGTTGGATTGACACACAAAATAGTTGATTGGAGGGGAACTACATATTCTTGATCGATTTGATTTTTTTAAATTTTAAAAAAAATTTCCATGAAACTGCCAGTCTCTACTCGCTCAAGACTTTGTTGTCGAATTTTTTACACAGCTTTAAAATTCTGTTGAGTTTGAATTTCATTACTTTCTTATGTAAAACATGTTTAACGTATTGAGTATTTTACGTAACAATTTTTTACGTTACTCAATTTTTTTTTTGTAATAATTGTTTAAAGTTTTTTAGCAACGTTTTCTTGAACGCCGCTCTTCACGTAACCCCCTTTTTACGTAACAGATTTTTAACGTCACAAAACTTTTAAGGGACGAATTTTGTGGTGTAACAAGCTTTTTAAGTAAGGTTTTTTTCACAATTATTTTCACGTAATTGTCTTTTACGTATGAAATTTATAACGTAGTGAGTTTTCAACGGAACAGTTTCTAACTTAAACATTTTTTACATAATGAGTTTTTAGCAAAAATTTTTTCAACGCAATGAAATCTTACGTAAAAAAAATACGTAACTAATTTTTTACGTCATTGAACGGTCAAAGCAAGAAATTTTTTACGTTACCTTTTTGAATAGAAATTCATTTATTCCACGGATTTAAAATAACTGTCTATTCCCAAAAATTTTTACCGTAACAATTTTTTAACGTAATGATTTATTTGATCTACAAATTTTTTAACCTTGTAAATTATTTTTTGTGTGAGAAATTGTAACTTTTCGTCACTGGAATTTTTTAGCGAAAATTCTTTTACGTAACAAGCTGTTGAATAAAAACTAATAGTAGTAATAAATATAATAGAAATTTTTTTTTGCAGTGAGTTTGTGGAAAGACATTTTTTAACATAGTGATTTTTTAGGTAACAAGATTTTCAACGTAATGAGGGTTTAGGTAAACATTTATTAACGTAATAATTTTTTTACGTAAATTTTTTTTAACGATATGAGCTTTTTTACATGAAACTTTTTTAACGTGGTGAATTTTCCACGTAACCAATTTTTAACGTAATGGTGTTTCTACGTAATAGATATGTGTTGAACGTAATGATTTTCTTGCGTCACAAATTTATAAAACGTAAGTAATTAGTTTTTAAGTAAACAATTTTTTACGTAATAGATTTTTAACGTTTTTACGTAATAAATTTTTAACGTCATTATATTTTTCGTGATCATGTTGAAATGCAATAAGCGTTTGATTAAAAAATTTTACGTAACCAATTTTTAACGTAATGCGCTTACGTTATAATTTTTTAAGAATGTGAATTTATACGTAAAAATTTTTAGATTCAAAGATTTATGTTTTCGTATTTATTTCAATTCCTTTTCTACTCATATGTGTAGTTAAACTCTTCTACTATATATAGTCGCTTTGTAGTTGCTCTTCCACACTTCGTTTTTTTTTTTCTCAAATTCATTTCCATAAAATTACGATTTTGTTCATTTCAGCGCCTTACACCCTTTCTTCTGTTTCTGTGCTTTTTATCCATGACAAATGTGTATGCTTTTACGGTATAGCAGTAGGTACGAGTAGCTACTTATTGATTGCAGCAAAACAATTTTAACTGCCTGCTATTTGAGTGTTAGTAAATTTCATATTAAAATAATTTATCATCATAAAATTTTCTTTCATTTTTTACTACGCAGTTTCACTTTGAATTACATTGAAAATCTACAAAAAAGAACGATAGTTTGCATAAAAAAAGTATGTCATGGAAAATTACGTTTTGTAAACGCCTTGCTTGGCTCAAATTTGGTTTGGTTTATAAAAAAAAAAATTGTTTTGTAATGTAATAAATATTTAGTAAATTAAATAAATTTTATTAGAAATGCTTGTAAAATTGTTTTTTTTTACTAATTTGTAAATATTGTAATTAAAAAATTGGATGAAATAAAAATCAACTAAGGATTTTATGGGCGTTTTTTATGCGTTATTGTTGGATACACATTATTTTTTGCTAATGTAAAATTTTTTGAAAAAAAAAAGCAAAGAGAAGTTCACTTTTAAATACCAAGCACAAAAAAAAAAATTGTTTAAATGTTTTGTTATTTTATTCGCAAGTCGCTTAGTCGCTTACGAAAAAAAAGTCAGCTTAAATTTTTGAATATGCGCTTAGTAGTATTCGGTTGTTACTAACAGTTAATGTTTAGAAAAATGTTGGCTGCAACTGTTTTAAAAACGATTTTTTCTATTAGCAACAACTATTTTGACTAACTAATTGAGCAGTCCAGCTTTTGTTTATACTCTATTTTGCAGCTATGGTATATGAAGGACGAAGGGTAAAAGCAGCGTTAAACTAACTAGTGATGTTTAAAATATATACAATGAAAATGTATGTTATAATAATAACAAAACATGTACATATATAAAAAAAAACAATAAATTTGTTACATTTGAAATTGGCTTAAATTTCTATTAAAAAGCTGAATAGACCCTCTCACGCTGTTACTAAACAGATCTTTCTATAGACGTTTTTTTTTTCAAAGCGGAAAATTAAAAAACAAGCAACAACAAATTAAATGGTGCTGCACGATGAGCTGATGACAAATGGAGACATCTAATGCACGTTTCTTTTATGTACCTCGTAATGTTTTTGTATGTGCGTGCATTAGGCTGGGCAAAAAAAAATATTTCCAGGCATTTCTGAATCGCGCTAAAAGCTCACAAAGTTCTTTGCTGTTTTGAAAACTTATATGAAAAAAGGTTCAAAAATACATATGTATGTCAAAAAAAGAAAAAAAATGTATTGAAGCAATCATAAAAAAAAATAATTTTTTGCAACAAAACTTTCATATATTTTTTTCTCCCAGTCTAATGTATGTTTCATAGCATGTACTTATAATAAGCCACTTAGACATTTCATGCACTGCTTGAATTCCAAATTCGCTACAACATGATTTATTCAATTCAGATGGAACTTGTAATTATATTTAATTGTACGACGCAATGAAATCAACTAAAAGTTCATTAAGCAATAATCTGCAGAGCTACTTATTCTGTCATCATCATTATGAATTCGGTTTGTGGGTAAGCCAAATGGCATGGTTGTGCATTTTGTGTGTATGTTTGTTTTTTTTTTTCAAAAGGTTGCCAAATTCAAAAGATTTTTCGCTTTCTAACAGTTATGAAGCATTGACTGAATTTTTAATAAAGCTTAAAAGCTGGAAAAATTTTGGCAGATGGTGTTGCTCATAAAAATTCGTATACTGGAAGCCAACTTTTTTAGAAAAGACAATTTGAGGTGCGGACTTTATTTACATTCTGAGACAACTTTAAAAAAAAAAAAAAAAAAAATTATTTTTAATAAAATTCTGAAATAAGCTTTTTAAAAAAACAATATTTGAAATTAGACTTTGTAATAAAATTAGAAAAAAAATTTTGGGGGAAAAAAATGGAGATAAAAAAAGAAAATCTCAAGCAAAGCTTTTAAAGAAGCTTTGAATTAAGCTCCTAAATAAAATTTTGAACTAAAAAGCTTTTTAAAAAAAATATAATCTCAAACAAACCTCTAAAAAAGCTTTAATTAAGCTCCTTAACAAAGTTTCTGTTGTAAGGTATACATTCATCTGGTCACCTTAGCATAATTATGCAAAGTAATGAGTCGGTTAACATCATCTGAGAATACTCAATTATGTTCGTATGTTAATAGTGTAAAGCTAAAAGCTATGAGTACCTAGGTATGCTGCGTCAAGTGACAAAAGGCAAAAACCAGTTTCTCACCGACCGTATAGTAAAACACAAACCTTGCTTATTATTTGTACCTAATCATCTTTATATATTCAATAAATTATTATTACTAAATATTACTTATATCGTTTTATTCTGGATCCTGATATTTCATCATGGTAGCAGAGCAAGGTTTGTGAGCAAGAAAGATTAAAAAAAAAAAATTTAATTATCACGGGTCCGAAATAGAAAATTAAAAAGTAGCACTTGGTGCGAAAAATAAAAAACTAAATTTGGAAACTAAACAAGAGCACATGGTGAACTTTAAACCAGAAAACGACGAATTAAATAAACTGAACAAACATCAATATACGCAAAATTATATTAGACACATATTTCTTGAAAACTCAAAAATTATCTTATTCCTAAAAAACGAAATAGACGAAAATATAAAAAAGAGAGAAACAATGGCTAAGCATGCAAAGATTGATGATATTTGCATTCCAATTTTCGATGGCGCAAATTTTAGTAGCTGGAAATGCAGGTTGATGACTTTGTTGGAGTATAAAGAATGTAATGAACCTGCAATGAGAGAAAAGCAAGAAAATGAAAAGGCTGAAGACTGGAAAAAAGCCGATCTAAAAGCAAAAACCATTTTAATAAGTGCCGTTTCAGATAAGCAGTTAGAATATTTGAGTGACTGCAAAACCACCCTCGAAATGATACAAAAACTTGAAAAAATGTACTCAACCAAATCTACAGCAATGCAAATAATAAACAGAAATAAATTGGATGAAGTGAAACTAAAAAACTACGATAATGTTGACGATTTTTTTAATAATTTTGAAAAGGCATGCAATGATTTAAAAGCGGCAGGTGGAAGCCTAAATGAAGAAGAAAAAATGAGATACATGATTAAGGCATTGCCACCGAGTTATAGCTACATTGGTGATTTTATAGACTTGGTACCACAAGAGCAAAAAACAGTTGACCTAATAAAATCGAAAATTCAAGAAAAAAATTTAACTAAGCCTGACTCTGAAAAGAAACCAAATGTGAGTACATTTAATGTTAAGACCAAAGGAACCTGTTATCATTGTGGAAAAACAGGGCATTGGGCCAAAGACTGTTGGCATGGTCAGAAAAATATCAACGCCGGTGAAAGCATGCAAAGTAGCCGGATGAGATATGCTCAAAGAGGGCGAGGTTCACACAGAAACAACAGAGGTGGAGCACAACAAAGTAGCGGTCGAGGCGGAGGGTCAAGGCAGCAAAAAGCGCGGAACGACGAACAATATGGGTCAACAAAAGAAGCATGGGCAGCACAAGTAGTAGGTGTAAATGTGAATCACGTAGATTTACCTGAGCATAAACAGCCGAATGAAATTGAGTGGTTATTGGACAGTGGTTGTACTGATCACATTGTAAATAATGAAAGGTATTTTTTAAATTGTATCGATTTAGAGAAACCAATTGATGTAAAACTGCCCGACGATAAAACTTTAAAAGCTACAAAGATAGGAACGGTTAAAACTTACTTTAAAACCTACTATAACGAAATAGAAGTCGATTTAGCAAATGTTTATTATGTGGAAGGTATTAAGAGAAATTTATTAAGCTTTTCAAAAATAAGTAAATATAACAAAATAATAGCGAGAAATGATGTTGCAAAAATTTATAACAAAAACAATAAGCTAATAGCAGTAGCAAACGAAAAAGATGGCTTGTACTGTATGAAAAGTTTTCTTAACACGAATAACCCTAAAAATAAAAGTAATGCTTCTATAAATTTAGTGAAGATTTCAGAAAAAGAAAAATGGCATAAGGCTCTTGGCCATATAAATTTTCAATACTTAAATAAACTAGTAAAAGATAAATTGGTGGAAGGTTTGCCAGATGGACTAGAAACAAATGATATGAAATGCGCAAATTGTATACAAAGTAAAATGACAAATATGCCATTTGAGAATAATCGAACACATGCAACTGAAATATTAGAATTAATTCATACCGATTTAAATGGGCCGCATAAAACAACGGGTTATTGCGGGGAAAAATATTTTCTAACTTTTATTGACGATTTTAGCAAATGTGCTAAAATGTATTGCATTAAAAATAAATCAGACACAGCAAGTTGTTTCATAGAGTATGTAAATTTAGTTGAAAATCAATTCAATAAGTGTATTAAAAAATTACAATGCGACAATGGGGGAGAATATTTAAATAAAGAAATTTATAATTTTGCCAAACACAAAGGTATTGAAATTTTACCTTGTCCACCTTATGTGCATGAGTTAAATGGCGTAGCTGAACGCTACAATAGATCGGCAATGGATATGGGCAGATGTCTGGCAAGAGAAGCAAAAATACACAACAGATATTGGCCAGAAATAATGACAACTGTTTCCTATTTAAAAAATCGTACAATAGCTAACACACAACTCCATAAAACTCCATATGAAATATTTTTTGGTAAAAAACCGAATGTTAGTCACTTAAAGATCTATGGCAGTAAAGTGTTTGTAAGAGTACCAGAAGTATTGAGGAAAAGCAAATGGGACGATAAGGCACAAGTAGGAGTACTAGTGGGGTATAAAAATAATTGTTATAGGGTTCTTATTGGAAATAAAGTTATCAATGCCAGACATGTACGAGTTATAGAAAATGAAACAGAGTTAATTTGCTTAGGAAAAGAAAATGAAAGTCTCGTGCATTTAAGTTTGGAAGATGAAAATGAAATTAATGATATTAGTGGTGAAAGGGAAAACATTAATGATAACACACTTAATCAAATACCCTCTGAACCTACCCCAGAACCGTGTAGCGAAAAAGAAAATAATTTTGAAGATACAAACAAAAATAGTAATTTACAAGAAGTAGAGAAAAAGGAGCAAAACCTCTTATTCGGAAGAACCTCACAACGAAATAAACGTCCAGTAAATAGATTCGGTAGTCCTGTTACGCATTATATTTACGTGAATTATGTTAATGCAAATATACCTAATACCTTTGATGAGGCTATAAATTGTGATGAAAATAAAGAATGGAAAAAAGCAATGGATTCAGAAATGAATACTATAAATAAGAATAAAACGTGGATTGTTGTTGATAAGCCTAAGGGTAAACAAATAATTGATACGAAATGGGTATATAAAAAGAAAAATAACAATACTTATAAAGCTAGGCTAGTCGCCAGAGGTTTTCAGCAAAAAGAAACTATTGAAAATGTATACTCCCCAGTAGGGAAAGCTCAAACATTAAAAATATTGCTTTGTTTTTGTTGTGTGAATCATTTGGAAATTGAACAAATGGATTTTGATTCTGCATATTTGAATGGTTGGCTAAAATCGGAAGTATATATTTATGAACCACAGGGCTATGAAACTGGACAAAACAAAGTATGTAAATTGCAAAAAGCTCTTTATGGTTTAGGAGAAAGTCCAAGAGCTTGGTATGAGCATTTAAATCAATTTATGACAAAATTAGGCTTTATAAGAAGTAATTATGATTATTGTTTGTACGTTAAAGATCAAAACAAAGATCCAATATACATTTTAATATTTGTTGACGATATGTTGATTTGCTGCAAAGACTTAAAGAAAATCAAGGAAATAAAAGAAAATCTTAAGAAAAATTTTTCAATGAAAGACATGGGAAAAGTTACTAATTACATAGGCATCGACATAACGTATAGTAATGATAAAAGTAAAATAACCTTGAGCCAAACTAAGTATATTGAGTCCTTGGCGGTAAAATATAAATTAGAAAATACAAGGTTGTATGATACCCCAATGGAAAGTAAACTAAAATTAGAGCAATCTAGTGAGATAAATGAAGGAATAAAATATAGAAATTTGATAGGTGAGCTGTTGTATATTAGTGCCGGTACGAGACCGGACATTGCATATAGTGTAAATTATTTAAGTAGGTATCAGAGTTGCTACAATGAAACACATTTTAAGTACGCGCTATGGGTTTTAAAATACTTATATAAAACAAAAGATTTGAAATTAACATATTTTGATAATTTAGAAAGCAGAACTCTTGATTGCATGGTTGATTCTGATTTCGCAGGCGACAACATTGATAGGAAATCAACTACAGGTTTCATTATTAGATTGTATGGAAATTTAGTTTTTTGGAAAACACACAAACAAAATAAAGTAACTAAATGTTCTACATTTGCTGAGTATACAGCACTGTCAGAAGCAGTGACTGAAGTGTTGTTTGTAAGAAACTTGTTGAACGATGTTTTCAAATTATCACTAGAAAAACCTATCAAAATATTTGAAGATAACTCAGGCGCAATAGCCATAGGAAAGTTTGGAAATTTCACTAAAAACTCTAAGCACATTGAGGTACAATATCATTATATAAACGAGAATTATGAAAACGGTTTAATAGATATAGTCAAGATCGAGTCCGGGTATAATCTGGCAGATTTTCTAACTAAAAGTCTGGATAAAGCAAATTTTGTGAAAAATAGAGCAAATTTAAATTTGATTTGAAAAATTAAGAATACTAACTGATGTTAAATTACTGTACAAAATTTTGAAATTGTAAAATAATGAAGTCTGCATAAAACAAAATTTAGTTAAAAATATAAAATAAAAGTAAAATTTAATTTGAAAAATGTAGCATATTAACTGATACTGAATTACTGTTAAAAATCCTTGAATTGTAAAATAGCACTAAGTCTAGATTTACAAGGTGACCAACATTAATGTAAGGAGGTGTGTTGTAAGGTATACATTCATCTGGTCACCTTAGCATAATTATGCAAAGTAATGAGTCGGTTAACATCATCTGAGAATACTCAATTATGTTCGTATGTTAATAGTGTAAAGCTAAAAGCTATGAGTACCTAGGTATGCTGCGTCAAGTGACAAAAGGCAAAAACCAGTTTCTCACCGACCGTATAGTAAAACACAAACCTTGCTTATTATTTGTACCTAATCATCTTTATATATTCAATAAATTATTATTACTAAATATTACTTATATCGTTTTATTCTGGATCCTGATATTTCATCAGTTTCAAACTCAAAAGCTTTTAAAAAAAAAATTTAATATATAAACGACATTTTCAATTAAATTCAGAAACAAAGGGGTTTTTTAAAAAAGACAAAATTTGACACAGGGCTTTTGTTAGCTACAAAATTCTGAAACAAAAGCTATTTAAAAAATATCAGATATGACACTTTCAATAAAATTCTGAAACAAAGTTTTTTTTTTTTTTCAAAAAGAAAAAATGATATTGGACTTTTATCATTAAACTCTCAGGTGAAGCTTTTTCAAAAGAAAAAAACTTAGTGCTTTTTTAATTAAATTCAAAAGACAGCGCGTCTTTTACAAAAGAAATTCTGAAAAAAAGTTGAGATAGAACTTTTTTAATAAAATTCTGAAACAAAGCTATTTGAAAAAGTCTTGTATAACTGTTGTTGTTGTTGTTGTAACGCCACGTAGCCCTGCCTAGGTAGTCAGTATCTACCCAATATTGTCATCAGGCTCTTCTAACGGAAGTCCTAGAAACCTAGCGGCTTCGACAGGGGCGGACCAGAGGGATATGGGTGTTAGAAGAGTAGGCTCAGCTGAGCAGACGAAAAGGTGGTTAGTATTATGGGGGGACAAGCCACATGCCGGACAAACATTAGGCAAGTCGGGGTTCAGTCTGGATAGGTAAGAGTTTAACCTATTACAATATCCAGACCGGAGTTGGGCCAGCATCACTCTAGTCTCCCTAGGCAGCCCGCGCTCCTCTTCGGCAACGAGTTGTTGCCTGAAGAACGGCGTTCGCTACCCCCCTGCCTAAACCGTCAGCGAACGCCAGCGAACTCCGTTCGGGTATAACTCTTGTATAACAGTTCTGAAAAAGCTTTTATTTCTCAAAAAAAAAATTTAAAATTATTTCCTACTCAGAATAATAAAATTCTAAAAAAGCTTCTTTGAACAAATTTTAATAACATTCTAAAAAGAAAAAATTTGTGGCAAAGTTTATTTTTATTTGAAAAAAAAATAAATAATTTAAAAAAGACTTTTTTAAAACAAAATTTATCTTTTCAAAAAAATGCAAAAAATTTTTATTGAAATTCTGAAGCAAAAATTTCTAACAAAAAAATAAGGTAATACTTTTCAATAAAATTAGGAAACAAGGTTTATTTTCAAGAAAAAAAAATTAGTTAGGACTTTCTGTAACAAAATTTTGAAATAAAAACACAACACTTCCAGTCACTCAGTTTTGCCGGCTTCGCTGGCTGGGTCCAGAAGACATTCTTAACGGTACACGCCGCTGGAAGCGGACGAAGAGAAAGACCGGCATTCCGATGGGAGGATCAAGTAGAGACTCATTTGGAAAATATAAAACGTTAATTTTCATTTAATATTCCCAATTGCGTGACCCACATTGACCATTCAAGAAAAGTAATTTAACGCTAAAAGTAATAAAAACAAATTTGTATGCATGAAATTGTTAATACATATATTTAATAGAGAGATAAATTGAGCAACACCCAATACATGTCACGCACCAATTATTGTTACCAATTTGTTCAAGAAGTTTACGTTTGCTTATTTGAACTTTGTTGTTTATTTTTTTTCTTGATTGGCTACTTTGTTTTGGGATCTCTTGACTTCTTGCTTCTTTCACAGGTGTGTTGACTTTTGTCAAATATAATCAAGTAGAACCTTATTGGCAGTTACAAAGATACATATGTATATACATAAGTACCGTTATATTTATGTAGTATGTATTAGCTATGAATATTAGCAGCACGCATGTTCGCTTATCTTAACAACTTCCCTGGCCCCATACAAAGGGCGTTGTGAATGCCCCACGTCCACTAGTTTTTTGTATTGCTTAACTGAGTAATAGGAAAATATATTATAAAATATTATTTTTATAAATAATTTTGTGAGTCAAATGTGACTCATCAACGTAGCAAAAAAAAAACCATGTTTACCACTTTTACCATATAGGACCTCCTTCTGTAAGTTGTATAGAAAAATGAGTCACATGTGACTCACGAACTTAGTTCAATACACTCTAGTGAGTCACATATGACTCATTGTACAGGGAAGTTGTTAAGTTGCTTGATGCTTACAAAGAAGTTTATTGCGGGTGCGGGTGGAAGCTGTTGAATTTGCATACATTAGCAGTAATGTATGCTCCAAAAGCTAATTATTTCTGTCGAAACATAAAAAGCGCACAATTTCATGCCCCGTTTAATACTTTCTTTTTTTGATAGAAAGCGACAACTTTTAAAAAACTGGAGGCAATTACATTATTAATTTTCAAATTGGAAGGTGAAAGTTACACATTTATTTTGAAGAAGCTCAAGAGCGAGTCAACAGAATTCGTTGTAATACTTTTTCTTTTTGCCTTCTAAAAGCTTCTCAAAAAATTGCGCAATAACGTACACTTTGTTATTTCTTTACTACTCAGCCCAAAACAAGTGGAACCCAACAAAGAAGCTCAAGTCTGTGCCAGCGCAAGTAATCTGATCGCGCGTGTTCAGTGTCAAATGTGATGTGAGAACGTTGATATGACCTGCATTTAACCCACTACTGCGACAATTCATGGGAAGTATGTGACAAGAACAGAAGCAGCAAAAGCATAACAAATTATAATAACAACAACACATTACACCAGAACATATGTACATTTATACGAGTATCCATATAGTCTTTAATATATTTAAAATCTGATGGCCTGTCTCTCGGGCACGTGTAAGAAAAAGCGACTGTAAATAATTTTGCATATCAAAATAAATGAAAGCAGGAGCCATAATCGTAGCAAAATGAGTCCACGTGAATTTCGAGCAAATGTAAAAAAAAAAATGCTGACCACCGCTTTTGTTTGCTGAAGATGAATGAAGTGAATGCCAGTATTGTGTATGCCACCTAGTGGTTCCATTGAATTATACACAATACAGCGAATTTGTGCGATGCAAGAAGGTGGATTTACATTTCAAGCAGACAGCATGGCGGCGAGTGATTGCATCAGCCACATATGTATGTGAAAACCGATGTGCATATGAATCGAGAAAAACTGAAAGCAAAATATAAAATAAAATAAAATAAAATAAAATCAAAAAAAATAAAATAAAATAAAATAAAATAAAATAAAATAAAATAAAATAAAATAAAATAAAATAAAATAAAATAAAATAAAATAAAATAAATTAAAATGAAATAAAATAAAATAAAATAAAATAAAATAAAATAAAATAAAATAAAATACAATAAAATAAAATAAAATAAAATAAAATAAAATAAAATAAAATAAAATAAAATAAAATAAAATAAAATAAAATAAAATAAAATAAAATAAAATAAAATAAAATAAAATAAAATTAAATTAAATTAAATTAAATTAAATTAAATTAAATTAACTTAAATTAAATTAAATTAAAATAAATAAAATAAAATAATATAAAATTAAATAAAATAAAATAAAATAAAATAAAATAAAATAAAATAAAATAAAATAAAATAAAATAAAATAAAATAAAATAAAATAAAATAAAATAAAATAAAATAAAATAAAATAAAATAAAATAAAATAAAATAAAATAAAATAAAATAAATTAAAATGAAATAAAATAAAATAAAATAAAATAAAATAAAATAAAATAAAATAAAATAAAATAAAATAAAATAAAATACAATAAAATAAAATAAAATAAAATAAAATAAAATAAAATAAAATAAAATAAAATAAAATAAAATAAAATAAAATAAAATAAAATAAAATAAAATAAAATAAAATTAAATTAAATTAAATTAAATTAAATTAAATTAAATTAAATTAAATTAAATTAACTTAAATTAAATTAAATTAAAATAAATAAAATAAAATAAAATAAAATTAAATAAAATAAAATAAAATAAAATAAAATAAAATAAAATAAAATAAAATAAAATAAAATAAAATAAAATAAAATAAAATAAAATAAAATAAAATAAAATAAAATAAAATAAAATAAAATAAAATAAAATTAAATTAACTTAAATTAAATTTAAATAAATAAAATAAAATAAAATTAAATTAAATTAAATTAAATAAAATTAAATAAAATAAAATAAAATAAAATAAAATAAAATAAAATAAAATAAAATAAAATTAAATAAAATAAAATTAAATAAAATAAAATAAAATAAAATAAAATAAAATAAAATAAAATAAAATAAAATAAAATTAAATTAAATTAAATTAAATTAAATTTAATTAAATTAACTTAAATTAAATTAAAATAAATAAAATAAAATAAAATAAAATAAAATAAAATAAAATTAAATTAAATTAAATTAAATTAAATTAAATAAAAAATATAAAAAAAAATAACAGAATAAGATAAAATCAATTAAATTTAAATAAATAAATTATTGAAAGGCTCATAGTACATGTACGTCTCAATTATTTATGCGTCTCACTTTCCACAAAATTTACTTGAATCAATTTTGTTGCAATTTCTCTAAAGACTCCTCCACTCAAAATTTCACATTATAATTTTTTTTTTTTTTTTTTGCAAAATAATTGAAATTTATTTATTTGTCTTCACGCGCCTACATATCCTTTCACAATCGCTACTGTCACAATGCATTTTATATTTTGGCTGAAATAAGCGGCACAAAGGGGCAACAATGAATATCTTTAAGAAAGCAAAAATTTTGAAAAATCAGGGATCGAAGTTGGCAGTATTTTTTTTAAAAGTTAATTCACAAATTTGTTTAAAAAGGGTTTGGCTCTTGTATGCTATTTTATTGATGAATGACCGAGCTCAGCACTTAAGCTGAGAAATATTCTTAAGTCTGCTTTTAGTGGTTCGAAAACTCATAACCATTTACGTTCCCTACAAAAAATTGAAGCATACAAATGTGTCTGCAAAGTTTCTGTGCCACCCACTCCAGCTTTTCTATGTAAGCATCATCGCTTTACCCTAGCGGCTTATTGACTGCCTTATGGGTTGTGGGCACATTACTCGGCAAATTGCCAAAAGTAAAATTTTTTCTTTCTTTTTTTTTCAAAAAAAAAATAAAAATTTCCAAGTCGACATTTAACAATTGCTAAAGGCGCTGTGGAAATTTACGACTACTTGCACAACAATACAAATAAATGAAATATTTAGATATGGTCTTGCACTCTTTTGTGCTCATTTAGCTTTAGCTTTTGTAGATCTATTGCACAATACAAATATGAAGATGGCTGTTGTAATAAATTTTTGTTATTATATGACAACAACAAATACCATTTATAATTTCAATGAGTAATGGCATTAGTTGGGCCAAAGTGTCAGTTGGTCGCATGCACCTGAACGCGGTCACACAATGAGCTTGCGGTAGCGAGTTTGATGCTCAACCGGCGACATCCGAAACGAATGCTGCGTACTTGAACGTTGTGATGATGATTTGAGTTTAATAACAATTTTTAAATGTATGCAGCACATACCATATCACATAACAATTATGTTGATGCGTTTTTAAATACTTTAGGCAATTTTTTTTTGTAAAAACTTAGCGACTTGTGAATAAATAACAAGATACATTTTTTTTTTTAAATTTGAAATTTTTTTTAAAAATCAATGCGAGAAATTTACCAAAATTTTAAGCGCCGATAAAAAGCCTATTTTTTTCGAAGGCATTTAGCGACTTGTGAATAAAATAAAAAATTAAAATTTTTTTTTTTAAATTTTAAATTTCTTTAAAAAGTCATATGTATATATAAATTTTAAGCGCTGATGACTAGCCGATTTTTTTCGTAAGCGCTTAGGGACTTGTGAATTAAATAACAAAATAATTTTTTTTTTTCTGAAATTTTAAATTTCTTTTAAAAATTAAATGTAAATTTGCCGCTTGCCAGAAAGTCACCAGCATTTTAATTGCTGATTTTTTTCGTAAGCACTAAGCGATTTGTAAATAAAATAAAAAATTGAGATATTTTTTTTTTTAAATTTTAGATTTCTTTTAAAACTAAAATATGAAGTTGTAGCTTGCGAGAAAGTAACCAACATTTTAAGCGCTGATAGCTAGCAAATTTTTTTTGAAAGCATTAAGCGACTTGTGAATAAAATAACAAAATTTTTTCTTTTTTTCAAACATTTGCAGTTTCCTTTGAAAATCATATGTACCATTCTCGCTAGTAAGGAAAAAACCAAAATTGTGGCCGCCGATAATTAGCGAATTTTTTTCCGTAAGCATTTAGCGACTTGTGAATAAAATAAAAAATAAAGTTATTTTTTTGAAATTTTAAATTTCTTGTAAAACTAAAATATGAAGTTCTCGCTTGCAAGAAAGTAACCAACATTTTAAGCGCTGATAGCTAGCAAATTTTTTTTGAAAGCATTAAGCGACTTGTGAATAAAATAAAAAATAAATTAATTTTTTTGAAATTTTAAATTTCTTTTAAAAATCAAATACCAACTTGTCGCTTGCTTAGAGGAACCAAAAATTTTACTGCTTATAATTTTTGCATCTTGTGAGTTTTTTTTTTAAATCAAATATGTTTTCCTGCAATCAAAAAAAATTAAGCTAGCAACAACTTTTCATCTTCTTTCTCATTTTTCTTTCAGCTCAAAAAAGTTCTGACATCTTAATTATCTAGTAACTTATGCACAATTTCATAACGCAGCGCTCAAAAAAAACTTTCAGCCTAGCAACAACCACCTTGCTGACAGTTAATGCTTGAGCCTTTCTAAAATACTTTAATAGACGACGCATAAAATTGAAGTCCTAAATGCTTAAAAAAGAATAAAAAGTTTTCAGAGTTAAGGCACAAGCCAGACAGCTAATCATGCAATACAGTAGCCACACTGCCCCACCAACCAAAAGCACGAAAAAAATTCACACACATAAACAGAAAAAATTCTAACAAACCAACCAGTAAACTAATTTCGCCGCATGTGGTTTGAAAACTTTTGACTTCAGCAAAGATGACGCAACTGCAGCTGGGTTGCTTTCATCTCATACAAAAAAAAGGATTGCTGTTGACCCCCATTTTGGTAGCAAACAAGAAAAAGTTGAGAAAAGAATATATGATGGGAGCACATCACAATGATCTATATACGGAAAAAAAATATTAAAAGCTTATATAAAAGCTTAGTAAGACATGTGAGCATTTTATACGCATTTACATCTGCGTTTGCGAATAAAAAAATGGGCATCGGTAATTAAACTATTTCGTCTGTGGACATTTTGCTTATCACGCTTGAAGGAGAAAATTGAAATGAGCAATCAATCTAAGATATGTTTGAAACTACCTGCAGATCTACGCTAAGACATAATCTCATGACTCCGACTATGATTTCTGACTACCTAGTTTTTCTAATATTTTTTTTAACGCTTTATAAACTTTCAGCAACACGGTACCAAATAGCGGTTGTGAAATCAACGCACGATGCACGCAAAAGCGGCAAGTGTGTATTTTGTGTATGAGGATGAGAGGAAGATACCCACCAAGAAAATGTTAGCGATAATATCTTTATGTAACAAAACTGTTACAGGTCGAAGCCCGTAAATTTCAGATTTTCAAGAAAAAGTGATAATAGAGATAATTATTTAGCAAAAAGCGAGTTTATTGTAAATTAGTAGATTTTTTTTCATAAGCACTTAGCGAGTTGTGTATAAAAAATAACAAAATTAAACTTTTTCAAGCATTGAAGTTTTAGTTAAATCAAAAATTGAGGGTTGCAATATAGTAGCCAGCAAAATTCTGAGCGCTTATCATTGAAATGTTATCTGTGGTTAAAATATTTTTTTTTTTCACAAGCACTTAGCGACTTGTGCATAAAAAATAACAAAATTAACTTTTTTCTTGCAAACTTTGAAGATTTAATTGAAAATCAAATGAAAAACTGTCGGTTGCAATATAGCTCTAATATTTTATAAATGTAAACGGCGGCCACCGTGGTGTGGAGGTAGTGTTGTCGGCGTACCACACCGAAGGTCCGGGATCAAGCCCTGGTACAGGTTACATCAAAAAGTGGTTTGAAAAAGTTTTTCAAAACGGGGTCGCCCCTCGGCAGTGGTTTGACAAACTCTCCGAGTGTATTTCTGCCATGAAAGGCTTCTCAGCAAAAATTCATCTGCCTTGTAGATGCCGTTCGGAGTCGGCGAAAAACCGTAGGTCCCGCCAATTTGTAGGAAAAATTTCAAAGCGGCACACCACAAATTGGAAGAGAAGCTTGGCGCAAAAATCTCCTAGGAGGTTGATGATATAACTGTTGTATATCGCGCCATATATATATATATATATATATATATGTAGATTCGTGTGAGTAAAAGTAAAATTATCTACATTATCTAGTTAAACAACAAACATTTTTATAAAAATACTCCCGTTATAAAATAATGTAATATCGAAAAAAATGGGAAATACCGCCATTTTTGAAAGACTTTGCAAATCACTCGGTCTCATGCTGTAAGCACTTTGCTCACATGCAATAAGCCTAACATAAGGTGTACATTTTATAGTGGGAGCTTATGCTGTAAAGATTCAAAGGGAGATGATATGTAGCGACTGCGTATACAAAAAAAAAAACAGAAAAAGAGCACGAAGATGACGGCTTGGCAACAGTCTCATAAAATGTTCTGAGCTAAAGAATTTCTGCAGCAAAAGTTGTGACTACAAATACATGCATATTTACGGTAATGTGGGGGCATGCATGTTAGTATGTATGTGGTACCCTGTAGTCAAAGCAACTAGTTTCTAAGCTGCTAAAGAATAATTACTAACACCAATTCTAACTAGAAAGCCAACTGTGTCTCTATCATACCAGAAAATCCGCGAAAGCTTCGCCGGAAGTAAAGATCGATTATTTATTCACTAGTCTGTTTCGATTAAATGTGTAAAATTAGTAACCGAATTATTTAAATATGATTTTTATTAATTAATAATATATGAAAAAAAATCGATAGTAAAAAAATCGATTAAATTAAACGTCGATTATTTATCTACAATTGGAGTTTGATACAAATGTTTATGCCTAGTTTAACTACCCGCTGTTTCCAATTTAATAGATAGATGCTTAAGAAAAATAATCGAAGAAAAATCGATTATTTATTTACATACATAATTCGATTAAAATTTGTAATTCTACTATTCGAATTAGCGAAGGCAGAGTTTTTCCATTACTTCGATTAAAATGTGGAGCTCCAATAATCAGACTTACAAAAATCGGTGTTTACCAAATATGAAATCGATAATTTATAAAAAAAATCGATTACATAAAAATCGATTATTCAGTCACAACTCTACTTTCATCAAATATGCAAAAGTCTAATTATCGAAATAGTGAAAATCGTTTTTGTTGTTGTTATTTTTAGTGATGTTTACGATAAACAAAAACGATTGAAGGAAAAATCGATAATTAATAAAACATTAAATTTAAAAAAAATTCCCGATAAATACGGAAGGGGTCGAATTATAAAAATACAATATATATCAAATTCTAAGATAAACGTTTAGTAACCCAATGGTGAAAGTTTCATTCGATTCAGTTAAGCAGTTTTTGAGTGATAAGCGAACAAACATACAGATAAACAAACAATGGATGCTATTCTTGAATAACTGCAATGTGTAGGCTTGTAGGGTTTGAAAGAGACGACGTTTTCAACTCCAAACTCTCTGTCTCCCCTCTCTCTCTCTCTCTAAAACTTTTTTTTAAATTTTTTTATTTTTTTTCGAAGCAGCTTTAGACGCATCAAAAAATTCTAGTTGTAAACTAGTATTTCTGCTGACTAGTTGCGCGTTTCACTGCATAACTAATACACTGTTATAAGCACGTACCATTTAGTTATATTATATCAGCTACCTCTTTTTCTTGTTTTTGTACACTCCACGTTTGGGGTCACACAGAAGTCGATAGTTTAAGTAAATTTATGAATGTACGCGGCACATGCGATGCGACTAAAATGTGTGCGGCAATTTACTTTAACTTATTTAATTTAGTACTAAAGCTCAGGTTACCAGGGTAAATGTATCTACTCTAATATTAATAGAGTACATACGAAGATAACGCTAAATGGGCGCCGAGGTAAATGAAAAAGCTTGCAAATATCTCGCACGAGTCTCTAACTAAATTATAGTTTTTAAGTTGACATCTTGACTTGCGCAATTTTAGAATTGGTTTCTTTTTGTAATACGATTTTATTACACAATAGAAATTCATGCTTATAATTTTACAATAACAATTCTTTAGACATAACCTGTAGGGAAGTGGACATTTTCCAAACTAAGCAGAGATGTGTCCTAGAGTGGGAAAAATTGGTTACTCAGTAGTTGGTGGAAATACGATTTGTATGATTAAAAAAATGTATTAAATGAATCGATAATTAAAAAAAGTATCGATTAAAAAAATCGATTACAAAAAATATCGGAAAATATTTTTAAGATTAAAAAAATTAAAAAAAAAAAAATCGATAATTCAAAAAAATGATCGATTAAAAAATCGATAAACAAAATATATCGGGACTAAAAACCAATCGATTGTAATATGTTAATCTAATAATCGATTTATTGAAACACAAAATTTACTATTAATAAAGTGTATTGTAAAAAATCGATAGTTAAAAGAAATAATGTTTTAAATTAAAAATCATCAAGAGATACAATCGAATAATAAAAAAATCGATTATTTTTACACTGGTCCGTCTCGATTAAAATGTGTAATTCCAATTACCGATTTAATAAAATTCGATTTTTACCAGGAATAAAATATTAGAAAAAATCGATAAAAAAACCTTAATTCGTTTTAAATTCGTAAATCTATTTTTTTGCTCGTTGTTTACAGTTTATACGAAACTTGACTCACAAAACTTGTCGAAGAAAATAAAAATCAATCATTTATTTGTCGATGCTTATCAGCAGTGTAATCGATCAAAAAAAAATCGATAACTAAAAAATAATCGATTAAAATAAACATAGAGTATTAGTAACTGTAATAATCGAAAAAATTAAAATCTATTTTTACTTAATTAGTTTAAAAGTAATCGATTAATTGTCGATGTTTATAAGCAGTGAAATCGATAAAAAAATCGACGCCTAAAAAATAATCGATTAAAGTAAAAATTGATTATTTATTCATAACTTACTTATTAGATTATTATCGAAGTAACAAAAATCGATATTTATCAACTCAAAAATTGATAATAATCGATTACGTAAAAAACGAGTATTTACTCACAACCCTACTTCGAATAAAATATGTACATACATACATATGTGAGTCTAAGCCTTAAAGTAGTCAAAATCGATGCTGTTTTTGTTTGTAGGGATGTTTACTATGAAAAAGAGTTTTACAAAAAAATTTATAATAAATTCCTTAATTGTGATTTTTGATTTTCTAGAGGGACATTTTATTCTGTATTTATATATACACTCGTAGTTTATTTATCCACTTAACTGCATACTATATTCAAATAGTTTCCCCCTTTTAATAGTTTTCTTTCTTTATTTGCAGTCACGTACGTGCAATTTGGTAAATTTATAAATGAGATAAACAAAAGCTGAAACACAAAACAATTATTACGAAAAACATCAATAAAGGATTTGGAACAAAAAAAATAGTAAAACAAAAACAAAAGCTATGGTGAGTAGGAGAGAAATAAAATAGTAGTTAAGTTTAGGTTTTAATACAGATACGAACAAAGAGGGAGATTTTTTTGGAATGTCAAGAAAGTGGGGAGAATAAGAAATTGACGCACTCATACTTTCCTGCTACAACTTCGAGAATACTTAGTTAGTAATAGTAGAACCGAATTAGTTTGTCCTGGGCGATAGAGTTCACTTTGTCTTCCTGTAAACCGATTTTCTTGTTATTCTACTTCTTTTCATATGCCTTGGATGGACTTTAACTTCTGGCTTTTAAAATTTTGAAGTAAAAAAAAGATTTTAATTATTTCTAGCCACTCTTCCAAATTTTTCTAAAATTTCCAAATCACTGAAAACTTCACGCACTTTTTCTCTAAAATAAAAATCTCTTCTTCATATTGTCTATTGTTGTGTTCAACTTGTTCTACCCTTGCTCGAATCAAATTCAAGTTCTTGAACCTTACTGCGTACTTAATAACTTTCTATTGTTATGCTATTTTCGTATAATAAATAAATTACTAAAATGCGCTTTTCAAGTTTTTCTAACAACGCACCCTTTCCAACAATGAACGTCATAAGCGCACAATTACAACAACCATGCAACTTACACCCCCGTTTGTTGCGCTTCTAAAAGAAAGTTAAAAGTCGCAAACAAAAAAAAAAACAAAAAAACAATGAAATAAGAATTTATGATGCGGCAGCCATAACAGGAAGCAGGAAATTAAATTAATTAATTTTCATTTTATAGTCAAGTAAGAAATTGCAGTAAAAATGGAAAAAGGTATATACATAGTCTAGCTTTGACTTCGGGGCTTTAAGGGAAATAAAAACGCACAATTTTTATTTTCAAACCTCATTTTAGTGCAAAAAATTTTGATCTCACTTGTTTTTCCATTTTCACTGCCTACTTTTAGGCGCACACCAAGAAATTAAATTCTAAAATACCACTTCAAATGTAACATTTTAACAACAACACTTCGTTCACTGTATTTCCTTATTCGCTGCCGCTCACGCTCAGTTCCCTGATTTTATATCCCTAAATTCTCCACCAACTTATATATTGCATACTTTTAGGCGTATTCATGTAAAATTATTTCAAAAGTTATATACAAAAAGTTTTGTAACAATTTTTTCGTGGTAACTAGCTTATCACTCTCAATAACCATGACAACGCTATAAGCGCTTGCACTACATTGTTGTTTTTGTTGTTTTTCTTTGGTCTATCATACATAAAATGTAGATTTTATTGGCTTTGTTGCATGCACAACTAATTTAAACCATTATCTTTGCCACATGCCATCTTCATAGCTGCCACACACACACACACACTCACACATACAATTGTTAAATTGATGCTTTGCATATGCCACATACTACATATTGCATGCCACACTCATCAGTAAACTTTTTATTGTGGGAAAAAGTTTTAAATTTTTGCAAAATTATTGAAGTTTAAACTTTAATTTCTTAGGTGGTAAAATTCAAAGAAAAACAAGTAAGGAAAGGGCTGTCTTCGGCTGTGCCGAAGGCTTTATACCTTTCATGAATACGCACAATTTTTCTAAGTGTCCGATCCTTACTTACAATTACTTACAAACTCTCCAAAACTGTTAACTTAAAAATACATAGCCAAACCACATTTATCGTAGCAATCGGTATTATGGGAGCTATATGTTATGTAAGTCCGATCTGTATGATTTTCACTACACACATCACATATATAATAAGTACCAAACCTGCAAAATTTTACGTTTCTAGCTTTCTATTTGCAACATTTATAGACCAAAACCCATTTATCGAAACTATCGATTATATGGGAGCTATATGTTTTATGTGTCCGATCTGTGTGATTTTCACTACACAAGTTACAAATATAATATGTACTAAACCTGCAAAATTTCGCTCTCATAGCTTTTTGATTGCACGAGTTATAGGCCAAAACCCATTTATCGGAACTATCGATTGTATGGGAGCTATGCGTTATGTAAGTCCGATCTGTATGATTTTCACTACACACATCACATATATAATAAGTACCAAACCTGCAAAATTTTACGTTTCTAGGTTTCTATTTGCAACATTTATAGCCCAAAACCCGTTTATCGGAACAATCGATTGTATGGGAGCTATACCTTGTATCAGTCCGATCTTGCTGGTTCCGACAAATGATTAATCCTATGCAAAATGGCGCCTGCTTGCAAAATTTCATAAAGATATCTCTAAAACTGAGGGACTAGTTTGCGTTCAAACAGACGGACGGACAGACGGACAGACGGACAGACGGACATGGCTAAATCAACTCATCTCGTCGCCCTGATCATTTCGGTATACTTAATGGTGGGTCTATCTCTTCTTCTTCTCACACTTACAAACATCGGACCAAAGTTATAATACCATTTCATGTTCATGAAAGGTATAATGAAAAGAGAAAACGAGTTAAAAAATTTACGAAAGTAAGAAAGAGATAAATATATAAAATCGTTAGTTCAGTTAGTATGCGTTTTCGTTGCTAACGGAAGATAAAACAGTTTGCTAAAAGTCGATAATACAGTTGCCAAAATGTAGAGAAAATTTCAGCAAAAAACTTGGCAGCACTAAAGAAATTAACAGAGCAAATGAGTGTGAAAATTAACTACGCTTAGCGCAATAGGAAGCTCTGGAAGTAAGAAAGAGATAAATATATAAAATCATAATTCAGTTATAAAACAGTTGCCAAAATGTAGAGAAAAGTTCATCAAAAAACTTAGTAGCACCGAAGAACATATAACAACGCATAATAATATGCTTTGGAAGCACTAATTTTATTCGCCGCTATTTCAAAGTAGATACTGAAAACAAGCTACCTGTTGGTACTTTTCGTTGCTATGGGAAGATAAAACAGTTTGCTAGAAGTCGATAAAACAGTTTCCAAAATGTAGACAATATTTAAACAAAAACTTGGCAGCACCAAAGAACACATAACATCATACTTTGGAAGCACTAATTATATACATATGTCACTATTTCAAAGTAGATACTGAAAACAAACCACATACTAGTTACCTTGTACCCTAAGCACAACCAGGTATAAAAATCCAAAGGTGTGTTCTGTGAAGGAGTTTCTTATTTTCCTTCCCCTAATTTGTTTACATTTTACGAAGTGCAATAACATTTTTAATTGTTTGCGCATATAATAAGATTTTCATTTTAAATATTTTATTATTTTCTACATTTTCTTCTTTATTGTTGTTTTTGCATGCTTATTTTCTTGCTAGCGCCTATGTTATGTTAACTCTGACATAACTAAACAAACAGCCTGTACAAACATATTTCGTTTTGTTGTTAACAATGCAAACAACTCAACTAAACAGCTCTAAGAATTCCTGTGCGGGCGTTACGAAGAGCTTTTGTTAAAACAAGCTGTATTCTTTTATTGATCACGTTGCAAAAGAAGAGGTATTCACATATAACGTTTGCTTATAACGCCTTTCTTTGAATGAGTGGCGTATAAAATTAGTGCTGCCAAGTTTTATGATGAAGTGTTAGATATATTTTTTAAAACTGTTTTACCGACTTTTTGTAATTTGTTTTATCATCCTTTTGAATTAGTGGATTATAAAAATCAGTGCTGCCAAGTTTTATGATGAAGTGTTCGATATATTTTGTAAACTGTTTTTCCGAACTTTTATGTTTTGTTTTATCATTCTTTTGAATTAGTGATGTATAAAAATCAGTGCTGCCAAGTTTTATGTTTTCTCCAAATTTGTTTTAACACTGTTTTACCGACGCTTTACGTTTTGTTTTATAGTCTCTTAATAAAAACTAAATCTCAACAGATGAAAAATTTCAGTACTTCGTAAACAAATCAATCTTCGTCTGAAATTTGAGGAACAGTGCTGCCAAATAGTTTTATATAAAAACTTGCTTACAAAAGATGTGTTCTACTCTCTACTTATTTGTACCTACAATAGTGTTTTAGTATGTAGTTGTTTGCATTGTTTATTATTGCCAATGCATTCTTCAATATGTACGAGTTGTTGTTGGTTTAAGCCATAGAATAAACAACAAACTTGTTTACGGCTAACTTTACAGCTGCTTATGTAACTTGCTTAGATTCAGTTCAATCGACAGATTCCAAGTATACGAAGTTGTAAGCAAAACAAGAACAATGAAACTCGAAACAAGAATCACCCAAAATGCACACAAAGGGAAGGACAGAAGGCTTTTCATGCAAATAGTTACATTAGTGTGGGTGGTATCAAAACAATGACTTCATATGGTAGATTGCATATAGGATTTGCACTGTCTGTAATAAGGTCTGAGGTGCAGATAATTGTGCTCCGGATAGTTCTAAGTAAGGATCGTATAGTATAAATCGCCATTCGTATTCATTCCGAAATTAGTGCTCTGCTTGCTTGTCCCTTTTTTTACAACTGCTTTCGCTCTTGGCCTTCATACTACTAGTTAACTTTTATGATTTTTAGTTTGAATTCATTTATTAGTCTAAGGGAGCCTTTATTGGCAAGCCGTGTTGGCTTTATTAGCAATTTAATGGTTTATGTTGCTAGAGTTATTATTACGTTTATATCAAAAATTATTTGTGTGTGCGAACTTTTAGGTATGATTATGGCTAGAAACTATTATCCTGCTTATTAAGCACGCCTGTTGCGTGCAAAACTTTTGGCGGTGTTAAAGTGCTGGTTGAAAGCATTATAACGCGACAGAAATATTACAGCTATAAAAAAATTCATAAAACTCCTGTGAAATGTAATAAACAAAGGAAACTTCAATTACCATGAAATAAAATTAAAAAAAATAAAATTAAATAAAATTAAATAAAATAAAATTAAATTAAATTAAATTAAATTAAATTAAATTAAATTAAATTAAATTAAATTAAATTAAATTAAATTAAATTAAATTAAATTAAATTAAATTAAATTAAATTAAATTAAATTAAATTAAATTAAATTAAATTAAATTAAATTAAATTAAATTAAATTAAATTAAATTAAATTAAATTAAATTAAATTAAATTAAATTAAATTAAATTAAATTAAATTAAATTAAATTAAATTAAATTAAATTAAATTAAATTAAATTAAATTAAATTAAATTAAATTAAATTAAATAAAAAAATAGAATACAATATAATAAAATAAAACTTAATTTAGTAAAATAAAAAAATATAAAAAAATAAAGAGTTAGTCTTTTGGTACAAATCGCTATAATTTTATTTAGAATATATAATATTAGTATGTATATATAGTATATATATTTTTAATGGAGATATATAGTTCTGAAGTAGTGTTGTTTAATTTTCTTTTTCTATAATTTTGCTGTGTTTAATCACACCTATTATGTTGAAATAAGTAAGGTGTTATTATGCTATCTTATGGTGTGTTAAGTTATGTAGCAATGTTTTTGTTATGTTACGTCGTGTTGTCGTATTCTATACTTAGTTTTTTCTTTGTTCGATGCGATTATTTTGCTACTTTTTACATTTATGTTGCTTTATGTTATGCGATGTTATGTTACATTATGTTATGTTATGTGAAATTATGCTACACTATATTACATTTTTTTATTGTATGTTTAATTTGTTTATTTTGTTGTTTTACAGTAATTTTGTTACTTTATATTATGCCATGCTATGTAAGAATATGTTATGTTGTGTTTTATTATGCTTTTCTATGTTGTATTTTAATATTTGTATCTTCAATTTGATTGGTTTTTTATTTTATGTTAATTTTTGTCACGTTTATATTAATTTTGTTACGTTATGTTATGTTAGGTTATGTAAAGATATGTTATGTTATGTAAAATTTTGCTATTCTGTTTTAAATTTTTTATTTTATGTTCAGTTTTTTTTGCTATTTTATATAACTTTTGTTATGTTATGTTAAGTTAAGTTATGTAAAAATATGTTATGTTATGTTATATCAAATATTATTTGATCTTCTTATTTTATATTCGATTTGAAAACTTTGAAAATTTGTTATATTAAATATATTATGTTATGTAAACTTATGCTATGCTATGTTATATTTTATTGTTCTATGCTCGATTGTGTAATATTATGTAATGTAAACTTTTACCATATATTTAATATCATTTTTCTAGCTGTATGTTTTGTTATGTAACCCTATTTTGTGTTATGTTGAATTACGTTATATTATGTTATGGGTTTTTTTCCATTTCTCCTGTAGCATCCAATTATTTCAAAATATCTCAACCCTAACCAATTCTTGTTTAGCGCAATATTTTCCACTCTACACTAATTTAATTGGAGCTGAATTTTAAATGCACTCAAGCATGTGTTTTTTGATTAAGAACATAAAACGTACGAGTAAACGTTGAAACAATGAAACAACAAAAAAGCGTCCAATTATGTAGAACATACATATGTATGTAGGTATGTATGTGTATATGTACATATGTGAAAGTGGCAATGCGACGGCAATTTCTTACAACAAGTCAATGTCCTGAAATGCTTTCTACATGGACACGTCGACATTTATACGCAAGCAAAAGCTCGTTGTATAAAAGAACACGCAAGGCTTTTCAAGTTATTTGTGAAAGGACTCTAAATATTTAATATTGTAACGAGTTTAATAACAAGCACTTTGTAATTAGTGCAGTCATTTAATTTTTTATTTTTTTTTATTTTTTTTTCTTGCAAAAGCAATCGCGTGTAGCGCTTTTGATTGCACGAACAAGACTTTGGAATATGTTTGAATCATGGCAAGGTACATGGACATGCGCAAGTTGTTGTTTATTGAAAAGTTCAAAAGAAAAAAAAAATACTTTTTATTTAGTCCTTAGTGAATATTTTTACACAAAAAAGTTGTAAGACAGTTAATTGCAGGCGTTACTAATTCAAGTGAAATGAGAGCAAGAAAGTTAATTTCAGAACATGAGCGCATGTGGTAAATTTGTTAGCATAGGAATTGCGTTTAACTAATTAAAAACAAAAACTTTTAATAACTAATTCATAAAATAATTATTTAAATTTAGAAATAATAATAATTTACATAAAAATTTTAAAATTATTTTTCTTGGCCTTGAACGCGTTTATCTTTGTCTTGGTTACTTTATAAAGGAACAGAATTTTGAATTTTTTTGGAAAAAAATTTTAGACAACTTCCGAATACATAGACCACACATGGTCTACCAATCAATTTTAGCAAAAAGTCGTCACTCTCTAACAAATTTCCCAAAATTTTTACACTTCTTATTAAAATTTTTTTTTATTATTATATTTTCATCCATACAAAATTAAATTTTGTTCATGCGTTATGTGGTAGAAATTACTTAACGAAACCAAATCTGAAAATTAAACAAAATTTTTAAAAAATTTCTAATTTACATGCTGATTCTACAAAACGGTGTACTCCAAAATTTTTTTATAAATTTTATAATTTTTTTTTAATATTTTAAAATAAAAAGCCAAGAATCAAGTGTCACGTTTTGTAGTACTTTAAAATTCTTATATATGTAGGTAGCTAGAAATTTAAGTTTAAAAAATTTGCAAAGATTTTTTTTTAATTGTTTTGTCCTATTTTTATTTGTTGTAAAATTTTTAAAATATTTTTTTTATAGTCCAAAATTGTAAATTTGTCTTTTTTTTCTTTGTTTAAATTTTTTATATGATTTTCATATATAATTTTTTAAAATTTTTTTATTTTGCTGTTTAAATTTTTAAAATTTGTTTTCAATTTTTTACAATTTTTTTAAAAAAAATTTTTTTAAATTTTATTTTTCCTTTTTTTATTTTCTTTTTTTTCTTCACAGTACCTTTTCTCGATAAACCCACCACTTGCCACTCTGCGTTAACATGTGTACAAAACTGTGTAGTCAAAATTTTTTCTAGAAATTCTATCAACCAAATATTTTTTAATATTTTAAAATAAAAAGCCAAGAATCAGGTTTTGTAGTCCATTAAATTCATGTATAGGCAACAACAAAATGTAACTTTAAAAATTGGCTAAAATTTTAAACTTTTTTTCTTTAATATTTGTATTTTTTTGATTTGTTTTAAAATTTTTTAAATATTTTTTATTCCTAAATTTTAAATTTTTTCTTTTTTTTTGTCTAAATTTTTTAATTGGCTAAAATTAAAAATGTTTGTAACATTTATTTTTAATCTTTTTTATTCTATTTTTTTAGTTTTTAAATCTTTTAAATATTTTAAATTTTTGCTATTTTTTTTTTTGTTTAATTTTTTTCTATTTTTTATTTAATATATTTAAGTTTTTTATTTTAATTCTTAATTTTTAATTTTAATTTTAATTTTAATTTTAATTTTAATTTTAATTTTAATTTTAATTTTAATTTTATTTTTGTAAATTATTATTGGCCTTCAATCATTAAAATTTTGTAAAAGTTTTGTTGAGCTCAAGGCCTTGTTGAAAATTGAAATAGAAGAATAAGTGTTTTATGTATTTCTAATTTTATTGTCGATATTTCGATCTCAATCTGATTTTAATTTTAATTTTAATCTTAATTTTTAATTCAGATTATTAATTTTTAATTTTTAAATTTAATTTTAGTTTCTAATTTAAATTTTTAATTTTAATTTTAAGTTTTAATTTTTAATTTTAATTTTAATTTTAATTTTAATTTTAATTTTAATTTTAATTTTAATTTTAATTTTAATTTTAATTTTAATTTTAATTTTAATTTTAATTTTAATTTTAATTTTAATTTTAATTTTAATTTTAATTTTAATTTTAATTTTAATTTTAATTTTAATTTTAATTTTAATTTTAATTTTAATTTTAATTTTAATTTTAATTTTAATTTTAATTTTAATTTTAATTTTAATTTTAATTTTAATTTTAATTTTAATTTTAATTTTAATTTTAATTTTAATTTTAATTTTAATTTTAATTTTAATTTTAATTTTAATTTTAATTTTAATTTTAATTTTAATTTTAATTTTAATTTTAATGTTAATTTTAATTTTAATTTTAATTTTAATTTTAATTTTAATTTTAATTTTAATTTTTGTTTTAATTTTAATTTTAATTTTAATTTTAATTTTAATCTTAATTTTTAATTCAGATTATTAATTTTTAATTTTTAAATTTAATTTTAGTTTCTAATTTTATTTTTAATCTTAATTTGAATTTTGATTTTAAATTTTTAATTTTAATTTCAATTTTTAATTTTAGTTTTTAATTTTTTTTTGTAATTCTTTTTTTCTTCACAATTCTTTGTCTCCTGTTATCAAGCACATGCCACTCTTCATTTATGCGCATAACATGTTACAACCAGCATCGTATTCAACTTTGTACTCAATTAATTAGCTTCAATTAAACCACTTACTTTAGATCCACAAATCACACTCGCGCATAACTCACTTAATACCATGTTAATATCAAGTCAGCGTAATTTGTCACTTTAAAAGTATTTTTAACTTGCAACATCAGCCATTCATGACAACTGCGCCCCCCTCCCTCTCGTTTCTCAATCAGCAAACACACAAAATTTTTAATTAAATTACTACCAAATGAATTGATTTGCTTTGTAATATAATTTATGTAGTAAGCACAAGCATTACACTAACAACAGTCGTGCTGTTTACTTCATGCCTTTAGCCTCACTCATTCTCCCTATTTATATGTCTTTTTGAATTTTCTTGCTATCAGCATTTTGTGGCTATAAATTTTGCCAAAAACTTCATTGTTAGCATATTTGAAGGGGCTAAAAATCAGTTTGTTACTACTTTTATTTACACAATTTCTTTACACATGTTCTTTTTCTCTGCTTCTTCTTTTGTGGTCTCTTTCAATAAAAGTATGTAAAAGAAAGAATTTAATGGAAAATGTAACAAGTTAAATAAAAGTGGTTAGATTGAAATGAAAAGCATGAAGTGAGTTATCAAATCGGCACTTAATTCATGCTTTTAAGTGGTTGACTTTTTTATTATTATTGAAAGAAATATATACGTAAGTTGCTATTGGGTATAGGTCAGCGATAAATATGCATGTTTTGTGTTAAAGCAAGAAAATGAAAAAGTTTCAAAAAACCTTGTTCATGCGTAAAATTAATTAAAAAGTTTAAGGACTGCAAATCAAGCTTGAAATTCAAAGAAAATTGTTGAATGATGTTGAGCGCGTGGCAAGCAAAAAAAAGTATTCCATCTTACTTGTTGTACTTTTGTTGTAGGTTAGATTCGGTTAGGTTAGAGTGGCTGCCTCTCTGCCTTACTTTTGTTGTAACTGCATTTACAAAAATAATCAAAATTCGTAATCAGTCGAAATTTCCGAAGCTTCGGCGTCTACAACCCGCTACAGCTCTAACATACAGTAGAGTGCAATAAAATAGTAGTAAAATTTAATTTGAAATCCTTTCACGAAATAAGGTAAAGAATTTTTTTTAAATAATTTTCATAAGCGATTTCTATAACCAAGACCACATAAAAAGAAAACTCAAAATTTACACCAAGTTCAGAAAAATTAATTAAATTTAAAAAAATGGGTATAAAATTCTACAATTTTTAGAATTTTTAGGAAATTTGCAAGCTTGCAGTTTTGTAGCCCAATCAATTTTAGCACAATAAACTGCATCTTAAAATTATGCAAAAAGTTTGCTGAATTTCTAGAATTTTTATTGTGAAGGCTCTTCAAAAATTTCTTCCATACAAAATTCATATTCGTTCATGCGCTGTAAGGAAGAAATCATTCAACACACTCGACGAAAAAAATTCTGAAAATTCAACAAAATTTTTAAGCAATTTTTAACTTGCATATTGTTATATTTAAATTTCTTAGTCTACAAAATTGTATATACAAAAATTTTCTGAAAATTCTGCAAACAAATTTTCCGCTATTCAATTTAATTCCACTACTATTATATTAAACAGAAGTGTATGTATACTCACAAGGAAATTGAAAAAGATTATGCTACATATAGTTATATCTTCCCACAAAAGTATATATTTTTTTTTATTTATTTAGAAGCTGTAAAAACAACGCTCAGACAAATCCCCAAGCCAAGAAAAAAAATATATAAGCGCAAATAAAGTCAAGTACACAAAGCATATCAAACAACAACAAAATTTCGCCAATTTCATGCTCGTTTCTATGCTTGTGGTGAACTAACAGCTTCATAAAAAAAAAAATAATCGCTCCCAGTTGACGCTTAATGTTACTGATTTATGACCACTGTGGTATGGCAATGTGGTGCGGCCACCCGTAGTGTCAATATTTTTTGTGGATAAGAAAATTAATGGTTGTGTGGTTAAATGCTTAAAATATATTTTCCAAACTGAATTAATAAGCAAAAAGGACGAACTGAATGTTAGCGAGACTTTTTTGTAAAGTTCAAATTGATTTAATTAATTTAATTTAATTAATTAATTTAATTTAATGTGATTGCAGCAAGTAATAACAGCCAAAGTAATGTTAAGCGACTTTATATGGTGTAAACTATTTAGGGTATTCCAACAACATATTAAAAGTGGTTAGCGTTCAAGTGGTATCACTTTAGAAATGTGGGATCTATAACTGATAATTTTTTCAAATGAATCTCTAATGCGCCTAAAAGTATGCAATTTTTACTAAAATTTTTCCTCATACTGGAAGTAGTGCTCCACCAATCATCAGTAAATAAAAGCTTAATTAAGTATTGGGTCGCATATCCAGAAAAGTCTACCAGAAAACTGGACAATTATTATTTAAAGTCTTTTACTTTTTAGCGATGATGAAACTGCTTCTTGGGTAGTTGTAGAGCTTGCATACTTTTAGGCACTTTTTGTTTTCCATATAAATTCCATTAAACTGCGTTAATGCTAGTAAATATTTTTGATGGTTTTGTTGAATTATTCCAACACAATTGGTCATGGTTGATCGGAAGTGTCAAATTTGATACTATTTTTAGCGTTGCATACCTTTAGGCGCACTTTATTAGTTAAGATATTTTTGATGAGAACCAGGTATAGCGACTTCTAGTATTGAAGCATAGTACATAAGACTACCGCAAATTACAACTATAAAAAATATTAACAAAAAAATTAAAATAAAATAAAAAAACTTTGCTCACCAACATGCTAACCCATAAAATTATCTCATGAAATACCAACAAACATAGTAGTGATACGAATGTATGCTATAAATTTAAGCTTTTGCTTCTAACTACGCTCATAAAACTGAAGTAGTCATTGGATAGTGAAAGCATAAAAAAAAAAAACGATGAGCATGAGCACGCATAAACTGAAAACTGCAAAAGGAAAAACACCGCTCAGCACTGGAACTAAATTTTTCTGCACATCACATACACATATACATGGAAACAAATATGTATGTATGTGTAGCTATTATATAAAGTGTGTTGACCACTACAACCATGCATAAAAAGTGAATTATTTCTGTAGATCTATGGCGAGCGCAGTTGGTTAAATGTTGGTTACAACAGCTGAATGTTGAGATCCATCTAAAAGTAAAAAGAACACTTCACTTAACTATGTTGGAGCAAAAGCTATGTATGTTCACATAAACTAAAACAAAACATACATACATACATATACATGTGAGTAAATAAGCCACTTTATTTTTATTTTTGTAAACTGTGTTGCCATTGCGAACCAATTTGGTTGTTAAGTTGAAGTTTTTTTTTGTAGGAAAGGCAAAAAATTTACCGAGCAAGCGAATAGCGCAGCAACTAAAGTCGTTGACAGGGACTTGAAAGTGTTGGAGTTGTAGTCACAGGAACGTAATGGGAACGTATCTACTACCTAATTGCAACCAAAATGAGGAAACAATTGTTGTTAACCTTTACTTCCTAGCAACCATACTCTCTAATAACAAGCAACGTTGGTAGAGGTTACGTAACAATAACGTCGCAAAGTGGTAACTGCTACCTTCAGGGAACTTTATCAACAAACTACTTTTTTTTAATACTACTTGCATAAAAATTAAAAAGGTAGATCTAAAAAAAATAACTTCAAAGTCGTATGCACCAAAAAGTTACTGCAACTTTGAAGTAGCTGCAACTTTAAATTAGCTGCAACCTTGAAGTAGCATTTAAGTAATTTGAGTTAACAAGGCTTGCCACTTTCAAGTTTTGAAAACTTTAAAGTCGTCTTACTAGTAACAACGACGTTCTCACTACCATTTATGCTACCCAAAAATTGAAATTATTTTAAATTAACCATCAATTTTACAGAAATTTATTTATTCATCAATAATTTTTTTGGTAACTAAAAATTGCATTAAGCGGCAACACTGTTTCTATATATTTATTTCACGCAAAAACCGCTATTTTAGTTATGCATTGCATTTGTATGTATGTATTTGTACCTGGACACTCATTTTTTGACTGATGACTCTGTTTGTCTGTTTGTTTTGCACATTGAGTTGTTTGTTTTGTTTTTTTTTTTTTATGTGGCTGCATATAATGGCAACTCTCTGTAGTTGAGTGCAACTGAAAATTGTATAAATTGCTCTTCTACCACTTTTGCTGTGTACTCGTATAATAAATGAGCTAGTTATTTCCACTTTTACGCCAAAGAATTTCTTACTACTTCATATTTTTTTTTTCTATTTTTTTATTTTATTTAATTTTTAAATTTTTTTATTTTTGGTTTTTTTTTGTGTGCTGTCTACATGCACTAGGATTTTTATATCCATCATTTATTTTTGTGTATTTTTTTTGCTAACATATTAATCAAATTTTCTCGCTTAATATTTGCTATGAACAAATTTTAATTAACACTAGCTTTTGCGCTACCTATGGCGCTTTTGTGAGATTCAATGTGTTAGCGCCTTAAAGTATGCTGCATTCCAAAAAATTTGGAGTAGTTTAAGCTTCAGGATTCAGAAGTATGTATTAATCACAACTTTGTCACGACTTTGAAGTAACGATGTATGTAGTAATAAAAACGATCCTATTACGTAGTCGTGACTTTAAAGTTGCAGTTCCCTTTTAGCGCCTATTTCTGCTACTTAGAGTGGTGTTGTAAACCATAAAATCAAATAATAGCTATTTAGTCACTTTAAAGCAGTTACAGCTACGTAGCTGAAAAATATTAGTCCATAAAATTTATGCTAAAAAAATTAATAAAAAAAAAATTAAAATGATTTTCATTTGGACGCTCGTTTAAAACCATTTGTCGCTTTGACTTACACGCTCTCTCCACCACTGCAAGCCACCAGTGTGCGGTTAAAGCCACATAAACTCAAATGAAAGCTGGAGCAAAAATATAAATCAAAATACCATTGCCAATTGAATGCTATATTCCCATACACACACACACACACACAAAATGTATTCCAACCAAGCATAGTTAGTGGCTTTCATGACGCCTATTCGACTGGAAAGCATGCTTCACGTAACGTATGCCATAGCAGCCGATCCCGTTTTGATATACATATATTTCGATTTCCGATTTTCTGATATTTTAACGGAGATTTATTATTTTTATATTTTTTTTCATACAAACATATTTTCATTTGGCGGTTTTGCGATTTATTTCATATAAACACGCCAGCAAAAGAATTTGTTGATAAAAATGGAAAAAAAAAAAATTATTATATAAAAAATAAACGTTTAACAAGAGTATTGGTAGCGCCTAACAAATAGTTGAGTGTACACTGCGAAAAAAAATTTTAGTTTCTCAAAGCTTACTTGCGATTTTGGCACGAAAGTTTTTGCAGCTCTCTCAAATTATAAAATTACTCGCCTTATATTATTTAACTTTTTCACTCTTTTAATCAAATTTTTAAATATCCCTAATTTCTCTCAGTGTTTGTACCGTATCCTTTTGCCTTTTTTTTAGCCTCCACCATTTTTAAACACTCCACACTGAGTTATGATGTATAACTTCCGGTTGTGTGCGACCTAGGACGCGTCGGCATGCCAAAAATCGAACGAACAATAATAAAATAAATCTGGTAAATACATGCAAGCTTGAACGGAGTTAATACCTTTGTACACACACATACTCGTATTTGTGTTTATGTACATATATGAATAACAAGTGTTTGCATATGCGTTGTATACACAACACTCTACGCATGCATACCATATTAGACCGTTTGAGGAAAAAAAAAAATTTTTAACAAAAATGGACAAAATGTTTATTTGGGTTGAAAATTTATTTAAAAAAAAATCTTTTCATTTTATTCATAAAAGCAGATTTGAAATTAAAAAAAAAAAAAGCAATTTTAGTGTTGTTATTTTTTTTATGTATAAAAAAATCCAAAATTTAAAAAAAAAATCTTAATTGTTATTGTATTCAAAAAAGCGTTTTTAAAATTTTGAAAAAAAAAATTGTTAGATTTGTCAGATATTTTATTCATGAAAACAAATTTGAAAATTTTGAAAAAAAAAATTTAATTTTATTATTTTATTTATAAAATCAAATTTTAAATTTTGAAAGAAAAATTTTTAATTTCGTTATTTTATTTACAAAAGCAAAATCCAAATTTTGAAAAAAAAAATTTTAATTTTGTTGTTTGACTCATGAAAGCAAATTTAAAATTAAAAAAATTTTGATTTTGTTATTTTATTTACAAAAGTAAATTCCAAATTTCTGAGAAACAAATTTTAGTATTATTATTTTGTTTATAAAAAAAATTGTCAAATTTTAAGAAAAAAAATTTTAATTTTGTGTTTTTTTTTTTGTAAAAGCAAATTAATTTAAAATATAGAAAAAAAAAAATTTTATTTTGTTACTTTATTTATAAAAAAAATTTATAAATTTTGAATTTTTGAAAAAAAAAATTAGTTTTGTTATTTTATTTATGAAAGCTTACTCCAAAATTTGAAAAAAATTTAGTTTTGTTATTTTATTTATGACAAAAAATTTCAAATTTTGAAAAATAAAATTTTTTATTTCGTTATTTTATTTATAAAAGTGAATTTAAAATTTCTAAAACAAAATAATTTTGTTATTTTATTCGAAAAAACAAATTTAAAATATTGAAAAAAAAAAATATTTTAATTTTGCTATTTTAATTATAAAAGGAAATTTTAAAATTTTGAAAAAAAAAAGTTTTAATGTCGTTATTTTATTTATAAAAGCGAATTTTAAATATGGAAAAAAAAAATTATTTTGTTATTTTATTTGAAAAAACAAATTTAAAATTTTGAAATTTTTTTTTTTTTAATTTTGCTATTTTATTTATAAAAGGAAATTTTAAAACTTTAAAAAAAGTTAAAGTTTTAATTTAAATTTTGTTATTTTATTCACAAGTCACTAAGAGCTTACCAAAAAAAAATATTGCTTTCATACATAAGTTGCTAAACTCTTATGGAAAAAGTCGGTTTATATATTTTTTATACAATCATCTCAGCATCGATGCAATTTCTTTCTTAAACTATAATCTCAAACCGTCGAATATTCTTGTTTGCATACAAAAACAAAATGGCAGCATTCAAGTGCTGCACGAATGAGTGTGCGTGTGTTTGTTTTGCTTATATGTTACCTGTCGGCTGTATAGCCTTTAATTTATATAGCAAATGCAGGCAAACATAGGAAAAAGGACTGCAAAAAAATTACGAATATGATTTTTATCGATTTCATGAAAAAATTAAAATTCTTTTCTCGTCTCAGCAGTGAACACGAAAGCCAATGAATAAAGCATACGTTGTGTGTGAAAATATTTGAAAATATTCATAGATTTTAAGGAACTCCAAATAAATGCATATTAAAATGTTATTCTCGATGGGCTGGGAGTATTTTTCATGAATACAGATTTGTGAAGTTAAGCGTGTGTTTGTGAAAAATTGTGGACTTAAAGTTTTATGATCGCTTAAGTTGGACCAGGAATATCTTTAATTTTCGTTTTCATTCCCTATTTTTCTATTAATTTCCTCTCTTTCCCAGTCTAATTTTCATTCTTTTTTCCCGTTTGATACTTATTCTCCATTTCTATTTTTCTGCTTTTTCGCATTCTCTGCCTAGTTTTTTCGTTTCTTCTCATTCCTCGTCTCTTTTCTCTGCTTCTTCACATTCATCGTTTATTCTTTTATACTTTTTCTTATTCCTTCTTCTATTTACTTTACCTCCTTCTCCTTATCCTCAGTTCCAACTCTCTCACTAAATACACCGATGCCACATTATTTTCTCTCTCTAGATCTTTTTTTATTCTTTCTGCTTATCTCTCCCGCCTCTCTCTTTATCTCTCCGTCATTACATCGCCTCTCTCTTTATCACATTCTCTTTCTTTTTCTCTCTAGTCTCTCTTTTTATCTCTTCTCTCTTTTTTTATCTCTCCGTCATTACATCGCCTCTCTATGTATCACATTATCTATCTTTTTATCACTTTCTCCCTCTTTTTATCTCATCTCTCTCTATTTGTATCTCTTCTCACTCTCTTTTTGTCTCTTCTCTCTTTTTTTATCTCTTCTCTCTTCCTATCTCTAACTCTGTATTTTTCCTCTCTCTCCCTGTATCTGTCTTTCTTTTTATTTCCTCTACTTTTAATTGATGTCATTATCTTCTTTCCTTATCTGTGTGTATATATCTTTCTCTCTCTTTATTTCCTTTAGTTCCTTTTATGTCAATTTCTTTCCTCTTAATATCTGTCTATATCTCCCCCTCTGTATATCTTAAGTTATTTATGTAGCTTTATATTCCCTTCCATCTCTTTTGCACCTCTCTACATCACTTTTTATTTTTATATTTCTCTCTCCTTATCTCATCCGCTTTCTCACTGTCTCCTTTGTCTCTGACTTTCTTCTTCATATTTAAACCCGTTAATTTCTCTTTTCATTGCGTTCAATTTCTATATCTGTACTTTACTTATCTGTGTTTTGCTGTCTTCTTTGGCTCTCTCTGCATTTATATCTCTCTCTCTCTTTGTCTCAGACTCCCTTCTTTGTGTTTATATCCAATAATTTATCTTTTTATTGCATTCACTTTTTATATACATATGTCCATCGTTTCTCTCTTTTTCGCTGCTTTCCTTTGTCTTCCTCCGTTTTTATATCTATCTCCCTTTGTCTCTGACTATCCTCTTTATATATTTGTCCCTTGCGCTCTGCATTCCTGCTTCCATTATCTCTCGCTCACTTTCCTTTTCTCTTCCTCTTTGTCTCTGACTCTCCTCTTTGTACTCCTGTTTTCTTTTCTCTCTGTCTATTCTCGTCAACTTTCTCTCTTTCTCCCTCTCGCTCTTTATCTCTCTATATCGCTCTGTCTTTCTCCGTCTTTCTCTCATTGTACATTTATCTCGCTTCCTATTATACATCAGGATTACAAATGGACGGCTGCTACTTGAATAGCTAGATACTATTAAGTTTTATATTTAGTTATTTTCGTTTCTTTTTTTCTAAATATTTATTCAAGCTTTCTCCCGTTTTCTCTCAAATTTCCTTTTATTTTCGTTCTTCATTAACTCACTTGATGAGTATATTCATTTTTCAACTTTTCAATTTCATTTTGCGAACGAAATATTTCATTTTCAAATGTCTGTTACAAATGTATGTATGTATTTAGTTTTATTTTATTTTTTCAATAAATGTATTTCCATTTTTTTTTTGTACTACTTGCTGTGTCACTTCCGCAACTCAAATATTTTTAGCGAGCGATTGCATGTTGGATGTCTAAAATAAAATCCAAAAAAAAAAAAAAACAAATCTAACTATGTTGTCATGTCCCTCTATGCCGCAACAATGTTTGAATTCCAACAGCCACACTAAATTTCACACGCTCTCAGGCGATAGACATCCACACCCACACACACACACACACACACTGTAAGCTGCATGTGCAACACAATTTTTCGACTACCAAATATTTTACCCAGGCAACGGGTTTTTATTAGAATTGTTTCGCTTTTCTTTCGTTTATTTTTCTTTTACAAACTTCATTTACAACTTTTTAGCAAACAAAATTTTTTTTTTTTTCAAACAGAATTTCATTTATTGTTTTTTTGTTTTTAATTTTATTTTTATAGTTTTCATAAAAATTTCTAGGAACATTTTTTTTTTTTTGTGTTTGGTTGCCTGATTGGTTGCATGCAACGTCGTCTGTCATGGGTGCTGTTATGCAGGTGATAAATTCATAATGAAAATGCGCATATGACAGCGCAAACAACAACAACAACAATAACACAAATGTCTATGTGTATGAACTAACTTGCGGCAATAAGTTGTTGCTAAAGTAAGCAGGCCCAGCACTCCAAGGCAAGCGAGCAGAAGCGCTTCAGCGAGTGTGGGTGCGAACTGTTTGTTAAATTTTTTATTTTTTCTTGTTGTTGTTTTTAACAAAGATATTGTTTTTTTCTTTTTATTGCGCATAAATAAACATTTCATAGCAATCACTGAAATCCGTCGCGGCTGAGCAATGCATACGATTGCTTTTATTTATTTTTTTTTTTTTGAAGAAGTTATTGCGCTAAAGCCTACTTTTTGGCGTTAAGCCGTTTTTAGTTTGATTGATTGTGCGCCACTTTAATTTAACTGTTGAAAGTTAAGCATTTTATGGCGCTGATGGCGCTTAAAATGGAGGACGGAAACATATTTTTTTTTTTAATTTTAGTCAAACTGCAACTATTTGTAGCATACACTCAGGCGTTGGCGAATGAAATTAGACTGCTATAAAAATAAAAATCGATATATATGTATCGATAAAAATCGATAGAAAAATTTGAAGCTCGCAGAAAACTAAAAAGAGCCGCTAAAGTTGAAAAAAGTCGCCCACAAGCTGTAAAGCCTCATTAAATTTGATTAAGAAAAATTAAAAAAATAATTGAGTGAACGATAAAAAAATCGAGAAAAATTGATAGAAATTCGCAGATCGAAGAGAGCTTGAAAAAGCACTCAAAGATTACAAAAGTCGCAAAAACCTATGCAGATTGCAAACGTTTGATAGAAAAGCTGAAAAAGAAGTTTGAAATAGTCGATATTGTGCACAGGAGTAATCGATATATATCGATAAAAAAAACACGAAGCTCGAAGAAAGTTAACAAAAACCTAAAAATCATCAATAAGCTATATAGATTGCATAAATTTAATAGGTCGATAATGTCGAAAAATGTCAAAAAAATCGATATATTTCGATAAATGGATATAGAAATTCATGGAGCTCAAAGAAAACTAAGAAAAGCTAAGTAAAACCCTCAAAGCTAACTAAAGCCATCAGCAGGCTATATAGGATGAATAAATTCGATAGAGAAACTAATAAATAAATCTAACATTCTCGATATGGTACTCAAAAAAATCGATATAATTCGATAAAAGGTTATAGAAATACATGAGGCTCAATGAAAGCTAAAAAAATTCAATTAAAGTTTACAAAAGTCAACAACAAGCTGTATAGGATGCATAAATTTTATAAAAAAAAATTTTAACAAATCTAAAATAATCGATATTAAACTAAAAAAAAAATCGATAAAAAGCGATAAAAGGCTATAAATATAAATGAAGCTTATTGAAGGCTAAGAAAAACACTCAAAGGTAACAAACTTCGTTAAAAAGCTTTATGAGTTATACAAGTTTGATAAAAAAAAAACTTAAAAATAAATCGATATTATGCTAAAAAAAATCGATAAAAATCCATAAAAAGCGAAAAAAATATGTGAATTTATTTTATATGTACCGAACTTTACTTCATTTAAAAAAATCGATAATTCACTAAAAAAATCGATATAAATCGATAACAATCGAGAATTTGTAAAAATTTATATTTAATAAAAAAAAAAACTTAAAAACTCTCGAATCGAGCTAAAGAAATTCTATCTATAAATAACTTTATGTCCATATGTATATAGGTAGTTTTATATAGATTCAAATTTAGATATATACATATCTATACATATATAGAAGTGTCTTAAATTTTAATAAATGTAATTTACCATCAATTTCATTTGCGGTTTTGAATGTCTCTCCCGAGACACTTAAGTTGTTGTAATAAACTATTCGGCATGCAAAAGAAAATTACATTTAACAACGCAAAAGGCAAGCATACATTCAGGCGTTTACTAACGCTACACACACACATACACAGCAACGTACAGTAATTGTGTGAGTAATAGCCATAGCAGACATGTGTCATTTGTTACGTGCCTGTGGTTTAGTTTACGCTACTCGGTCATAACACATTTGAAATTCTACAGATGGCTTGTGTAATTTTGCACAAAGCCATATTAAATTTTCATGTCATAATTTCATTGTTGTTGCTGTTGACGTTTTTCATTCCTACTGCAGATAAATAAATGCAATTTTAGATTTACTAAGTATGGGGTTCTCTTTTTTATGATTGTAGTCATGTCATAGGCAAAATATAGTGCGTTAGAATTTAGGTTTAATATAACTACAATTAAATAATTTCTTATAAAATTTATTAGAAATTAAAATTAAAAAAATATATTTCAAATGTTTAAATAAATAATTTTTCTATTTTCAGAATTACAACCAACAAACTGACTTCAAATTCAGAATGCTCACTTAAAAAGTTGTAAGTATTGTTTAACTTCAAAGATTTCACTGAGTGAGGGACATTCTGCTTGATTTTAGCTTAACGAATTGATCGTGTCATTAAACCTTTACCGATTATATAGGTTTTCTTTAATTTAATACAGTACACACCATCACCAGCACCACAGCGTTCATCAGTAAATTTATGCTCCTTTCACGCTAAAACATTTCAAACGCGTTAGCCCTTTGCGCATCAAAATCGCAGCACGCTTTCCATCAACAAGAATTTATTTTCACTTCTACTAGAACGTACACATTTAATTCCATTTCAAAGCTACACCAAGGAGCAACAAGCACATACTCACACGTAGAACAACAAACTCTTAAGAGTATTACAGGAAGCATAAGCTGAGTGCTTTTCAGAAAAGGAGCAAATTTTCAATAGCACACTTTGACATAGCACAATTTGCGCTTTTCCTAGAACGCTTTTATTTCGGTTTTTCCATTTCCTTAGAAATGCTGTTTTTTATGGCGATGGAGAGAGCAGGAAAGATTATAAATAAAAGCAATAATAAAATAAAATAAAATATAATAAAATAAAATAAAATAAAATAAAATAAAATAAAATAAAATAAAATAAAATAAAATAAAATAAAATAAAATAAAATAAAATAAAATAAAATAAAATAAAATAAAATAAAATAAAATAAAATAAAATAAAATAAAATGAAATAAAATAAAATAAAATAAAATAAAATAAAATAAAATAAAATAAAATAAAATAAAATAAAATAAAATAAAATAAAATAAAATAAAATAAAATAAAATAAAATAAAATAAAATAAAATAAAATAAAATAAAATAAAATAAAATAAAATAAAATAAAATAAAATAAAATGAAATGAAATGAAATAAAATAAAATTAAACTAAATTAAATTAAATTAAATTAAATTAAATTAAATTAAATTAAATTAAATTAAATTAAATTAAATTAAATTAAATTAAATTAAATTAAATTAAATTAAATTAAATTAAATTAAATTAAATTAAATTAAATTAAATTAAATTAAATTAAATTAAATTAAATTAAATTAAATTAAATTAAATTAAATTAAATTAAATTAAATTAAATTAAATTAAATTAAATTAAATTAAATTAAATTAAATTAAATTAAATTAAATTAAATTAAATTAAATTAAATTAAATTAAATTAAATTAAATTAAATTAAATTAAATTAAATTAAATTAAATTAAATTAAATTAAATTAAATTAAATTAAATTAAATTAAATTAAATTAAATTAAATTAAATTAAATTAAATTAAATTAAATTAAATTAAATTAAATTAAATTAAATTAAATTAAGTTAAATTAAATTAAATTAAATTAAATTAAATTAAATTAAATTAAATTAAATTAAATTAAATTAAATTAAATTAAATTAAATTAAATTAAATTAAATTAAATTAAATTAAATTAAACTAAATTAAATTAAATTAAATTAAATTAAATTAAATTAAATTAAATTAAATTAAATTAAATTAAATTAAATTAAATTAAATTAAATTAAATTAAATTAAATTAAATTAAATTAAATTAAATTAAATTAAATTAAATTAAATTAAGTTAAATTAAATTAAATTAAATTAAATTAAATTAAATTAAATTAAATTAAAAATATTAAAAAAATAAATTAGTGAATAGAATTAAATGAAAATAATAAGAGAAAAAAGGACAATAGTAGTAAACACCAGTGAATCCAAAAAGCTAAGAAAGACGAGAGGAATTAACAACAAACTATTTAAATGCTCTCTGAATTACCTCAGCATCTAAATTTGTTACCATTTTCAATTTGGTTTTTTTGTAATATTTCTATTCTTTCATTGCCGCTTTGCATCTATTATCATCCAACAAATGTTTTACACTCACTTAAAGCGATAATTTATTTTCAGTTTCTCTTGGTTTTATTTTATTTTTTATTTTTTGCTTTTATTATTATTGCATTAA
>CATOCK010000003.1:77500-92034 GCA_951509765.1 Sphenella marginata
ACTTGCTTACCTATTCTGCATGCTATGTAACAATAAGAGAAAAGGAAAAAAATTTAAATCAAATAAATATTCAAATTGAAAACAAGTCTCAAATAATTTCTTTAGTTTTTCTTACACTTGCAAATTTGACTTCTCACTACTCGCGATTCTGTCCAGATTTGTTTTTAATTTTTCAAATTCTCTACCACCATCAAGATACATTGTAAAGGCATCGTCCGCTTGCGCGATACCAAAAGAGCTAATCAGCAAAATAAATATTAGTCCGTAGAACACTTTAGTCATCTTGAAATAAAATTTATTGACTGTTAGCGAAAATCTTTGATTTCTAAGTGCAGTCGTTTACTTGATAGCAATCACTGATGCTGATATGCTGAACAATGATAGTTCGAGGGTGGATGTGATTATTTGTAGGAAAATGAGGAGATCTAGACTCATTTAAATTGAACTCAGCTCATTTTTCTTATCACTTTGATTTCGCACTTCTGTGAATGTGTTATTGTTGTAACAAGGCATTATAAATATGTGTGCATATAAAATTCCCCCAAGTAAAACTGATAGAATTTTTTAATTGTTTATTTAAGCATTTTAAAGTACAAAAATCGAATGAATTTTTTTATGCGCATACACAACTGTGTTGGGAATAAAAAAAACAGTCATCGACAATTGCGTATAATCTATAACACTTTTAGTCAGCGCTGTGCCTTAAATAAAGTGATACTTGCATACGAAATACCGACTTTTCTGCTGTTATCAAGACATGACAAAATAGGTCTACGAAAAGTCGGTAATGCAGTTTGCAAAAGCTTGGAAAAATTACGTCACAAAACTGCTAAAAAAAAGTTCGCAAAAATTAAAAAAAAAATTCAAAGTGACATTACGCAAAAACAAAAGATTTAACAAAATCTCCAACACACCTCAATCTGCTCAAACATACACAAATAAAATTTAGAGAAAAAAAACAAGTCTTTCTGCCTACAATAGCACTAAAATGCAACTGCAGAAAAGTGCAAAAGAAAATTGCAAAAAAACACTCATTAAAAAAATGTGTTTCCTAGTCAAATGTTTTTCCCCATCCGTAAAGTGTTTCCACACACCTTTCGTGCAGACATTTTTCGTTTTCTATAGCAACCATGGTACTATAAACTCACGTGTGCGTATATGTTGCATACATTTAGGTGCTACTCGGGATATTTTTTGTTTTGTTAGCAACGCAATCAAATGCTGCATACTTCCAGGCGCTTTTACTCTCTAATGCGTGCATGCAAGTTGTTGTTATGCATGTGGAAGTTTTTTTTACCGATTTAAATGAAAATGTGCAATGTGTTTTGAAGCGCAATGGCGTAGTTGTGTGCAAGTTATGACAAGTTTTACTATGGAAATGACGTACACTGAGACTGAGAAGAAGTCATATTTTCTAAGATGCAATTCTTTAATTTGTTGCTTTCATAAAAAAAAACAAAAATTTGAAAACATATACAATTTAAGCTTACGAGAATTCCAAGGAAGCGATACAAGTCTATACTGAAATAAATCTTAAATCAAACTTTGCATACCTTTAGGCGATCACGTTATTGTTTTAGATACAGTGTCTTTGATTGAAGTTTCAGATTTTTTTATTTTTTTTGAAGTCTTTGGCATTTGGATTAAAAATCAATTTCATTCCAAATTAAAAAAAAAAATTATTTCAAATTTAGATTCCAAATTTAAATAAAAAATAAATCTTAAATCTGACTTTGCATACCTTTAGGCGCTCACGTTATTATTTTAGATACAGTGTCTTTGATTGAAGTTTCAGATTTTTTTTTTTTGAAGGAAATCAAGTCTTTGGCATTTGTATTAAAAATCAATTTCATTACAAATTAAAAAAAAAAAAAAATTATTTCATATTTAGATTCCAAATTTTTCTTTTTAAAGGAATAAAAAACATTTTAGTTCAAATGTTATTAAACTTTAAATTTTAAATACTTTTTTTTATTTCAAATTTTTAATAAAACTTTTTATTTTAATTTTAAGTAAGTTCTTTTTTGAAGGCAAATCAATACTAGGTTTTCATTTACACATTTATATCATTAAACATTTTTAATTCAACTTTTATAAAGCGAAAAAAATTTTAATTTTTAATTGTTTTAATTTAAAATTTTAAATTCAACTATTTTTAATTGCAAGCCCCATATGTTAGTTGCAAGTTTTTTCAACTAAAAATTTTATATAACGTTTTTAATTACAAATTTTTAATTCAACTTTTTTTTAAACCTTTTGCACCTTTTTTTACAAAAAATTTTCAATTCAACTTTTTTTTAAACCAAACCAAATATTTTAATTTAAATTTTTTTTGAGCTAGAATTTTAAATAAATTTTTTTTTTCAAATTTTGAATAACCCTTTTTTTAATTTTGAGTATATTTTTTTTTTGAGGCAAATTAAATTCTGTTTTTAATTGACTAGTTTTTTTATTCAAAATTTTCAATTCAACTTTTTCAATGTTTACTTTTAATTTTTTTTTAATTTAAAATTTTAGAATTCAACTATTTTTAAAGTACAGCATATATTTTTATTGCAATTTTTTCAACTTAAAATTTTAAATAATTTTTTTTATTTCAGATTTTTAGTAAAACTTTTTTTTTTTTTAATTTTGAGTACATTTCTTCTTTTTTTAAGGCAAATCAAATAAATTTTTTAATTTGCACATTTTTTTTATTCAAAATTTTTAATTGAACTCCAAAAAAAATATTTAATTTTATTTTTTTTTTTATTTCAAATTTAAAATAAGTTTTTTTTTATTTAAAATTTTGCATAACTTTTTTCACTTCAAATAATTTTGAAGGCAAATCAAGAGTTTTAATATAGTATATATTTTTTTAGTTTAAAATTTTTAATTCAACTTTTTTTTTAAAGCAAATCAAAACTTTTAACAAATTTTTTTTTATTTATTAAGTTTTTTTATACATTTACACTACATTTAATTTTGTAATTCAATTTTTTTTAACAAATCAAAATATTATTTTAATTTACAATTTTAAATCAACTTTTTTTTAAGAAAATCAAAAGTTTTAATCGAAGTTTGATTTTTGATTTAAAATTTAAAGTAATTTTAAAATTTTACATAAATTTCTCATTTTTAGGCATATCAAAATAAGTTTCAATCTAAGCAATTTACTGAGTTTATAATTATATTTTCTATATAAACACATAAAGTTCGCTTTGATAATCAAGTGCTTAGCTAAAATTCGCCACGTTCAAACTCTTACGCAATTCATATTTTCAAATTATTTAGTCAAAGTTTCTTTATGCTCAAGCTGACTTTTTTCACACATTTCCATAGCTTTCTTTATTTGCTTAATTTCCCGTATGCCTGCCATGTAAAAACCTAGCGATAAGTAAATCACATGGCAAACAAGACGAAACGAAAAAAAAACCCTTTAGCAATCAGCCAATCAATCAATCAGAGAGCACAGCATGAAGTAAGCAAGTCAGAATAATATTTATTGCATATTTATGAGCACTTAACATGCCAAAGTGATTAAAGGCTTATCTGCTGGAAAAACTGAAAACTTTAATGAGACGTTTGTTGTGTGGCAAGTTAATGAGCCATAAAGAGTAATTCATTTTCGGAAGTTGGCAAAACAAATTTTTTATTAACAAAAAAATGTTGATCTCTCTTTAAAGCTTTTGCTGAGCGACTAAATCTTAAGTGTGTCTTAAAAATACTGAGAGTAAATGACAAATTCTCCGATTGAAAATCTCATTTTTTTTGCATTATCTCATTCCAACGCTCACGCTAAGTGTTCAATTAACTTTTAATTATTAACTCGCAATTCTGTCGAAGACGGCCAGTTAAAAAAAAGAAAGCCAACAAAACCCAAAGCAACACCCGTATCAGCTCACATTAAAAGCGCCAAACACTAACGTTTCATATAAGTAATTTAGTAGTAATTCAGTAACGACTTCATTAATACTTGCAAACGTAGGCAAAATTTTGCAAAACAACAACAACAATAAAGAATGAAAGGAAATTAAAATGCATTCTGGTTACTCATACGCCCTGTCATATGCACATTTATTGACCAACAACACGGAAATGCCATACCAAACCATACACGCGTACAAGTGTGTGAGTGTGCGTGCTAGCAGTGTGAGTGTGTATGTGTGTTTGTGTATGCAAATAAGCATATCTAGCATGCGTTGAGCAAACGTCAGCTCATATTTGCATTTTAATTAAAAAATAGCAGCAGCGCTTGGCAATAAATATACAAACAAACAGGGACATACATGCTCACGTACAAGTAGAGTAGACTGGGAGCAGTAAAGATTTTATTTTTTTAATTATTTGTATTCAGCTAAAGTAAAATGAAATAAAATAAAATAAAATAAAATAAAATAAAATAAAATAAAATAAAATAAAATAAAATAAAATAAAATAAAATAAAATAAAATAAAATAAAATAAAGAAAAATAAAATAAAATAAAATAAAATAAAATAAAATAAAATAAAATAAAATAAAATAAAATAAAATAAAGTAAAAGAAAAGAAAATAAAATAAAATAAAATAAAATAAAATAAAATAAAATAAGATAAAATAAAATAAAATAAAATAAAATAAAATAAAATAACATAAAATAAAATAAAATAAAATAAAATAAATAAATTAATATAAAATAAAATAAAATAAAATAAAATAAAATAAAATAAAATAAAATAAAATATAATAAAATAAAATAAAATAAAATAAAATAAAATAAAATAAAATAAAATAAAATAAAATAAAATAAAATAAAATAAAATAAAATAAAATAAAATAAAATAAAATAAAATAAAATAAAATAAAATAAAATAAAATAAAATAAAATAAAATAAAATAAAATAAAATAAAATAAAATAAAATAAAATAAAATAAAATAAAATAAAATAAAATAAAATAAAATAAAATAAAATAAAATAAAATAAAATAAAATAAAATAAAATAAAATAAAATAAAATAAAATAAAATAAAATAAAATAAAATAAATAAAATTAAATTAAATTATATAAAAAAATAAAATTATATAAAAAAATAAAATAAATTAAAATAAAATAAAATGAGGAAAAGTAAAAACTTTTGTTTTTCTTTGAACATTTTTTTAATCCTTTTTTCATTACATTTTAATATTTGAAAACTTTAACCCCAAGCAAAAGGATAAAAAAACCACCCTAATGTGCATATTCATGACAGATCGACCAACGGACAATAGCATGCAGCCTAAATTGCGTGTGTGCAATCAATAAATTCCATATGTGTACTGTAATAACAACAACAAACTCCACTTTCCATGTAAAAATAGATTTAACAAACATGGCGTGCTGGGTTGCATGATGCACTGCTCTTGGTTTTGTCTTGCTCACGTGACTGTGCATGTGTGTGCGTACTAAATACAATATTTGCAAAGTGAGCGCAATATCTTGCTCGACATACATATGTATGTATGTATAAGGAAACGCACATTTACATGTTGATGTGGGAATGTATGCAAGTGTGTATGTATGTGGTTAACTTTATTTACCAAATGGACTTTAGTTAACTTTACGGCTTTACGAAAGCATAATTTAGGTGCAAAAGGGGTACATAAATGCAAATCCCAGTTAACTGATACATACATACATATGTATGTATACAGTATACATTTATCACAGGCAATAATTGAGGTGGGCACTAGCTCGTCTTGTGATATTCGTCATGATCATTACTATTATCATTATCATTATCATTATCATTATCATTATCATTATCATTATCATTATCATTATCATTATCATTATCATTATCATTATCATTATCATTATCATTATCATTATCATTATCATTATCATTATCATTATCATTATCATTATCATTATCATTATCATTATCATTATCATTATCATTATCATTATCATTATCATTATCATTATCATTATCATTATCATTATCATTATCATTATCATTATCATTATCATTATCATTATCATTATCATTATCATTATCATTATCATTATCATTATCATTATCATTATCATTATCATTATCATTATCATTATCATTATCATTATCATTATCATTATCATTATCATTATCATTATCATTATCATTATCATTATCATTATCATTATCATTATCATTATCATTATCATTATCATTATCATTATCATTATCATTATCATTATCATTATCATTATCATTATCATTATCATTATCATTATCATTATCATTATCATTATCATTATCATTATCATTATCATTATCATTATCATTATCATTATCATTATCATTATCATTATCATTATCATTATCATTATCATTATCATTATCATTATCATTATCATTATCATTATCATTATCATTATCATTATCATTATCATTATCATTATCATTATCATTATCATTATCATTATCATTATCATTATCATTATCATTATCATTATCATTATCATTTTTAATCTCACTTTCGTGTTTTTATTCCTTTTTTTGGGGTTTTACTGTACTCTTGCGAGTAAATACACTTTTCTATTGAAATTATTGTCATAGCCGTTAACTTAGTTATCGTGCTGAGAGTCATTTTAGTAATTCAGATTTTCAAATTACGCACAAAGGCTTTTATCCACAAATTAGTATTAGCCATGCATAAAGCCAATGAAGAGCTCTTGCTGATTTTTTATAAAGGATATTTATAAAAAAAATTTTATTTATAAAAGTATTGAGCAGAAATTAAAAAAAAAAATGTTAGTTTCAAAATAAGAATAAAAATAGGAATTTGTGTCCGTTTGTCATTATTTTTGTATGCGCATCACTCAAGAACTGCTGGAGATAATTGAGTTTAGTTTTCACAGTGTTATTCTATAAAATCTCACTTAAAATTTAGGATATAACTTGTTTCAAAAAGGATACAATTTAGTTAAAAAAGACATTGTTTACACAGTGGTGGCAATAAAAATAGGCTAAAAGCTTATTCATTAATTAAATAAAACTTGTACAAGTCGACTTCGATATACTATAGACGTTCAAGAAAAATTTATGTGCGTTTGCTTCTGTATATCTTATAGATAAAAGCTAGGTATTTTTGATGTGTTTGTCTGTTTGTCTTTGTGTTTGTACACACATCACTCAAAAACTAAATGCACTAGTTGAATGCAAATTTCATTTCTGTATTCTTTCGGGGCGTATCCTCACTTCCACTCATGAAACCTGACTCATTAGAGTCATGAGAGAACTTTGGTTTCATTAGATACTTTTCTTTTTGCTTTACTCTCTTATTATAAAACTACTACAACCTTCACACTCCATACTCGTTTGATTTTCTTTTCAAATATTTTTTTTTTTTTTAATTAAATTCTCATCTATCCAGCTAATCGAATTCTATATATACGTAGATATTTTAACCAAAGTATATTAAGTTGTTAAACACATGCCCACACAAATATCATGTCCATATGAGCCACTGTCGTCCCCTGTATATGCCTTTTAAAGGGTCTATCGCTACATGCAATCACGCTGCACACGTTAGACCATATGTATACGAAATGCCCAAAACGAAAAAAAAAAACATGTATCAGCATATGCCTATTTTAGTCACCAGCTGAGGTTCAGAATCCAATTATTCATCCATGATTACATGGTAATATCCTTATCGCTAACACACAACACACATGTTCTATGTGCTATATGGCTAACGAAGCTAGTCGCCAGTGCACCAATAAAACCAAACGTTGCACAGGCAGACATGGTCAAACGTAAAACAAGATAAAGACATAATGTATGGACGAACATATGTCGCAGTATGAGCTCTATACATACATAAACATACATTCTTCTATAAATACAACGATATTGCTTGCTTCTAGTTGTATAGCACCTGCTAGCTTAGCTTCGAGTAATGGTCACCATTAGGCCGAAAATTTCAAAACGAAAAGCATAAAATAGTGTTTTTGTTAAAGCGACAAGTATTTCAATAAATCAAATATTTAATATTTAGCATTTGCGCGTTTTAATAAAATTCATAAATATTTATTGTGTAGAATAACAACAAATTCTATGCATCTATATTTCATTGTATAACTTCAGCAAATCAGCAGCGAAACAAACATTCAATTCTATGCAGTGGTTATAAAGTGATGAGCGTACAGACTTAAATACAGTGGTGGGCATAATTATTTACACAATCGTTTTCTGTGATTTTTATAAATTTTGGCTTTAATAAAATTAATTTCGAGAAGGCGTATACAAAAAAATGTGTCAAGGTCTATTACAGTAAATGTTAATTTTGTATTAAAAATGTAAACAAAATTCGTAAAAGTTTACATAAATTTTTTTGGAAATTTAAATTTTTTTTTGAAAATTTTTAGGATAATGCAGTTTCATAGCGCTTTAAACTTTGGTATTATAAAATGATTTTTGAGGTTTTTTTTTTTAATTTTGAATTTTTTTTAGACAATTTTTTGAAGAATGCAGGATAAATTCTTGAACCATTTGTTGATTTTTGACGATTTTTTTTTTGATTTTGAATTTTTTTTTTTTCAGAAATTTTTTTGAAGAATGCAGTGTAAAGCCCTTAAAATTTTGGTACAGTAAGAAGTTAAACTTAAATCGTGAACCGTTTTGCTGATTTTTGGCAATTTTTTTTTTTGAAAAATGCGGTTTTGTAAATTCGTAAAAATAAAAAATTTTTTTTTGGAATTTTTTAATTTTTTTAGAATTTTTTTTTTTTTAATTTTTCTTGAAAAATACAGTTTCACATCCCTTTAAATGTTGGTATAATAAGGAGTTAAATTTGAATTCGTGAAATATTTTGTTGATTTTTGAGGTTTTTTTTTTTTTGATTTTTGAATTTTTTGAACCATTTTGTTGATTTTTGACCTTTTTTTTCTTGCAGACTTTTGTATAAGTGTGAAAGTTTCTAAACGCAATTTTTTTCGAAAAAAAAAAATTACTTTAGTTCGTCAGTAAATTTCAGGGTTTATCAAGATAATAGGCCTTCAAATTTGTCAAAGTTTAAGCAAATTATTTTTTATTTTATTTTTATTTCCACTAATTATTCAATTTCGTTTTCTCTTTTTAGACCTTCGAAGACCACAGAAAACATGCTTGATTAATTTGGTGAGTAAATTTATAATTTTATTTTACGAAATAAAATAGATTTCTATGCTCAGCATTTTAGTTGTGTATTTTCGTATTAATTCAGCAAATAATTTACTAAGAAATTTTAACCCACTAAACGAAATATGCTTAAAAAGTAGCAAAAAGAAATACCAAATTCAACTATCGACTTAAAGAGTCCATGAAAAATATACAACAAAAACAACTTTTGAGCACATTCATCTTAACCACTCCATTAGCCAATATCTGTCAACTGTTGTTGATGACTTTATTTCCGCTCAATCAATATTTTTCGGTATACCTGACAGAAATTGACCAATTTAGCCACAGACTCGTTAGCCGTTGGTTATTGCATATTTAAATATATTTATGGTGTACTAGCGTGCACCCAATTTGCATGACGAAAACTTGACCTTCGAACTTCAAATGTGCCACGTTATTCCCCTTCAAAACTTTTTCTCATTTCTATTTAGCGCATATTTTTCAAAACAATGACCACAGGCACACTCTAATGTGCCTTTACATATAAACGAGCATGTGCGGACATTGATTTTTCAATTGAATTTGGTGTTTAATAAAATTGACGGAAACTCTACAAAATTGCTTACAATATTCAATTTTCAAAGTTAATTTGCACGCGCAAATATTTTATATACATACACATGTACACATAACTCACACACACACACATCCATTGTATATCTATGAAAGTGTCGCTCCACTGGCTTTCACATCTCGCAGGCTATTTTCATGAGCGCTGGTTGCTTGCCTTTGCTTTTGGCGTCGATTTAGTTCATCCTTTTGGACGAATATTTAGAAATGAAGTTTTGACACGATGTAATGGCACACTTACTTGTGTATTCGTTGCTTACGTACACATTTGCCCATGGCTGAGTATATATGTACATATGTAGGTAAGCTTTTACAGCAATGTAGATATGTGCGATGACAGACACATGCACGTTAGCCATTCTGGTAATATTTAAAAGTTAAATTTTTTCAAATAAAATAAAATATAATAAAATAAAAGATTTCTTTGTTGGTTTTTACCGTCTGTTTTCATTTTATTTTTTTTTATTTAATTTTTTTCATTTTATTTTATTTTAAATTACTTTATTTGATTTTATTTTTTTTATTATTTTTTTTTTTTAATTTATTTTACTTTATTTGATTTTATTTTTTTTTATTTTATTTTTTTTTTTTTTTTTTATTTTTTTTTTATTTTGTCTATTTTTCTTTTTTTTTCTATTTTATTCTATTTATTTTTAGTTTATTTTATTTTTTTATTTTATTTATTTTAATTTAATTTAATTTAATCTAATTTAATTTAATTTAATTTAATTTAATTTAATTTAATTTAATTTAATTTAATTTAATTTAATTTAATTTAATTTAATTTAATTTAATTTAATTTAATTTAATTTAATTTAATTTAATTTAATTTAATTTAATTTAATTTAATCTAATTTAATTTAATTTAATTTAATTTAATTTAATTTAATTTAATTTAATTTAATTTAATTTAATTTAATTTAATTTAATTTAATTTAATTTAATTTAATTTAATTTAATTTAATTTAATTTAATTTAATTTAATTTAATTTAATTTAATTTAATTTAATTTAATTTAATTTAATTTAATTTAATTTAATTTAATTTAATTTAATTTAATTTAATTTAATTTAATTTAATTTAATTTAATTTAATTTAATTTAATTTAATTTAATTTAATTTAATTTAATTTAATTTAATTTAATTTAATTTAATTTAATTTAATTTAATTTAATTTAATTTAATTTAATTTAATTTAATTTAATTTAATTTAATTTAATTTAATTTAATTTAATTTAATTTAATTTAATTTTATTTTATTTAATTTAATTTAATTTCATTTCATTTCATTTTATTTTATTTTAATTTATTTTATTTTATTTTATTTTAATATATTTTATTTTACTTTTTCTAATTATACAGACAAAAGAATTTTGTTAACTTTTTTCAAGTCTGTGTGTACTTTGTTGAAATATGTTTGTATACATTTACATACATACATATGTCTTCACATGTTTATATTGCTCCCTTATGAATTTGTGTCATGCGTAAATTTTACTTTTATGATGCGTTGTAAAATGCAAAAAATCCATTTTTTTGCATAATAAAAATTTTAACAAAATTTATGACTCATTGCATCAATCGCTGAACATCATACCCATACAGGCATGTCGTAAACCAAAACTCGTTGCCACGTTGATGTCAGAAGCGCAACAACAGCAGCATATGTTACAGCCAATGCCACAGATTTTATGAGTTCAGTTACCCAAAAAAAAAAAAAAAAACAGAAGTATGGCGTTACGACTAAAGAACGTGGAGAGCTTTTTGCGAATTGCATATCTTTACTATAAATTGGATTCGCCGCATTTGTGCTCGCTTTGATATACAATTTTGATGCCTTCGGAGCCCTTGGGTATCTCTTGATGCAGTAAAGAATTTACAATTTCGCGTTAATAATATGTAAATTTTCGCAAACAATTGCCAAGCGCAGCACAGAAATTTAAAAAAATTATTTTTGTTATTTTTTTTTGAATTTTTCTGTTTTGGAAATAGGCTTTCTCTCTCGCTCTGCGGTATAAAATTTCTTTCAGGGCTTCAATAGCCTTCGATGTCAAGCAAAGTATCTTTGAACTAGTACTAGTCTAGTCACGGTCTCACTAGCTTCCAGTGAGCATTGTAGTTTGGTCTCTGGGTTAAATATTTTGTTCACAATGAACTCTTCTCTCCGTATAGTGTATGGGAGTGCCAAGCTTTTATGCTCTTACAAAACGATTCCGCTCATAAATCATGTACAAGATCTTGAGGATTAATTTTGTGTATTTTCCTGCTACTAGAAGTTTTTCTCAACTCTTAATTGTATTTACGCATACATATATACATATTTTGTAAAAGTTTGTATGTATTTAGAGGAGCTTTCGTGTGCTTTTATTTGTGGGATTCATTTTAATGCGGTTCGATGCCCCGAGAGTAATGTGGTAATTACTATAAGATCGTGTTTTTTTTTTTTGTAAGAAAAATAATTTCAAACAAAGCAGCTTTTGACCTAGACTTGTCACAAAAGCTTGACTTCAAACTTATTTCTACATATCTATTTAAATAAATTTAAACCACTTCTGCTTACATCCCTTCCTTTCCACTTTTTTTTTAATACGCTCCGCAACTTAGGCGTTGAAAATTTAATCAGTCTTGAAAGCTCTTATCGCTAATCTGCGAGTGTTAAGTTTCACGCCGCCACCCAATCAAGCGTTTTAAAGCCAGCAGAGTATTTTCTTGTTGTTGCTTTAATTATTTAAACACTCTGCACAAAATAGGAACACGCGCTTACGCAACAACTTACTAGATTAAATGGATTTTCGGTGGCATTCGCGCCACGTCGGCTTTTAAATGACTTTATTAAAAGCTTAAATATTAATTTCACATTTTAATTTATTTTAATCATTTTCATTCTTTGTGCAACGCGTGCTGTGCGCTGAGACATGCTCTGTCATAATTAAAAGTGTCAATTTACATTGTTCACTTGAATGAATTTTACACATAAAGTACATATTTTTTATACCCAGTTGCGTTACAAATAATAATAAAATTGTAACAGGTCTTTGTATGTATGTATGTTTGTTAGAGATATGAAAGTAAAATTGCTTGGGGGGTAATAGTTTTTCGAATTTTTGTCTGTCTGTCTGTATGTTTGTTCGCGCATCACTCAAAAACTGTGACACATAATTGCATGCAACTTTTTGCGCTATATTACTAGACATCTAACCTAACTTTTAGGATTCACTTTGTTTCGATAGCTTGCACGATTTTGGAGTTATCGACCAATATGTGAGTCAGTGTGGCCCAAAATATGTTACTACAATATGGGTATCAAAAGAAAGGTGATAATGAGTGTTAACAAAAGCGCTATTATTGATTTCCATATCTCCACTGGTTTCGAAGTTATCATGATCGCAATCTGACACAGCCTATTATAAGTAAGTTACAACTGGTTATACAATGTGCCTTTTACTCACACTTAGTCTTTCTTGCTTTTTGTTTCTCAGTGCGCCGTATTAACTACTGAAATTCAATCTTTGCAGTGATCGATTGTTGTTAGCTTTTTTGATTCATTAAACGACTTGAAAAATATTTAATTAAAAAAAAATAATAATACCAATGATTAAAGGCGCCGCCAGCACTAGTTTTTTGTTTTTTGTTTTAATGTTGAAAATGCCTACAGCTAATCACTATGCTTACTGGCACGTGACAGCTACCAAATCGCTCGCATACGCGCTGTGTGGTTGTGCCCATTAGTGACGTAATTACCAAACCTGTCAGCTCAGTTTGCGTTAGATTTAGTGCTGTGAAATATATTGAATTTCTGTGGAGGTGTTTTAAACAAAATTCGTTGAAATTAGAGCAGCAAAGCTGAAAAAGTTCTTCGTTTGAAAGCGCGATACTCAAAAGCATTGACTGCGTACAATGGAAATGTGGTAGCTATTGTAAGACAGCAACAACATCTCCCGTAAATAAACCGTGTTTATGCTTGATTTGCAGTTTTCCATTTGATTTTTGGATATAATAAGTTTATTGGGTAGAAGAACACAAATAGTACTATTTTGGGCTAAACCGGGCAACGTCTTGTTCACAAAGAAACATGTGTGATTACATGATAATACTTTTTTGAAATCAGCATACATTAGTCTGTGTTAGAGTAACAATTGCGAGACACTCAGCAATTAAAAAAAGAGGTATGTGCTTAAAGTTCTCTAAAAGTCGTAGTTACCACGCTGCTACTTCATTTCTACGTAACCATAACTTTAATAAAACGTTGAAAATATCTTATAGGAAAGCCACTGAAACTTTGCGGCTACCAACAAATTTATAGACATTAAAGTCGCGATCACGTGATAGATAGGTTCCTATTACGTGCCCATGACTAGTAGCTCAACACTTTAAAGTCACAAAATTGTTCGCAGCTCCTTTTCAGCGAATCTATCTGAAATCTGTTGAAATTTAAATTTATTATCAAATGAAAGGGAATACGAACTTAAAAATAAATGCTCACATTTTAAAATTTTCCCTTCGAAGCGCACAAATTATATAAAATCCATTGTTACATATTTAAAAATAATACTTTGAAATCAAAAATTCAAAATTATCAGTCAAAAGTGTGCACAAAGTAAATATTTTAAAATTTCATAAAACAAAAGTACTTAAAATAATCCCTCAACGTTATTAACATTAGCAATTCTGTTTCAAGAGCATTTAAATCTCCTGTGTGTTAGCGTATAATATGTACAGTGTGTGTCACACAAAATGGCACAAATGGTAATTTTAGTATAAAATGGAAATTTTGTTAGCTAAAATTTATTTGTTAATTTCATATAATGAAATAGAGAGC
>CATOCK010000003.1:92234-94734 GCA_951509765.1 Sphenella marginata
CATTAAATTTGATTGAAAAAAATAAAAAAATATTTGAGTGAACGTAAAAAAAATCGAGAAAAATCGATAGAAACCCGCAGATCGAAGAGAGCTTGAAAAAGCACTCAAAGTTTACAAAAGTCCTAAAAAGCTATGCAGATTGCATACGTTTGATAGAAAAGCTGAAAAAGAAGTTTGAAATAGTCGATATTGTGCACAGGAGTAATCGATATATATCGATAAAAAAAGCTTTATAGATTGCATAAATTTAATAGAAACAGTAAAAAAGAAATATAAAATAGTCGATACTGTACTCAAAAAAATCGATATATTTCGTTAAAGGGATATAGAAATTCATGGAGCTCAAAGAAAACTAAGAAAAGCTAAGTAAAACCCTCAAAGCTAACTAAAGCCATCAGCAGGCTATATAGGATGAATAAATTCGATAGAGAAACTAATAAATAAATCTAACATTCTCGATATGGTACTCAAAAAAATCGATATAATTCGATAAAAGGTTATAGAAATACATGAGGCTCAATGAAAGCTAAAAAAATTCAATTAAAGTTTACAAAAGTCAACAACAAGCTGTATAGGATGCATAAATTTTATAAAAAAAAATTTTAACAAATCTAAAATAATCGATATTAAACTAAAAAAAAAATCGATAAAAAGCGATAAAAGGCTATAAATATAAATGAAGCTTATTGAAGGCTAAGAAAAACACTCAAAGGTAACAAACTTCGTTAAAAAGCTTTATGAGTTATACAAGTTTGATAAAAAAAAAACTTAAAAATAAATCGATATTATGCTAAAAAAAATCGATAAAAATCCATAAAAAGCGAAAAAAATATGTGAATTTATTTTATATGTACCGAACTTTACTTCATTTAAAAAAATCGATAATTCACTAAAAAAAATCGATATAAATCGATAACAATCGAGAATTTGTAAAAATTTATATTTAATAAAAAAAAACTTAAAAACTCTCGAATCGAGCTAAAGAAATTCTATTTATAAATAACTTTATGTCCATATGTATATAGGTAGTTTTATATAGATTCAAATTTATACATATATACATATATAGAAGTGTCTTAAATTTTAATAAATGTAATTTACCATCAATTTCATTTGCGGTTTTGAATGTCTCTCCCGAGACACTTAAGTTGTTGTAATAAACTATTCGGCATGCAAAAGAAAATTACATTTAACGACGCAAAAGGCAAGCATACATTCAGGCGTTTACTAAAGCTACACATATACAAGTACACACACACACATACACATCAAAGTACAGTAATTGTGTGAGTAATAGCCATAGCAGACATGTGTCATTTGTTACGTGCCTGTGGTTTAGTTTACGCTACTCGGTCATAACACATTTGAAATTCTACAGATGGCTCATGTAATTTTGCACAAAGCCATATTAAATTTTCATGTCATAATTTCATTGTTGTTGCTGTTGACGCTTTTCATTCCTACTGCAGATAAATAAATGCAATTTTAGATTTACTAAGTATGGGTTTCTCTTTTTTATGATTGTAGTCATGTCATAGGCAAAATATAGTGCGTTAGAATTTAGGTTTAATATAACTGAAATTAAATAATTTCTTATAAAATTTATTTTTAAAATAAAATTAAAAAAATATATTAAAAATGTTTAAATAATTAATTTTATATTTTCAGAATTACAACCAAGAAACTGACTTAAAATTCATAATACTCACTTAAAAAGCTGAAAGTATTGTTTAACTTCAAAGATTTCACTGAGTGAGGGACATTCTGCTTGATTTTAACTTAACGAATTGATCGTGTCATTAAACCTTTACCGATTATATAGGTTTTCTTTAATTTAATACAGTACACACCATCACCAGCACCACAGCGTTCATCAATAAATTTATGCTCCTTTCACGCTAAAACATTTCAAATGCGTTAGCCCTTTGCGCATCAAAATCGCAGCACGCTTTCCATCAACAAAAATTTATTTTCACTTCTACTAGAACGTACACATTTAATTCCATTTCAAAGCTACACCAAGGAGCAACAAGCACATACTCACAAGTAGAACAACAAACTCTTAAGAGTATTACAGGAAGCATAAGCTGAGTGCTTTTCAGAAAAGGAGCAAATTTTCAATAGCACACTTTGACATAGCACAATTTGCGCTTTTCCTAGAACGCTTTTATTTCGGTTTTTCCATTTCCTTAGAAATGCTGTTTTTTATGGCGATGAAGAGAGCAGGAAACATTATAAAATAAAAACAATAATAAAATAAAATAAAATAAAATAAAATAAAATAAAATAAAATAAAATAAAATAAAATAAAATAAAATAAAATAAAATAAAATAAAATAAAATAAAATAAAATAAAATAGAATAAAATAAAATAAAATAAAATAAAATAAAATAGAATAAAATAAAATTAAATAAAATAAAATAAAATAAAATAAAATAAAATAAAATAAAATAAAATAAAATAAAATAAAATAAAATAAAATAAAATAAAATAAAATAA
>CATOCK010000003.1:102234-125415 GCA_951509765.1 Sphenella marginata
AATTAAAAAAAAAATTCAAAGTGACATTACGCAAAAACAAAAGATTTAACAAAATCTCCAACACACCTCAATCTTCTCAAACATACACAAATAAAATTTAGAGAAAAAAAACATGTCTTTCTGCCTACAATAGCACTAAAATGCAACTGCAGAAAAGTGCAAAAAAAACACTCATTAAAAAAATGTGTTTCCTAGTCAAATGTTTTTCCGCATCCGTAAAGTGTTTTCACACACCTTTCGTGCAGACATTTTTCTTTTTCTATAGCAACCATGCACTTATAAACTCACGTGTGCGTATATGTTGCATACATTTAGGTGCTGCTGGGGATATTTTTTGTTTTGTTAGCAACGCAATCAAATGCTGCATACTTTCAGGCGCTTTTACTCTCTAATGCGTGCATGCAAGTTGTTGTTATGCATGTGGAAGTTTTTCTTACCGATTTAAATGAAAATGTGAAATGTGTTTTGAAGCGCAATGGCGTAGTTGTGTGCAAGTTATGACAAGTTTTACTATGGAAATGACGTACACTGAGATTGTGAAGAAGTCATATTTTCTAAGATGAAATTCTTCAATTTGTTGCTTTTATAAAAGAAAAACAAAAATTTGAAAACATATACAATTTAAGCTTACGAGAATTCCAAGGAAGCGATACAAGTCTATACTGAAATAAATCTTAAATCAAACTTTGCATACCATTAGGCGATCACGTTATTGTTTTAGCTACAGTATCTTTGATTGAAGTTTCAGATTTTTTTATTTTTTTTGAAGTCTTTGGCATTTCGATTAAAAATCAATTTCATTCCAAATTAAAAAAAAAAAAATTATTTCAAATTTAGATTCTACATTTAAATAAAAAATAAATCTTAAATCAAACTTTGCATACCATTAGGCGATCACGTTATTATTTTAGATACAGTGTCTTTGATTGAAGTTTCAGATTTTTTTTTTTTTGAAGGAAATCAAGTCTTTGGCATTTGGATTAAAAATCAATTTCATTCCAAATTAAAAAAAAAAAAAAAATTATTTCATATTTAGATTCCAAATTTTTCTTTTTAAAGGAATAAAAAACATTTTAGTTCAAATGTTATTAAACTTTAAATTTTAAATACTTTTTTTTATTTCAAATTTTTAATAAAACTTTTTATTTTAATTTTAAGTAAGTTCTTTTTTTTAAGTCAAATCAAATCTAGGTTTCAATTTACACCACTTTTTATTAAAAATTTGAAATTCCAAATTTTTCTTTGTAATGGTAACCAAATATTCCAAATTTTTCTTTGTAAAGGTAACCAAATATTTTATTGGAAATTTTTTACAACTTGAAATTTTATATAATTTTTTTTATTTCAAATTTTTGATGACATTTGTTTTTTAATCGTAAGTAAATTTCTTTTTTGAAGGCAAATCAATACTAGGTTTTCATTTACACATTTATATCATTAAACATTTTTAATTCAACTTTTATAAAGCGAAAAAAATTTTAATTTTTAATTTTTTTAATTTAAAACTTTAAATTCAACTATTTTTAATTGCAAGCCCCATATGTTAGTTGCAAGTTTTTTCAACTAAAAATTTTATATAACGTTTTTAATTACAAATTTTTATTCAACTTTTTTTTTAAACCTTTTGCACCTTTTTTTCAAAATTTTCCATTCAACTTTTTTTAACCAAACCAAATATTTTAATTAAAATTTTTTTCAGGCTAGAATTTTGAATACATTTTTTTTTCTTCAAATTTTGAATAACACTTTTTTTTAATAGTAAGTTTATTTTTTTAAGGCAAATCAAATCCTGTTTTTAATTTATTAGTTTTTTTATTAAAAATTTTCAATTCAACTTTTTCATTGTTTAACTTTTTATTTTTTTTTATTTAAAATTTTAAATGTAAACTACTTTGAAAGCAAAGCAAATATTTCTATTGCAATTTTTTCAACTTAAAATTTTAAATAATTTTTTTATTTCAGATTTTTAGTAAAACTTTTTTTTTTTTTAATGTTGAGTACATTTCTTCTTTTTTTAAGGCAAATCAAATAAATTTTTTAATTTGCAAACTTTTTTTATTCAAAATTTTTAATTGAACTCCAAAAAAATATTTAATTTTATTTTTTTTTTTATTTCAAATTTAAAATAAGTTTTTTTTTATTTAAAATTTTGCATAACTTTTTTCACTTCAAATAATTTTGAAGGCAAATCAAGAGTTTTAATATAGTATATATTTTTTTAGTTTAAAATTTTTAATTCAACTTTTTTTTTAAAGCAAATCAAAACTTTTAACAAATTTTTTTTTATTTATTAAGTTTTTTTATACATTTACACTACATTTAATTTTGTAATTCAATTTTTTTTAACAAATCAAAATATTATTTTAATTTACAATTTTAAATCAACTTTTTTTTAAGAAAATCAAAAGTTTTAATCGAAGTTTGATTTTTGATTTAAAATTTAAAGTAATTTTAAAATTTGACATAAATTTCTCATTTTTAGGCATATCAAAATAAGTTTCAATCTAAGCAATTTAGTGAGTTTATAATTATATTTTCTATATAAACACATAAAGTTCGCTTTGATAATCAAGTGCTTAGCTAAAATTCGCCTCATTCAAACTCTTACGCTCGGCGCAATTCATGTTTTCAAATTATTTAGTGAAAGTTTCTTTGTGCTCAAGCTGACTTTTTTCACTCATTTCCATAGCTTTCTTTATTTGCTTAATTTCCCGTATGCCTGCCATGTAAAAACCTAGCGATAAGTAAATCACATGGCAAACAAGACGAAACGAAAAAAAAACCATTTAGCAATCAGCCAATCAATCAATCAATAAATCAGAGAGCACAGCATGAAGTAAGCAAGTCAGAATAATATTTATTGCATATTTATGGGCACTCAACATGCCAAAGTGATTAAAGGCTTATCTGCTGGAAAAACTGAAAACTTTAATGAGACGTTTGTTGTGTGGCAAGTTAATGAGCCATAAAGAGTAATTCATTTTCGGAAGTTGGCAAAACAAATTTTTTTTATTAACAAAAAAATGTTGATCTCTCTCTAAAGCTTTTGCTGAGCGACTAAATCTTAAGTGTGCCTTAAAAATACTGAGAGTAAATGATAAATTCTCCGATTGAAAATCTAATTTTTTTTTCATTATCTCATTCCAACGCTCACGCTAAGTGTTCAATTAAATTTTAATTATGAACTCGCAGTTCTGTCGAAGACGGCCAGTTAAAAAAAAGAAAGCCAACAAAAACCAAAGCAACACCCGTATCAGCTCACATTAAAAGCGCCAAACACCAACGTTTCATATAAGTAATTTAGTAGTAATTCCATAACGACTTCATTAATACTTGCAAACGTAGGCAAAATTTTGCAAAACAGCAACAACAATAAAGAATGAGAGGAAATTAAAATGCATTCTGGTTACTCATACGCCCTGTCATATGCACGTTTATTGACCAACAACACGGAAATGCCATACCAAACCATACACGCGTACAAGTGTGTGAGTGTGCGTGCTAGCAGTGTGCGTGTGTATGTGTATTTGTGTATGCAAATAAGCATATCTAGCATGCGTTGAGCAAACGTCAGCTCATATTTGCATTTTAATTAAAAAATAGCAGCAGCGCTTGGCAATAAATATACAAACAAACAGGGACATACATGCTCAAGTACAAGTAGAGTAGGCTGGTAGCAGTAAAGATTTTATTTTTTTAATTATTTGTATTAAGCTAAAGTAAAATGAAATAAAATAAAATAAAATAAAATAAAATAAAATAAAATAAAATAAAATAAAATAAAATAAAATAAAATAAAATAAAATAAAATAAAGAAAAATAAAATAAAATAAAATAAAATAAAATAAAATAAAATAAAATAAAATAAAATAAAATAAAATAAAATAAAATAAAATAAAATAAAGTAAAAGAAAAGAAAATAAAATAAAATAAAATAAAATAAAATAAAATAAAATAAAATAAAATAAGATAAAATAAAATAAAATAAAATAAAATAAAATAAAATAACATAAAATAAAATAAAATAAAATAAAATAAATAAATTAATATAAAATAAAATAAAATAAAATAAAATAAAATAAAATAAAATAAAATATAATAAAATAAAATAAAATAAAATAAAATAAAATAAAATAAAATAAAATAAAATAAAATAAAATAAAATAAAATAAAATAAAATAAAATAAAATAAAATAAAATAAAATAAAATAAAATAAAATAAAATAAAATAAAATAAAATAAAATAAAATAAAATAAAATAAAATAAAATAAAATAAAATAAAATAAAATAAAATAAAATAAAATAAAATAAAATAAAATAAAATAAAATAAAATAAAATAAAATAAAATAAAATAAAATAAAATAAAATAAAATAAAATAAAATAAAATAAAATAAAATAAAATAAAATAAAATAAAATAAAATAAAATAAAATAAAATAAATAAAATTAAATTAAATTATATAAAAAAATAAAATTATATAAAAAAATAAAATAAATTAAAATAAAATAAAATGAGGAAAAGTAAAAACTTTTGTTTTTCTTTGAACATTTTTTTAATCCTTTTTTCATTACATTTTAATATTTGAAAACTTTAACCCCAAGCAAAAGGATAAAAAAACCACCCTAATGTGCATATTCATGACAGATCGACCAACGGACAATAGCATGCAGCCTAAATTGCGTGTGTGCAATCAATAAATTCCATATGTGTACTGTAATAACAACAACAAACTCCACTTTCCATGTAAAAATAGATTTAACAAACATGGCGTGCTGGGTTGCATGATGCACTGCTCTTGGTTTTGTCTTGCTCACGTGACTGTGCATGTGTGTGCGTACTAAATACAATATTTGCAAAGTGAGCGCAATATCTTGCTCGACATACATATGTATGTATGTATAAGGAAACGCACATTTACATGTTGATGTGGGAATGTGTGTGGCTAACTTTATCTACCAAATGGACTTTAGTTAACTTTACGGCTTTACGAAAGCATAATTTAGGTGCAAAAGGGGTAAATTCAAATCCCAGTCAACAGATACATATCACAGGCAATATATGTACCCTCTCATTTATTGCTCGTCTTGTGATATTGGACATTATCACTACTATTATCATTATCATTATCATTATCATTATCATTATCATTATCATTATCATTATCATTATCATTATCATTATCATTATCATTATCATTATCATTATCATTATCATTATCATTATCATTATCATTATCATTATCATTATCATTATCATTATCATTATCATTATCATTATCATTATCATTATCATTACCATTACCATTACCATTACCATTACCATTACCATTATCATTATCATTATCATTATCATTATCATTATCATTATCATTATCATTATCATTATCATTATCATTATCATTATCATTATCATTATCATTATCATTATCATTATCATTATCATTATCATTATCATTATCATTATCATTATCATTATCATTATCATTATCATTATCAATCTCACTTTCGTGTTTTTATTCCTTTTTTTGGGGTTTTACTGTACTCTTGCGAGTAAATACACTTTTCTATTGAAATTATTGTCATAGCCGTTAACTTAGTTATCGTGCTGAGAGTCATTTTAGTAATTCAGATTTTCAAATTACGCACAAAGGCTTTTATCCACAAATTAGTATTCGCCATGCATAAAGCCAATGAAGAGCTCTTGCTGATTTTTCACAAAGGATATTTATAAAAAAAAATTTTATTTATAAAAGTATTGAGCAGAAATTTAAAAAAATAAATGTTAGTTTCAAAATAAGAATAAAAATGGGAATTTTTTGTCCGTTTGTCATTTTTTTTGTACGCGCATCACTCAAAAACTGCTGGAGATAATTGAATTTGGTTTTCACAGTGTTATTCTATAAAATCTCACTTAAAATGTAGGATACAATTTAACTCAAAAAGACATTGTTTACACAGTGGTGGCAATAATAATAGACTAAAATCTTATTTATTAATTAAACAAAATTCGTACAAGTCGCCGCCTATATAATATAGACGTTCAAGAAAAATTATTGTGCCCTTGTTTTTGTATATTTTATAGAGAAAATCTATTTGTTTTTAGTATATTTGTCGGTTTGTCTTTATGTTTGTACACACATGACTCAAAACCTAAATGCACTAGTTGAATGCAAATTTCATTTCTGTATTCTTTGGGGGCATAGCCTCAGTTCCACTCATGAAACCTGACACATTAGAGTCATGAGAGAACTTTGGTTTCATTAGATACTTTTCTTTTTGCTTTACTCTCTCATTATAAAACTACTACAACCTTCACACTCCATACTCGTTTGATTTTCTTTTTAAATATTTTCTTTATTTTTTAAATTAAATTCTCATCTATCTAGCTGTTCGAATTATATATGTGGGAGTGAAAGGGTTAAAGAGCAAGTGACAACCAAATCTTTTAAAACAATAAGAAACAATTTTAGTTGAGAAATAACGCTGTTCAAATGAAGACGAAAACGACGTAAAGAATAATCTAACTTTTATCAAATTTCAATAACTTCCAATTCAATTCTATACATTTTTATTTAAACTTTAAATAAAAACTAAACTGCGCTTACTAATATATTAAATAATAATTAAATTTATTCAATATTCAGGTAATAGTTTAATACCGGTAAGTGCAATCCCACATAATTTGGGGGCTCAACCTATCTTAAAAACCGAACGTGTAAAGCGCCGCGAACAAATTGATTAAATACATAACTAAAAGAAGAATTTTGTGCTAAATGTGGTTCCAATATATCTACATTGTCTACGGTATCAAATTTTGCATTGCCAAAATTGCAAAAGTTTAAAATAAAATAGTGAAAAATTGTGACATTCAGTGAAAAAATTTTGACATTTAGTGAAAAATTTTGACATTTTCAGCATGGCGTGTTTGAATGATTTTATTCCCAACGTTTTGAGAAATAGTAGCAAAGAAAAAATTGTTGCGCTACATAAATACATTTTTGAAAGTGAAGGTGACAGAAACAACCGAAAACGGCTGCGAGAATTTTGTGGCTTTGCCTATGACGAAGGCAGCGCAGAATTTGAGCAAAAGTCTGAGTACGTGAGAGCAAATTTGAATATGCGCGACCTGGTAACCATTTGCAATTTGCTTGAACTTGATTACAATGTCGCTGACGTTAAGCTGTATATTTTCAAAAATTTACGACGCAATCATTTGTTCGCAGAGCGAATTATCGAAGAAGCTGATGAAGACGAAGTTAACGACGACGACAGAGAAGATGAAGCCGAAGCCGAAGCCGAAACCAAAGACGAAGCCAACGACAACGAGAGAGAAGAAAATGAAAACGACGAAAATGTAAATGCTGAAAATGATGAAAATAAAGAAGCTGAAAAGGAAAATGATAAAAATAAGGAAGGTGACAGCAGAATGAGGAATGACAACAGAGCAAGAAACAATAGAGCTCGAAACAGCATAGTGAGCGTAAATGGTGGTGAAACTTCTTCTTATTATAGTTTTACTCCTGCCGCCATCGGAAGAAACGACGAATCCATGAGCAGAAATAGATCACGTGAAACACAAAACGACATACTTACAAATGCTAGTATACACCGCACACCAAAATTTATAATGACAATGCGTGATGTTGAGGACTCCATTCGAATTTTTGATGGTTCTGATAAGATGCCAATAGAAGTTTGGGTACAAGAATTCGAAGAACAAGCATTTTTGATGCAATGGGATAATTTGCAAAAATTGGTGTTTGCAAAAAAATCCCTGCGCGGTGTAGCAAAATTATTTGTGTTGAGTGAAAGAGGCCTGAATTCGTGGCAAGCATTAAAAGACGCGTTAATAAGTGAGTTTAAATCGGTAACAAATAGCGCGTTATTGCACAAGCGGCTGTGCGAGCGAAAGATTAAAGAATCAGAAACAATTGAAGAGTATTTTTACGCTATGAGGGAAATGGCTTCCCAAGGCAATATTGAAAACGATGCGTTGATGCAATACATAATTGACGGGGTAAACGATTTAAGTGTAAACAAATCAATGCTATACGGTGCTAAAAACCTGATTGATTTTAAAGAACGATTGAAGTGTTACGAAACGATGCATAAGCGCGCTACAAATAAAGATACCAAAATAAAAGTCGAGAAAACAAAAAGCTCAAAGAGCTATGTGCAAAAAAACGAGAACAGAGAAATTAGTTGTTTTAACTGTGGTGAAAAAGGGCATCTGTCAAAAGATTGCAAAAACAAAGAAAAAGGAGAAAGTGTTTTAAATGTAATCGCTTTGGTCATATTTCGGCAAATTGCGATGAAAACAAAAAAGAAAAAACAAATGCAAATGCACGTCAAATAGTTGTCAAACGCGAAATAAACAACAAAAATGTGAAAATCCGCAATAAAATTTATGAAGCATTATTTGACACCGGAAGTAAATTTAATATTGTAACGGAAGACGTGTATAAAAATATAAATATGCCTAAGCTGAGTGCGTGCAATATAACTTTGATCGGGTTCGGCGGAAATGCAAACGAAAACAAAATTAAACCAAAAGGATATTTTGAGTGCGATGTGCAAATAGACGAACAAACATTTTATTTGCGATTTTATGTTGTTCCGTCGAAATGTATGGACATAGCAATGGTTCTTGGTGAAGAGTTGTGTACAGTGGCAGAAATAACAATAAATCGCGACGGTTTAACAATTAAAAAGATGCAATTAGACAACAAAGAAGTAGACGAAGAAATTGCTTTTATGAAAATAGATGCAATAGCTAATGAGAATGAGGTAGATATTGATGAAAGTGCAAGTGGAGTGGCAAAACAAAAAGTTCGTAAACTAATATCAGAATATAAACAAAACAAAACCAAAACAACAAATGTGGAAATGCGCATAGTTTTAAACGATGATGCACCAATTTTTTCAAGACCACGGCGATTGCCTTTCTCACAGGTAAATATTGTTGATGCACAAGTTGACGAATGGCTAAAGGGTGGTATAATTGAACCATCAAATTCCGAATTTACCAGCCCAGTAGTTTTAGCAAAGAAGAAGGACGGATCACACAGGCTTTGCGTAGATTTTCGACGAATCAATAAGGTAATTGTTAAAGACCATTTTCCACTTCCGCTTATAGACGATCTGCTTGATCGCCTGCAAGATGCTACAATTTTTAGTACTATTGACCTCAAAAATGGCTTCTTCCACGTGTCTGTAGAAGAGACTAGTAGAAAGTACACCTCATTCGTAACTAGTAACGGCCAGTACCAATTTTGTAAAGTTCCATTTGGTCTGTCCAATTCGCCTGGAGTTTTTCAAAGGCATATCAACGCCATATTTAGAGACTTAACACGCGAAGGCATTGCACTACCTTATATCGACGACGTTATTATTCCAGCGAAAGACGAAATACAGGCGTTAGAAAATATTGAAAAAGTAATAAACACGTGCCGTGATTACGGCTTGGAGCTCAACATCAAAAAGTGCCATTTCTTGAAGCGTAGAGTAACATTCTTGGGATATGTTATTGAAAACCACAAGCTCCACGCATCGCCGGAAAAAGTTCATGCGGTATTAAATTATAAAATACCGCAAACAGCAAAACAGCTTCTTAGTTTTTTGGGTTTAGCAGGGCATTTTAGAAAGTTTATACCTAACTACTCAATTATCGCAAAACCCCTAACGGACATGACGAAGAAAAGTTGTTCATTCAAAATCGGTGTCGAGGAAGAAAAAGCATTTAATATTCTTAAGAATGCGCTTATTGAAAATCCAGTACTTGGTATTTATAATCAAAAATACGAAACAGAGCTACACACTGACGCATCCATAGACGGGTTTGGAGCTGTTTTAATGCAAAAGTCACCAGAAGATGGACAGCTTCACCCAATTTATTATATGAGCAAGAATACCACAGACGCGCAAAGAAAGTTCACAAGCTACGAATTAGAAATACTTGCCGTTGTAGAAGCGTTAAACAAGTTCAGAGTTTATCTTCTAGGCATTAGATTCAAATTAGTCACGGACTGTAATGCGTTCACAAAAACATTAGAAAAGAAAGATTTATGTACAAGAGTAGCGAGATGGATCTTACTGTTACAAGAGTTTGACTACATCGTTGAGCATAGAAGCGGCGTTCGTATGAAGCATGTCGATGCCTTAAGCCGATATGCCGTCATGAGGATACGGGAAGACGATTTAACCGTTAGAATAGGCAACGCACAACTGCAAGACGAAAAACTAAAAGCTATTCGTGAAATCCTGAGTAACAGTAATAGTTCCTATGATAATTATTTTATAAAGTCAAATGTTTTATACAAAGTCTGCAATGATGACGAACTGATAGTAGTTCCAGAAGACATGCAAAATCAAATTATTAGTGACGCTCATGACAGAGGTCATTTTCCAGTTAAAAAAACAAAAGAGCTTATTATCAAAAACTATTTTATACCGAACGTCGAAGAAAAGATTAAAAAACATATTTCTTGCTGTGTGCCGTGTATACTGAGTAATCGTAAAATGGGAAAGCAAGAGGGCTTTCTTCAACCATTGCATAAGGAGGAGACACCATTATATACTTACCACGTAGACTTTCTGGGTCCATTAGAGTCGACAAACAAAAATTATAAACACATCTTGGCAGTAATCGATTCCTTTACGAAGTTTTGCTGGCTGTATCCAACAAAATCCACCACTGCACACGAAGTTATAGAGAAGTTACGAAGCCAGAGTACAGTTTTTGGAAATCCAGCATTTATTATATGCGATAGAGGCGCAGCTTTTACTTCAAATGATTTCCAAACATATTGTGATGATGAAAATATAAAGAAAGTACATATAACAACAGGTTTACCACGCGTTAATGGTCAAGTAGAGAGACTAAATTCGACAATTATTTCGGTTTTAACTAAACTTTGTATCGATGACCCGACAAATTGGTTTAAGTACGTCGACAGGGTTCAACAATCAATAAATTCTACATTTGCAAGAAGCATTAATACGACACCTTTTGAATTATTAATTGGCACAAAAATGAGAAACAAAGATGACCACGAATTAAACGACCTTATCCAGCAAGAGATCACAAATTTATTCAACGAAGAACGATTACAACGACGTAAGGAGGCGAAAACACAAATTCTCAAAGTTCAGCAAGAAAACAGAAAAACGTATAATTTGAGACGTAAGCCAGCACAGCAATATAACATCGGCGATTTAGTCGCGATCAAACGTACACAATTCGGAGGTGGTCTCAAGCTGAAACCAAAATTTTTTGGGCCCTACAAAATAACGAAAATTAAAGGCAACAATTCATATGATGTTCAAAAAATTACAAATACTGAAGGTCCGAATAATACAACAACATGCGCCGAGTATATTAAACCATGGACAAAAGATTGTAACACAACATTCGGGACGAATGCATAACAGGATGGCCGAATGTGGGAGTGAAAGGGTTAAAGAGCAAGTGACAACCAAATCTTTTAAAACAATAAGAAACAATTTTAGTTGAGAAATAACGCTGTTCAAATGAAGACGAAAACGACGTAAAGAATAATCTAACTTTTATCAAATTTCAATAACTTCCAATTCAATTCTATACATTTTTATTTAAACTTTAAATAAAAACTAAACTGCGCTTACTAATATATTAAATAATAATTAAATTTATTCAATATTCAGGTAATAGTTTAATACCGGTAAGTGCAATCCCACATATATATACGTAGATATTTTAACCAAATTATATTAAGTTGTTAAACACATGCCCACACAAATATCATGTCCATATGAGCCACTGTCGTCCCATGTATATGCCTTTTAAAGGGTCTATCGCTACATGCAATTACGTTGCACTCATGTACGTTAGACCATATACGAAGTGCCCAAAACGAAAAAAAACATGTATCAGCATATGCCTATTTTAGTCACCAGCTGAGGTTCAGAATCCAATTATTCATCCATGATTACATGGTAATATCCTTATCGCTAACACACAACACACATGTTCTATGTGCTATATGGCTAACGAAGCTAGTCGCCAGTGCACCAATAAAACCAAACGTTGCACAGGCAGACATGGTCAAACGTAAAACAAGATAAAGACATAATGTATGGACGAACATATGTCGCAGTATGAGCTCTATACATACATAAACATACATTCTTCTATAAATACAACGATATTGCTTGCTTCTAGTTGTATAGCACCTGCTAGCTTAGCTTCGAGTAATGGTCACCATTAGGCCGAAAATTTCAAAACGAAAAGCATAAAAGAGTGTTTTTGTTAAAGCGACAAGTATTTCAATAAATCAAATATTTAATATTTAGCATTTGCGCGTTTTAATAAAATTCATAAATATTTATTGTGTAGTATAGCAACAAATTCTATGCATCTATATTTCATTGTATAACTTCAGCAAATCAGCAGCGAAACAAACATTCAATTCTATGCAGTAGTTGTAAAGTGATGAGCGTACAAACTTAAATACAGTGGCGGGCATAATTATTGACACAATCGTTTTCTGTAATTTTTATAAATTTTCGCTTTAATCAAATTAATTTTGACAAAGCGTATACAAAAAAAATGTGTCAAAGTAAATTTTGTATTAAAAATGTAAAGAAAACTCGTAAAAATTCCAAATTTTTTTTTGGAAATATTGATTTTTTTAGAAAATTTTTTGAAGAAGACCCATTAAATTTTAGTATATTAGGGAGTTAAAATTGAATTCGTGAACCATTTTGTTGATTTTTGATGTTTTTTTTTTGAATTTTGAATTTTTTTAGAAAATTTTTTGAAAAAAACAGTTTTATAGCCCTTTAAATGTTGGTGTACTAAGGAGTTAAATTTGAATTCGTGAACCATTTGTTGATTTTTGACGATTTTTTTTTTGATTTTGATTTTTTTTTTTTTCAGAAAATTTTTTGAAGAATGCAGTGTAAAGCCCATTAAATTTTGGTTCAATAAGGAGTTAATATTGATTTCGTGAACCATTGTGCTGATTTTTGATTCTTGACTTCTTTTTTTTTGAATTTTGAATTTTTTTTAGAAATTTTTTTGAAAAAAACAGTTTTATAGCCCTTTAAATGTTGGTGTACTAAGGAGTTAAATTTGAATTCGTGAACCATTTTGTTGATTTTTGAGGTTTTTTTTTTTTTTTTTTTTTTTGAAATTTTGATTTTTTTAGAAAATTTAAAAAAAAAAACAGTTTTATAGCCCTTTAAATGTTGGTGTACTAAGGAGTTAAATTTGAATTCGTGAACCATTTGTTGATTTTTGACGATTTTTTTTTTGATTTAGAATTTTTTTTTTTCAGAAAATTTTTTGAAGAATCCAGTGTAAAGCCCATTAAATTTTGGTATAATAAGGAGTTAAACTTAAATTCTTGAAACGTTTTGTTGATTTTTGGCAATTTTTTTTTTTTTTTGAAAAATGCAGTTTTGTAAATTCGTAAAAATAAAAATTTTTTTTTTGGAATTTTTTAAGTTTTTTAGAATTTTTTTTTAAATTTTTTTTGAAAAATACAGATTCATAGCCCTTTAAATGTTGGTATAATAAGGAGTTAAATTTGAATTTTTTTTTTTGAACTTTGAATTTTTTGAACCATTTTGTTGATTTTTGACCATTTTTTTTTCTTGGAGACTTTTGTATTTTCCCTCATACAAGTTTCTGAACGCAATTTTTTTCTGAAAAAAAAAAAAAAAATTACTTTAGTTCGTCAGTAAATTGCAGGGTTTATCAAGATAATAGGCCTTCAAATTTGTTAAAGTTTTAGAAAATTATTTTTTATTTTATTTTTTTCTTGTTTTCAACTAATTATTTAATTTCGTTTTCTCTTTTTAGACCTTCGAAGACCACAGAAAACATGCTTGATTAATTTGGTGAGTAAATTTATAATTTTATTTTACGAAATAAAATAGATTTCTATGCTCAGCATTTTAGTTGTGCATTTTCGTATTAATTCAGCAAATAATTTACTAAGTAATTTTAACCCACTAAACGAAATATGCTGAAAAAGTGGCAAAAAGAAATACCAAATTCAACTATCGACTTAAAGAGTCCATGAAAAATATACAACAAAAACAACTTTTGAGCACATTCATCTTACCCACTCCATTAGCCAATATCTGTCAACTGTTGTTGATGACTTTATTTCCGCTCAATCAATATTTTTCGGTATACCTGACAGAAATTGACCAATTTAGCCACAGACTCGTTAGTCGTTGGTTATTGCATATTTAAATATATTTATGGTGTACTAGCGTGCACCCAATTTGCATGACGAAAATTTAACGTTCGATCTTCGAATGCGCCCCGTTATTCCCATCTTAAACTTTCTCATTTCTATTTAGCGCATATTTTTCAAAACAATGACCACAGGCACACTCTAATGTGCCTTTACATATAAACGAGCATGTGCGGACATTGATTTTTCAATTGAATTTGGTGTTTAATAAAATTTACGGAAACTCTACAAAATTGCTTACAATATTCAATTTTCAAAGTTAATTTGCACGCGCAAATATTTTATATACATACACATGTACACATAACTCACACACACACATCCATTGTATATCTATGAAAGTGTCGCTCCACTGGCTTTCACATCTCGCAGGCTATTTTCATGAGCGCTGGTTGCTTGCCTTTGCTTTTGGCGTCGATTTAGTTCATCCTTTTGGACGAATATTTAGAAATGAAGTTTTGACACGATGTAATGGCACACTTACTTGTGTATTCGTTGCTTACGTACACATTTGCCCATGGCTGAGTATATATGTACATATGTAGGTAAGCTTTTACAGCAATGTAGATATGTGCGATGACAGACACATGCACGTTAGCCATTCTGGTAATATTTAAAAGTTAAATTTTTTCAAATAAAATAAAATATAATAAAATAAAAGATTTCTTTGTTGGTTTTTACCGTCTGTTTTCATTTTATTTTTTTTTATTTAATTTTTTTCATTTTATTTTATTTTAAATTACTTTATTTGATTTTATTTTTTTTATTATTTTTTTTTTTTAATTTATTTTACTTTATTTGATTTTATTTTTTTTTATTTTATTTTTTTTTTTTTTTTTTTTTATTTTTTTTTTATTTTGTCTATTTTTCTTTTTTTTTCTATTTTATTCTATTTATTTTTAGTTTATTTTATTTTTTTATTTTATTTATTTTAATTTAATTTAATTTAATCTAATTTAATTTAATTTAATTTAATTTAATTTAATTTAATTTAATTTAATTTAATTTAATTTAATTTAATTTAATTTAATTTAATTTAATTTAATTTAATTTAATTTAATTTAATTTAATTTAATTTAATTTAATTTAATTTAATTTAATTTAATTTAATTTAATTTAATTTAATTTAATTTAATTTAATTTAATTTAATTTAATCTAATTTAATTTAATTTAATTTAATTTAATTTAATTTAATCTAATTTAATTTAATTTAATTTAATTTAATTTAATTTAATTTAATTTAATTTAATTTAATTTAATTTAATTTAATTTAATTTAATTTAATTTAATTTAATTTAATTTAATTTAATTTAATTTAATTTAATTTAATTTAATTTAATTTAATTTAATTTAATTTAATTTAATTTAATTTAATTTAATTTAATTTAATTTAATTTAATTTAATTTAATTTAATTTAATTTAATTTAATTTAATTTAATTTAATTTAATTTAGTTTAATTTAATTTAGTTTAATTTAATTTAATTTAATTTAATTTAATTTAGTTTAATTTAATTTAATTTAATTTAATTTAATTTAATTTAATTTAATTTAATTTAATTTAATTTAATTTAATTTAATTTAATTTTATTTTATTTTATTTAATTTAATTTAATTTCATTTCATTTCATTTTATTTTATTTTATTTTAATTTATTTTATTTTATTTTATTTTATTTTATTTTAATATATTTTATTTTACTTTTTCTAATTATACAGACAAAAGAATTTTGTTAACTTTTTTCAAGTCTGTGTGTACTTTGTTGAGATATGTTTGTATACATTTACATAAATACATATGTCTTCACATGTTTATATTGCTCCCTTATGAATTTGTGTCATGCGTAAATTTTACTTTTATGATGCGTTGTAAAATGCAAAAAATCCATTTTTTTGCATAATAAAAATTTTAACAAAATTTATGACTCATTGCATCAATCGCTGAACATCATACCCATACAGGCATGTCGTAAACCAAAACTCGTTGCCACGTTGATGTCAGAAGCGCAACAACAGCAGCATACATATGTTACAGCCAATGCCACAGATTTTATGAGTTCAGTTACCCAAAAAAAAAAAAAGAAGTATGGCGTTACGACTAAAGAACGTGGAGAGCTTTTTGCGAATTGCATATCTTTACTATAAATTGGATTCGCCGCATTTCGGCTCGCTTTGATATACAATTTTAATGCCTTCGGAGCCCTTGGGTAGCCCTTGATGCAGTAAAAAATTTACAATTTCGCGTTAATAATATGTTAAATTTTTCATTTACAAACAATTGCAAAGCGCAGCATAGAATTTTTCTAAAATAATTTTTTTTAATTTTTCTATTGTGGAAAGTGTATTTTTTGCTCGCTCTGCGGTATAAAATGTCGTTCAGGGCTTCAATAGCCTTCGATGTCAAGCAAAGTATCTTTGAACTAGTACTAGTCTAGTCACGGTCTCACTAGCTTCCAGTGAGCATTGTAGTTTGGTCTCTGGGTTAAATATTTTGTTCACAATGAACTCTTCTCTCCGTATAGTGTATGGGAGTGCCAAGCTTTTATGCTCTTACAAAACGATTCCGCTCATAAATCATGTACAAGATCTTGAGGATTAATTTTGTGTATTTTCCTGCTACTAGAAGTTTTTCTCAACTCTTAATTGTATTTACGCATACATATATACATATTTTGTAAAAGTTTGTATGTATTTAGAGGAGCTTTCGTGTGCTTTTATTTGTGGGATTCATTTTAATGCGGTTCGATGCCCCGAGAGTAATGTGGTAATTACTATAAGATCGTGTTTTTTTTTTTTTTTTGTAAGAAAAATAATTTCAAACAAAGCAGCTTTTGACCTAGACTTGTCACAAAAGCTTGACTTCAAACTTATTTCTACATATCTATTTAAATAAATTTAAACCACTTCTGCTTACATCCCTTCCTTTCCACTTTTTTTTTAATACGCTCCGCAACTTAGGCGTTGAAAATTTAATCAGTCTTGAAAGCTCTTATCGCTAATCTGCGAGTGTTAAGTTTCACGCCGCCACCCAATCAAGCGTTTTAAAGCCAGCAGAGTATTTTCTTGTTGTTGCTTTAATTATTTAAACACTCTGCACAAAATAGGAACACGCGCTTACGCAACAACTTACTAGATTAAATGGATTTTCGGTGGCATTCGCGCCACGTCGGCTTTTAAATGACTTTATTAAAAGCTTAAATATTAATTTCACATTTTAATTTATTTTAATCATTTTCATTCTTTGTGCAACGCGTGCTGTGCGCTGAGACATGCTCTGTCATAATTAAAAGTGTCAATTTACATTGTTCACTTGAATGAATTTTACACATAAAGTACATATTTTTTATACCCAGTTGCGTTACAAATAATAATAAAATTGTAACAGGTCTTTGTATGTATGTATGTTTGTTAGAGATATGAAAGTAAAATTGCTTGGGGGGTAATAGTTTTTCGAATTTTTGTCTGTCTGTCTGTATGTTTGTTCGCGCATCACTCAAAAACTGTGACACATAATTGCATGCAACTTTTTGCGCTATATTACTAGACATCTAACCTAACTTTTAGGATTCACTTTGTTTCGATAGCTTGCACGATTTTGGAGTTATCGACCAATATGTGAGTCAGTGTGGCCCAAAATATGTTACTACAATATGGGTATCAAAAGAAAGGTGATAATGAGTGTTAACAAAAGCGCTATTATTGATTTCCATATCTCCACTGGTTTCGAAGTTATCATGATCGCAATCTGACACAGCCTATTATAAGTAAGTTACAACTGGTTATACAATGTGCCTTTTACTCACACTTAGTCTTTCTTGCTTTTTGTTTCTCAGTGCGCCGTATTAACTACTGAAATTCAATCTTTGCAGTGATCGATTCATTAAACGACTTGAAAAATATTTAATTAAAAAAAAATAATAATACCAATGATTAAAGGCGCCGCCAGCACTAGTTTTTTGTTTTTTGTTTTAATGTTGAAAATGCCTACAGCTAATCACTATGCTTACTGGCACGTGACAGCTACCAAATCGCTCGCATACGCGCTGTGTGGTTGTGCCAATGAGTGACGTAATTACCAAACCTGTCAGCTCAGTTTGCGTTAGATTTAGTGCTGTGAAATATATTGAATTTCTGTGGAGGTGTTTGAAACAAAATTCGTTGAAATTAGCGCAGCAAAGCTGAAAAAGTTCTTTGTTTGAAAGTGCGATACTGAAAGGCATTGACTGCGTACAATGGAAATGTGGTAGCTATTGTAAGACAACAACAACAGCTCCCGTAAATAAAGCGTGTTAATGCTTGATTTTTAGATTTCCATTTGATTTTCGGATTTAATGTGTTTATAGGGTAGAAGAACACAAATAGTACTATTTTGGGCTAAACCGGGCAACGTCTTGTTCACAAAGAAACATGTGTGATTTTATGATAATACTTTTTTGAAATCAGCATACATTAGTCTGTGTTAGAGTAACAATTGCTAGGCACTCAGCTGTTAAAAAGAGAAGTATGTGCTTAAAGTCCCATAAAAGTCGTAGTTACCACGCTGCTACATCATTGCTACGTAACCAAAACTTTAATAAAACATTGCAAATATCTTATAGAAAAGTCACTGAAACTTTGCGGCTACCAACAAATTTATAGAAATTAAAGTCGCGATAACGTAACATATAGGTCCCACTTACGTACCCGTGACTAGTAGCTGAACACTTTAAAGTCACAAAATTGGTCGCAGCTCCTTTTCAGCGAATCTATCTGGAATCTGTTGAAATTTAAATTTATTATCAAATGAAAGAGAATACGAACTTATAAATAAATGCTCACATTTTAAAATTTTCACTTTGAAGCGCACAAATTATATAAAATCATTGTTACATATTTAAAAATAATACTTTGAAATCAAAAATTCTAAATTATCAGTCAAAAGTGTGCACAAAGTAAATATTTTAAAATTTCATAAAACAAAAGTACTTAAAATAATCCCTCAACGTTATTAACATTAGCAATTCTGTTTCAAGAGCATTTAAATCTCCTGTGTGTTAGCATATAATATTTACAGTGTGTGTCACACAAAATGGCACAAATGGTAGTTCTAGTATAAAATGAAAACTTTGTTAGCTAAAATTTATTTGTTAATTTCATATAATGAAATAGAGAGCGCCTTCATAGAAATATGTGCAATAAGTTTTTCTAAGCTTTAGCAAAAAATTCCGAAAAATTTAAAAAAAATTTAGAAAAGCGTTCAGAATTTTAAAATATTTTCAAAATAATTTCTGAGCATGCAGCTTTGTGGCACATTAAATTCTAGTCTCACAAAGTGCAAGTCTCAGGACGCTTAAAAATCGGGTTGATTTTTGCCAATTTTTTTCGACCAGCTGTTCGGTATTTTCTTCCATACAAATTGAGTTACCATAACAAGCAAGCAATTGAGTAGCAGCCCATTTTTTCTCCTAAATTGTGTGCTCTTTATTTTATTAACAAACAAAATACACTTTTTCATTCTTAAATTTTCAGCTAACTAGCTGCAGACAACGAGTAATCCCCTTATTATCAGCTGCTCTCTTAAATATTGATATATCTCTTTTCTTTCGTTCGCATCCATAGCTTCATTTATTCACAAAATCTAAATGCATTTTGTACAACTTAAGCTCCAAGCGTTTTCATACATTATTTATGTTATCTCTGGGTAGTTGTAGAAAATATTCTAAATATACCCCATAGGTAAACCAAGTAAATGTAAACTACTTCACAACTAGTATAAATCAGAACTAGTCAGCCAAATGCGTTTCTTTCATCAAAATAATGGGTATTTTTATTGTTTTATTTTGTTTTGTTGTATTTTTATTATTATGGTGACACATTTTTGGTAAGTTGCGGTTCCTTTGACGTTAGGGCTACGTAGCCAAAATGCAGAAGCGTTTTAAATGCGATTCTGAGGGAACTCATAGCACTATACATAAAAAATAAGAACCTCATTTATTTATATCCGAAATGAGATACAGAGATATACTAAAAATTTTTCCATTAATTCAATTGTGGCATAAGAATTATTTAGAAAATGTGCTTTTTTAGTTAATATAACTTTGAAGTCATATTTACCAAAAAGAAAAACTTCAAAGTAATTAATACTTGGCTATAGTGCTTGAAGTAAAAAAATATTAAACTTCACAGTAATATTTACCACAAAGTACCAAACGTTATTAAAGGCTAAGTTGAAGGTCGTGGAAATAACTTTATGTTTCGAAGAAATAATTTTGAAGTCATAGTTACCTAAAAGAAAAACTTTAAAGTAACTCATACTTGACGATAGTGCTGAAAGCGAAACAATATTCACTACAAAGTACCAAACGTTACTATAGCGTAACTTTAAGGTCGTGGAAATAACTTTCTTTGTTCTAAGAAATAACTTTGAAGTCGTAGTTACCAAAAAGCAAAACTTTAAAGTAATTCATACTTGGCGAGAGTGCTTGAAGGAAAAAAAATATTAAACTTCACAATAATATTCACTACAAAGTACCAAACGTTATTAGGGCGCCACTTCAAGGTCGTAGAAAAGCAATGACTACCAAAAATTGCATATTCAAACTTTCCGTTGCCACTTCATAGTTCCAATTGCCACTTGTTTATGAATATTAGAAATCTCTTAACGTTTCTCTCAACTTAAAGAGGCAACGAATGGCGCAAAAGTAAAGTAACCTCAACTTTGAAGTTTTATTTAAGAGACATGAATCAGTAGCCGTTAGCCTCATTTGCCACTTTTAAGTTTTGACAACTTAAAGTTATCTTAGTAGTAACCGCGACTTTGAAGTTATCTTACTAGTAACTACGACGTATCCTTCATAAAATTAACGTTCTAAGCTTAGCGTACTTTTTTTTTTCTTTTTTTTTTTATACGTTACTAGAAGGACCCGGCAGACGTTGTTCTGCCCAAATTTAGGGAAAAATCGCAAGATAAATAAAAAAGTTTGGAAAATTTCGGTCCCTGGTCCGCTTCCCAGAAAAAAAGAAAGCCCGAATTTTAACAAAAGTAGAGTAGTACCTTTGTACCAAATTTGAAGGAAATCGCACCATAAACAGAAAAGTTTGGAATATTTCGGTCCTGGTCCACTTCCCAGAATAATGAAAAATAGATGTTGGTCGATTCTCAGACCTACTCAAATGCTCACAAAATTTCATGAGAATCGGTCAAGCCGTTTCGGAGGAGTATGGTTTCAAAAACTGTGACACGAGAATTTTATATATAAGATATGCTTAGGTTTTTTTCGAACTAGTTAGTGAGCAATCTGAAAATTCTATAGCCACCTAAGCGCACACTTAAATCTTCTAAACATTCATATCTACTAGTTTAGCTGCATTGGTGCTCGCACGTGCATATGTTTGTAGCATTTTCTGGGGGTGTTGCTGGTAGACAATCTCGTTAAAAATCACTTAAAATTCCATCATCATAAATTTGTCAAATTTTCGTTTCAAATCTTTGTAGTAAAACTTATTTGCAACTAAATTATTAAACAAAAAATTCTAGCAAAAGTATAAAAATAAAATGCTGTCAAAGATGCAAGATAGATTGGTTAAAAAAAATATATTGAGTGTAAAATGCAAAGTAAAGACAAATAAGGGGGTTTATTGCAAGAAGTTCAAGAAATTTTGAAAAATTAGAAAAAAAAATATTATGTTAAATTTCTTGTTTTATTCACAAGTTGTTAAGTGCTTAGCAATAAAAATTTAACTATATTAACAACTAACTCAAAATAAAAAGTAGCATAATGCAGTATGTGTTAGCTGTAGGTTGGACTTATTATTGATGTTTTGAATAGCATATATACAGACTTGATAGAAGTAAATCATTTTTTCATTATAAGACAAGAAAAAAGTTGTTAGAAATATTAAAGTTTAAGTCTGCTTTTATGCTTAAATAAAATCAGATCTCTACCATATGCAATTAAAAGCAATGTGCTTTTTTGAAAAATTTCGCAAAATTTTAATATAACGTTATCGAAATTTCACTGTGCTAAAGCAATAAATTGTATGTAAGCTATCGCAAGCAGTTATAAATAATAAAAAAGTTTTTGCCGCTTTAATGTTTGACATAATTTTTAAAAGTTTTAGCAAAGCATTTTTCAGCGTAATAAATTCTAATTATTATTGCAAAACAATGTATTTGAACACAGAAAATCAGAAATAATCTTTTAAGTGAAGTAGTAGACTTCTTTGCGCCATGGCAATACGTGGCTGTTGTGCTGGTCGGGTGGTATTGAGCGTGTAGCAGCTTAAAAGTTGCGTATACGCCATGGCGCACAGATTTCATATTTTTTGTATTATTTCATTTTTTGTGTACGCTCTTACTGTTCTTAGTTTGTTTGTTAATGGCCAATATTTTGTACGTCTAAAGTACTTAATTGCATTTCAATTTTGCCCCTAAGCGCATACAAAACGGATGTTTACAGAAATTTTAATGCATAGCTAGCTTGGATATTGCAAAAAAAAGAGCAAAAAAAAATTATATCAAAAACAGACAGACTCCAAAGCGCAGAAGACATGCGAATGAATTTTGCAAAAAAATAAAATAAATAACAAACCAAAATCTGACAGCATTAAATTCATATTAAAACAAGTAAAAATATTTAAAATTAAATTAAAAAGCAAAATGTAATTTTATTTAATTTTTTTCTAGCTGCTTCTCGCAAATAAGTCTCACTCACCAATTTCATGCCAAAAGGTATACCAGCAAAAATTTCTTTGAAAAAGTCGTCATGTCAGTTGCAAAAAAATAAAAGAATGCTAAAGCTGTAATAGCGAAAAATCCAATACCAAGCAGTGAAAATAAAGTAGTGAAAAGAAATTAAAGTTTTATTTACTTTTCGTTAAACTTTTTTGGCAAGTAGCGTGCAACAACAAAAAAAATGAATAGTTATTACCGAATAGTGGGAGTAAACAAAATAG